>CAJGYO010000010.1:103317283-103745705 GCA_904845875.1 Miscanthus lutarioriparius | reverse complement strand
CTACCCCCTAGTCCTCTTCGCGCGCTCTCGGCATCCAGACCCGACATGAAAACATTCGTGAGTGGGGTCGTAGGGTGCCTTTGTCGTCGGAGTCCAGATGGCAAAGCGATGGTCGCTCGCGACCAAGAAGCTGGCGCAAAGCCCGGGGTTGTGGAGTCGGGAAAAATCCACCGGGCCATGCCTCGTCCTCGTCCGAGAAGTCGGAGGGGTGCTCGGTCGAGAGCGGCGAGCAAGGCGGCGTTCCGAGGGTGCTCGTGGCGACGAGTAAGTGTAGGCGTCTGGCGGTGGCATTTCTCAACCCAAAGGGTATGGGGGCGGTGCCGTCTCCAGATTTTGCCCGCGAATCGGCTCTTGAGGAGTGGTGGAGCGCGACTTGGCGACTGGGCATCGCCCGCGTGCCGCCGAGCAAGTTTCCTTTGTCCAAGCTCGGGCTAGACGGGTCCCTAGCCGGGGACCACAATGTGCCAAACAACTGGTCGTGGGATATCGGCGGGGGGTGGCGTGTTGCCCCGGATTCGCGTAGCGTCGGGGTGGCATTGTTTGTGCCGTGCTTGGCGAGTGCGGCGAGAATGGCCGCCCGGACGCTGCCCGCGCCTGGGCTGTCGGGGCATAACTTCATCGTTGGTTGGTGGGGCTCGAGGAGGGAGGAGCACCAAGTCGTACTCATGCCCTAGAGACATGAACTCTAGGCTCCCGAACCAAACCACGGTGCCGAGACGCAATGGTCGTGTAGGTCTCGCCATCCGGAACATCTTTGGGATGATGAAACCGACACGCAGCGCTCTCCTACTGGCGGCATGCTTAATCGCCGGTGTTTGGACCGAGGGGTCCTCAACCAACTAGTGAATTTGTTCTGCGTGCTCCCGATCCGGATGGTGATGCAAAGAGACACAAGGTTTATACTGGTTCAGGCAATCGAGGCCCTACTTCCAGTCTGAGAGATCGATCTTGTATTCCTTGCACCGAGGTGCTCGTAGTAGGGGGTTACAAGCTCAAGGAGAGAAGGAGCTGGTCCTAGGTCTCGGCGGGTGTGCCGTCTTGGGCGCTTGAGACATTGCTCTCCGTGGCGGGAGTGCGTGTGTGTTACAAGGTGTCCCCCCTGTCTCCCTAAAACAACCCAGTCCTCTCCTTTATAGCATGAAGGGAGGACTTGGGCGGTACATGAGCTGACTATCTGGCGTCGTGTGAGCAGAGGCGGCGTGTCCGAGCCTCCTGTAGCCTATTCACGTGGCGGCGTGGCCGTCGGAGTGGTCCATCCTTGAGTCTTGGGCGGCGTGGTCGTCCCATCAGTCCTCGCGCATCGTGGGAGCCCCGGAATGCCTCGGAGTGGATCTTGGCGAACGTGCAAGCCACTGTGTGGATGGATCAGCGCGATGCCGAGGCTTGGTCGATCTTGGCCGGCAACACTGCGATGGGGGGTCTCGGCAGGCACGAACCCCAAGATCGCCGAGGCCTCGGTGTACAGTGCCGAGGCCTTGAGCGGGCGGCCGATCATGGGTACAGCGTTTGGACACAGTGGTCGATAATCCCCGTCGTACCCTTCCCCAGTCGGTATGGTGCTGGTCGTGGACACAGTGGTAGGACACAGTGGTAGGACACAGTGGTAGGACACAGTAGTAGGTAATCCCCGTCGTGCCCTTTCCCAGCCGGTATGGTGCTGATCGTGGACACAGTGGTAGGACACAGTGGCCTGTCTCGGCCGGTATGGCGCTGATGCGACCTCGGGTCACGTCGGCCATCCTGTGGCGTTGAGCCACCGTCCGGCTGAGATTGCGGGAGTGGTTGAAGCATTAATGAGACATGACGAGCTGTTGGGAGGATCGGCCGAGACAGGGGGCAACGGACCGTGGCCGAGCCGGCCTCGAGCGACACGGAGAATGAGGCCTCGCGCGATACGGAGAATGAGGCCTCGCGCAATATGGAGAGTGAGGCCTCTGCCGAGGCCTTCCCTGGATAGCCTCGGGCGAGACGGAGATGGCGTCCCCTGCCGAGGCTCGGCGCCCCCTGCCGAGGCCTACCCTGGGGAGCCTCGCGCGAGGCGGAGTTCGTTCCGAGACCTCCTACTCGAGGCTCGAGGCGAGGTGGAGGAGGGCTCGGTCGTGCCAGGTGAGGGGACCACGGCTTACCTTCTAGCTTTGTTTTGATGTTTGCTTGGGGTAACCCGTTCTAAGGTACCCGACAAGGAGAGATCGGGGCCGTTTCTAGAGAGAGGAAGACAGACGACTCACGCAAAGGCTCACGTAGATTCAGACACACGCTCCCCCGCTGCCTAAGAGCAATGTCTCAAGCAGCCCACACCGCTCCACGCAGAGACCTGGGACTAGCTCCCTCTCTCGCCCAGCTTGTAACCCCCTACTACAAGCACTTCAGTGCAAGGAATACAAGATCGATCTCTCAGACTGGACATAGGGCACCCATTGCCCGAACCAGTATAAACCTTGTGTCTCTTTGCATCACCATCCGGGATTAGGGGCACGCAGTTCAAATTCACTTTGGTTGAGGACCTCTCAGTCCAAAACACCGACAGTTGGTGCGCCAGGTAGGGGCACTATTGCGTGTTAGCTTAATCGTCCCAACAAGTTCCGGATGGCAGACCCCGTGCGACCACTATGTCTTGGCACGGTGATCTGGTTTGGGAGCCTAGAGTTCATGTCTCTAGGATGTGAGTACGATCTGGTACTCCTCATGCCCAGAGCCCCACCGACCAACGACGACGTCACGCACCAGCAGCCCAGGCTCAGGCGGCGCCCAGGCCGCCGCTCTCCTCGTGCTCGCCAGGCACGACGCGGGTGAGACCACCCCGACACCGCACGAGCTCAGGGCGACACGCCGCCCTCCGCCGGTATCCCATGCCCAGTTGTTGGTACAGAGTCCCTGGTTGGGGACCTGTCTAACTTAAGCCTGGGCAGGGGAAAGACGTCGGTGGTGCGCAGCAACGCCTCACCATCAAGCTCTGCCCCACCACCTCCTGAGGAGCCAACTCTGGTGGAGTGGGGCCCGGTGATGGCAGCATCCCCGTACCCCTTCGGGTTGAGAAATGCCACCGCCGCATTCGCTTCCGCCTACGCTTCCGCTCACACGGAGCCCTCAGGACGCCACCAACGTTTCGCCCTTGATCTCTTCGCCACAACCTCGGCTCACACCCACACTGACTCCTCGGAGGAGGACGAGGCGTGGGCCGGAGCAGACTTCTCCGGGCTTCACGACCATCAAGCTATGCGCCTCTTCTTGGCTGCAAGCGAGTACTGCTTCAGCTACTCCGACTCCGATGACGAAGGCACTTACGATCCCACTCGAGAGTGCTTCCACATCGGGCTCGGGATGCCAAGGGCGAGTAATGAGAGTGAAGGGGCAGGCAACCGCTCCCTGCTCCACCAAGGGGCAGGTGACGCCACACCTCCACTCGTCGAGCCTCAGGCAGCGCGAAACGAGAACCCCGCCCCCGAGGAACTTCGATGCCTAGACCTAGAGCAACTCCGTGAGCTTCAGGCAAAGGTCGACCAAGACCAACTCCTCCTGCAGCAGCTCCGAGACACTCTCGAGCAGGAGCAGCGAGGTCGCGGTGATGGCGGAGGAGCCCGGTAGAGGGCCCGCGACGTCCACCACCGCATCAACAACGACGAAGGGAGTGAGCAACCCCCAATCTTCAATCACGCTAGCCAGAACGTCACGGCAGCGGCGATGCTAGTCCGAACGATGCCCGAGCCCTCTACCACGGAGGGGCGATGGTCCGCGGCGAGCTCCGGGATCTCCTCGAGACCGCCGTGGTACAGCAGGCCGAAAGCTCCGCCTCTAGACATCGCGGGTGCGCTTCGGAACTACCCGCGGCATCGCCTCAGCAGGATAGAGAGGCCTCAGTTCGTCCCGAGCCCGCTCGGGCACCGACAGCCAATAGGGCCCCCTCGGTGCACGACCGACTCGGCGGCTGGCGTGAGGCGCAAGGCGACCACGATGTGGTCAGCAGGCGACGGCGCCACGACAAAGACGGGCCCGCCCGAGGCTACCACCCGCACCGAGGCGGCCGCTACGACAGTGGCGAGGACCGCAGTCCTTCTCCTAGGCCACCTGTCCTCGAGTCTTTAGCAGAGCCATCCGCAGCGCTCACTTCCCAGCCCAGTTTTGGCAACCGGCCAACGTCACAAAGTACAGCGGCGAGACCAACCCCGAGCTTTGGCTGGCCGATTACCGCCTGGCTTGTCAGCTGGGCGGTCCGGACGATGACCTGCTCATCATTCGCAACCTCCCGTTGTTCCTGTCAGACTCGGCGTGAGCCTGGCTCGAGCACCTCCCTCCCTTGCAGATCCACAACTGGCGCGACTTGGTAAAGGTCTTCGTTGGTAATTTCCAGGGAACATACGTGCGCCCCAGGAACTCCTGGGACCTCAAGAGTTGTCGCCAGAAGCCGGACGAGTCTCTCTGAGACTTCATCCGACGCTTCTCCAAGCAGTGCACCGAGTTGCCCAGCATTGGTGACTCGGAAGTTGTCTAGGCTTTCCTCTCCGGCACCTCCTGCCGAGACCTGGTCCAAGAGTTAGGCCAGAACGTACCAACCTCAGCGGCCGTGCTCCTCAACATCGCCACCAACTTTCGCCTCGGGCGAAGAGGCTGTCGGGGCCATCTTCCCCGACAACGATGCAAAGGGGAAGCGGAGGGACGAGGCCCCCGGGGCCTTGGCCTCCCGTTTCTCCAAGAAAAAGAAAAAGGGGCGCCAGGGGAAGCAAGAGGCCCTCGAGGCCGATCTAGTCATAGCCGCAGATCGCAAGAATCCCCGAGGCCCTGCCAGGGGCCCCAGACTATTCGACGATATGCTCAAGAAGCCCTGCCCTTACCACCAGGGCCCGGTGAAGCATACCCTCGAAGAATGGACCATGCTCCGATGTTACTACGCCAAGCTCGGGCTCCCCAATGATGATGCCAAGAAGAAGGGCACCGGCGATGGAGACAACGACAAGGACGATGGGTTCCCCGAGGTGCACAATGCCTTCATGATTTTCGGCGGGCCCTCAGCGTGCCGCATAGCGCGTCAACGGAAGAGAGAACGCCGGAGGTCTTCTCGGTTGAGGTAGCCACTCCCCAGTACCTTAACTGGTCTCGGGAGGCGATCACCTTCGATCGGGAAGACCACCCCAATTATGTCCCAAACCCCGGGCAGTACCCGCTCGTCGTCGACCCGATCAACAGCAACACTCGGCTCACCAAGGTACTGATGGACGGAGGCAGCGGCCTCAACATCCTCTACGCCAACACCCTAGAGCTCCTGGAGCTCGACCAGTCACGGCTCCAAGGTGGTGCCGCACCCTTCCACGGCGTCGTGTCGGGTAAGCGCACGCGACCCCTTGGGCGCATCGACTTGCCAGTCTGCTTTGGCACTCCCTCCAACTACCGCAAGGAGACCCTTACCTTCGAGGTGGTTGGGTTCAAGGGGACTTATCACGCTATCCTGGGGCATTCATGCTACGCCAAGTTCATGGTGGTCCCAAACTACACCTACCTCAAGCTCAAGATGCCCAGCCCCAACGGCGTCATCACTGTCGAGTCCACGTACGAGCATGCATACGACTACGACGTCGAATGCATCGAGTACGCCGAGGCCATCGTGGAGGCTGAGGCCCTCATCGTCAACCTCGACCAACTCGGTAGCGAAGTGCCCGACTCCAAGCGTCGTGCCAGGATTTTTGAGCCCATAGAGGTCGTCAAGCTCGTCCCGGTCGACCCCAATTGCTCCAACGGCCGAACGATGAGGGTCAGCGCCACACTCGACAGCAAATAGGAAGTCGTGCTCGTCGACTTTCTCTGTGCGAATGCTGATATGTTTGCATGGAGTCCCTCGGACATGCTGGGCATACCGAGGGAGGTCGCCGAGCACGCCTTGGACATCTGGGTCGGCTCCAAACCGGTGAAGCAGCGCCTGCACCGATTTGATGAGGAGAAGCGCAGGGCCATCGGCGAGGAGGTGCAGAAGCTTTTGGCGGCTGGATTCATCAAGGAAGTGTCCCATCCAGAGTGGTTAGCTAATCCTGTATTAGTTAAGAAGAAAAATGGAAAGTGGAGGATGTGTGTGGACTACACCGGTTTAAATAAAGCATGTCCAAAGGTTCCATTTCCATTGCCTCGAATCTACCAAATCGTTGACTCCACTGCAGGATGAGAGACCCTATCTTTCCTTGATGCGTATTTCGGTTACCATCAAATCAACATGAAAGAGTTCGACCAGCTCGTGGCTTCTTTCATCACCCCATTCGGCATGTACTGCTATGTGACCATGCCATTCGGTCTCAAAAATGCAGGGGCCACATACCAGCGGTGCATGACCTAGGTCTTCGGCGAGCACTTCGGGCAAACTGTCGAGGCCTACGTGGACGACATTGTGGTCAAGTCCAGAAAAGCCAATGATCTCATCGATGACCTGGAGATCGCCTTCAAATGCCTCAGGGAGAAGGGCATCAAGCTTAATCCCGAGAAGTGTGTCTTCGGGGTCCCCTGAGGCATGCTCTTGGGGTTCATAGTCTTAGAATGCGGCATCGAGGCCAACCCGGAGAAGGTCTCGGCTATGACCAACATGGGGCCAATCCGAGACCTCAAGGGAGTACAAAGAGTTATGGGATGCCTTGCGGCCCTGAGCCGCTTCATCTCACGCCTTGGCGAAAAAGGTTTACCTCTATACCGTCTCTTGAGAAAATTCGAACGCTTTTCTTGGACCCCCGAGGCCGAAGAAGCCCTCACCAAGCTCAAGGCACTGCTCACCAACCCTCCCGTCCTGGTACCGCCAACCAAGGGTGAGGCCCTCTTACTCTATGTCGCCGCAATGACCCAAGTGGTCAGCATGGCCGTAATAGTCGAGAGGTAGGAAGAGGGGCACGCTCTACCCGTCCAATGACCTATTTACTTCATCAGCGAGGTGCTCTCTGAGACTAAGACACGCTACCCCCACATCCAGAAGCTAATCTACGCCATAGTCTTGGCTCGACACAAGCTGCGTCACTACTTTGAGTCCCACCCGGTGACCGTGGTGTCGTCTTTCCCCCTGGGAGAGATAATCCATAACCGGGAGGCCTCGGGTAGGATAGCCAAGTGGTCTGTGGAACTCATGGGGGAGGCCCTATCTTTTGTGCCTCGGAAAGCAATTAAATCTCAGGCCTTGGCCGATTTTGTGGCTGAGTGGACCGACACCCAACTGCCACCTGCTCAAATCTAGGCAGAATGCTAGATCATGTACTTTGACGGGTCCCTGATGAAGACCGGGGCAGGCGCGGGTCTGCTCTTCATCTCTCCCCTCAGAGTGCATATGCACTACATGATTTGGCTCCACTTCATCGCCTCCAACAATGCAGCCGAGTACGAAGCTCTCGTCAACAGCTTGCAAATCACCATCGAGCTTGGAGTGCGGCGTCTCGACGTACGGGGCGATTCGCAGCTCATCATCGACCAAGTCATGAAGGAGTCAAACTGCCATGACCCCAAAATGGAGGCGTACTGCAAATTGGTGCGTTGCCTAGAAGATAAGTTTGACGGTCTCGAACTCAACCACATTGCGCGAAAATTCAACGAGGCCGTGGACGAACTGGTAAAGATGGCGTCGGCCCGGGCCCCGGTCCCCCCAAACATATTTGCCAGAGACCTGCATAAGCCCTCGATCATCTATGCCTCGGTGGCAGAAGAGGGCCCATCGGTCGAGCGCACCATAGGGCCCGAGGCCCCCTCTACCACCGAGACCCCGACGGCCGAACCCGAGGCCATGGAAATCGACGCAGGGCCTCCCGAGACCGATCAGGGTATGGACTGGCGAGTTCTGCTCCTTGATCGCCTCGTTCGAGGAGTGCTTCCTGCTGACAGGACCAAGGCCCAACGGCTTGCGCGACGAACCAAAACTTACGTCCTCAGCAACGGCGAGTTGTACAGGCAAAGCCCATCTGGCGTCCTCCAACGATGCATCACCACCGAGGAGGGCCAAGCCCTACTTTGGGACTTGCACGCGGGAGCCTACGGGCACCATGCTGTGCCTCGGACGCTCGTTGAAAATGCCTTCCACCAAGGATTCTACTGGCCAACGGTGGTCACTAACGCCACGAAGCTGGTACGCTCCTGCGAGGGATGGCAATACTATGCACGGTAGACGCACCTCCCGGCCCAAGCCCTCCAAACCATCCCCATCACGTGGCCGTTCGTCGTGTGGGGGCTGGACATGGTTGGGCCTCTGAAGAAAGCCACCGGGGGCTACACCCACTTGTTGGTAGATATTGACAAGTTCCCCAAGTGGATCGAGGCTCGTCCGATCACTCAAATCAAATCCGAGCAAGCGGTACTGTTCTTCACTGATATCATCCACAGGTTTGGTGTTCCAAACACCATCATCACCGACAATGGGACACAATTCATCGGCCACAAATTCCTGACGTTCTGCGATGACCACCACATCCGTGTGGTCTGGTCGGCCGTAGGACACCCTAGAACAAATGGCCAAGTAGAACGTGCCAACGGCATGATCCAATAGGGCCTCAAGCAAAGGATATACAACCAGTTGAAGAAATTCGGCAAGAAATGGCTGGCCGAACTCCCGTCGGTCATCTGGAGCCTGAGGAACACCCCGAGCTGAGCCACAGGGTTCACGCCGTTCTTCCTGGTCTATGGAGCCGAGGCCATCCTCCCCACTGACTTGGAGTATGGTTCTCCAAGGCTATAGGCCTACAGCGAGCAAAGCTACCGCACTGCTCGCGAGGACGCCCTCGACCAACTGGAGGAAGCCCGAGACGTTGCGCTGCTACATTCGGCCAAGTACCAGCAAGCCCTATGACGCTATCAAGCCCGACGCATTCGAAGCTGAGACCTGAAGGTGGGCAACCTGGTGCTGAGACTGAGGCAGAGCAACAAGGGCCGCCACAAGCTGACCCCGCCACGGGAAGGGTCATACATCGTCGCCCAAGTGCTAAAGCCTGGGACCTACAAGCTAGCCAACAAGAAGGGTGAAATCCTCACCAACGCTTGGAGCATAGAACAGCTACCTCGTTTCTACCCTTAAATTCCCAAGCATTGTATACATTGTTTCTCAAAATACATTAAAGAAGCGTTCTTTAGTTGTTCTAATTTTTCGAGAACCCCCCCATCGACGGGGGATCGACGTTACGATAACGCTATAAGGGAGACTCGGCTCTGCCTCTGTAGAACTGTGCCTCCCTCGGGGCTAGAAGGGGGGAACCCCCCCTAAGTCCTAGGCACCATTTTTTAATTGTTTTTCGAATAAATTTCTACGCCAAACTCTCTGGCATGTTCTAACAAATCGATTGTAAAAAAAACTAAGGACCGAAAGTTTGTCTCAGAGCCAAAAGGCTGGCCGAGCCACGAGAACAGCCTACGCCTCCGGGCTACGGGAACTCCCTCACCACCTTTTACCCGAGGGGCAGCTTAGGCTCCGAGGAAGTTTTCTGCAAATGATATGTTCAGAGGCGAGACAGAGGGCAGAGGCTCGGAAATACAAAAAAATGATTAAAAAGCGTATACACATAAGTACTTTAAAAAAGGCATCGACGGCCACAAACGTCACGGTACGATAATAATCCTAATCTGTTTATATGGCCCCTTTGGCCCAGGTCAAGGCTCAGGGTCTCCCGCATCGGCGGTCGGCGCGGGAGGAACCACCTCCTCTTGGAACAGACTGGCCAGCACCATGCCAGGAGCCTCAGCCGCCTCCATCAGCTTCGTGACCTCCTCATTAGCCTCCTCGTCATCCTCAGCCAAGATGTAGCCATTGCTGATGGCCTCAAGGTCCACGCCGGCATAGTGCGAGGCGACGACGGCTAGGGCACGCTTGACGCCCGTGTGCAGCGCTCCCTGGAGTCGCTCGCGCACTTGGCCGCTCAACGCGATCAAGCGGCTTTTAAGGGAGCTGCCCAACTCGACCCCATCAACCTCCAGGGCCTCGTAGACAGTACGGGCGGCGCTCGGCAGCGCGTCATGCTCCCCGATCTCGGCCTCAAGCACCGCATGCACTGCGACAGAGGCCTCGGCTACCCGCGTGACCTCCTTCTCCAACACTGCGCCAAAACAAGCAGGATGCAGTTAAGTGCAAAAGAAAATAAGCCAAACAGGGGCGGAGGCCTACGGGACTCACCCTCGATTTTTTCTTTCCAGCATTGGACTTCGACTCGAGAGGCCTCGACTTTCTCCTTCCAGCGCTGGACCTCGACCCGAGAGGCCTCGGCCGCCCTGCAAGCCTCCTTCTCCAGTTCTGCACCACATAGGGGAGTTAGGGGTCGAACGCAAGGAAAACAAATAAAATAAGGGGAACAGGACTCACCCTCGGCCTTTCCCTTCCAAACTAAAGCCTCGGCCCAAGAGGCCTCGGCCACCTTGAGGGCCTCTGCCAGGGCACCTTTCGTCTGCAGGTGCTCACCCTGCTCCGTCCCTAGCTGCCCAGCGATGGCCTTGGTAGAGACCGTCGCTTCTTCAGCTCGGGACCTGAAGGTGTCCCGCTCATCAGCCACCCGGGTTAGCTCCTCCTCTAGCTATTTGATCCGCGCCGCCAAAGGGGCGGCCAGCTCCCGAGCCACGGCCACCACGGTCTTCATATCAGCACAGCGAAGGCGAAAGTCCTCTGCCTCCATGCTCCATGCCGATAGAAGCTCGTTGGCATTAGCGAGCAGGTCCTTCTGCTGCCAGAGCTGGTCCCAGACGTCCCTCTCCCGCTGGAGGAACAACGACTTCCTGAGTGACCAGGCCTCGAGCTCCTAGATAGGCAGAACAGTGGTCATGCACTGCGAGGAAACTCAGAACAAGACGACACCGCACTAGAAAAGAAGACACGTACCTGGGCGACGCCGGGCAGATCGTCAGCCACGACGGACAGCGCTGTCCGCAGCGACCGCTCTGCCAGATGGCGGTATTGCTCGAAAGTACTCCAGCGCCCCCCCTCAGCTGCATCCTCGAGGGCAAACAGAGGCTCCCCCTCAGGGTCGTCCCTGCTCTGCCATAAGACATGCAGGTGATCCCACCCGCGGGGCTCAGGTTGTACCCGCACGAGGGCCATGCTTCCCTCGCCAGAGGTCAGAGCTGGCTGCTCCATGGTGCTGGCCGCCTCGGCATCCGCCACCCCCTTCCCCCAGGAAGTATCGTCGGAAGGGATCGAATGGACCCCCACTTCCTGGGTGCTCTCCTGCGACGGCGGCAGGCCTTGAACCAGTGGCGGTACTGAAGCTTGCCCCGCCCCCATATCCGCATCCTGGCCCGCCGGCTCCACCATGCCCAAACTAGCCTCTGCCGCCTCGACCCCGGCAACCCAGGGAGCCCCGACGCCAGCTGCTACGGCCTCCAAAGCCCTAAGGGCCTCGGCCCCCATCGCCTCGGCCTCTGAAGTCCTAAGGGCCTTGACTTCGACCTCGGTGGCCTCAGCGATTGAGGGCGCTCTGGCCCCATCTGACTTGTGGGCCTCGACCTCACGAGGCATAGGCTCTTCCTCCTCCGCTTGCTCCGTGGCTGCCCCGGTAGCCTCTCCTTGGGCGACCGGCTCCTTCGGGTTGGCCCTCGCCGATGCCGCGCCACGCTGCATGGCGGTTTGCGCCTCCACCACCCATTGGGCGGTGGAGCTGGTGCTCACCTTGAGCGTCTTACATGGCGCCAGGGCGGGCACTTCCGCCTGATGCTTCCGACTGAAAGCAGCACTCTGACAAGGTTAGCATATGACCAAGGAACGGATGGGAGATGCTACCAACTCCGCCGAAAAGACACTCACCTTGAACGGGGAAGCAACTGCTTTGGCATTGCTACCCTCCTCAGCAACAGCGGTGGTGGCGGCAGAGGCACAGCCTCCATGTCTGCCAGTGCCGGCCGGCCTTCGTCGGACTCCAGCGCCCCCTCGACCCTCTACGGAGATGGTTGCGTCGCCCCGGCCATCGCCTGCTCCACCTCTGCTGTCGAGCCCACCGGGCTGACGGCACGCTTCCCTAACGCCCGTGTCTCGGACCTCTGCTGTCGAGCCCACCAGGCTGACGGCACGCTTCCCTAACGCCCGTGCCTCAGGCGTGTCAGCCTCGGACCTAGGGCGGGCGATCGCTGGCCCCGGGGCGTCCTCTCCTCCTCCCCCTAGAAACGCCGAGCTACACACCGACGCCTCGAGCGTTGTCCCCCCGACATCGGGGAGATGGTCCAGGGGACCCCGCCCCACCTCGCTCTCGTCATCTTCGCCCAAAGAGTCCATTGACAGCGACGGCGATGGACATGCCTCCACCAGGAGACCGTCCTGCCTCTGCTGCCGGCGGCGCTTCTCCAGCTCTTCGTGCTCAAGGTTCTTCCTCTTGCGCTTTGCCTCCTCGGCATCCTTCTTCTTCTTCTGTGCCTCAGCGTGTGCCCGGTTCACTGCCTGCCACTTTGCGTCCTCAGGAACGGGCGGTGGGGAGGCTCGCACATCCCTCATCCCCTGCAGGGACGGCAAACGCAATAAGGGAACAGGAAAATATAAGGAGCAAGAAGGCCTCGGAGGCCGCAGCAACGCATGACTCACCAGAGATATGTACCCCCGCGACGAGCGCATCAAGAACGGGGACAGAACGCTGCTCTTCGTCCACCCATCCACCGTCCCTTTTACCCGACGAAGAATCTCCTCGTCAGAGGGGGCAACGGCGGACAACCGGACGCCTTCGATCGGCTTGTCCAGTGTCATCTCGAACAGACGCCGCCGCCGAGCCATCAGCGGCAGCACCCCCCGGCGATGGAAGGCCGCCACGACCACAGCCGCTGTAAGGCCACGGCCGCGCAGCCTCTCCAACGCCTCCAAGAGCGGCCGCAGCTTGGGCTGATTAGCTATCACGATGCCGTACCTCCACTTCTCTGGCTGGCTCTCCACGATTTGCCCGGTGTAGGGGGGAAGACCGCCATCATTGTTGCGGAGGTAGAACCAGCTGGTGTACCAGCGACGATTGGTCCACGCGAGCTGGGCTAGGATGTAGAGGAGCTACCGGTCTTGGCGCACTTGGAGAGTGCAGCCGCCGGCCCTCATCGCGTTCCTCGTGTCCGTCGTGCCCGTCGGCTTGGTGGTATGACCCACCCGGATGAGGTGGAGCCACAGCTCCCAGTGGGGGGCAATGCCCAGATACCCCTCGTAGACGGCGACGAAAATGGCCGCCTGTGCAATGGAGTTGGGGTTGAAGTTGTGGAGCTCCACACCGTAGCAATGAACCGGTCCGCCGGCAAGCCGAGACCACGCTCGTGGAAGGACACGAAGCTCACGATGTAACCATCACGCGGCCTCGGCTCCGACTCGGCCCCCGGAGCAATCCACTCCGGCCTGCTAGGGTCGGTGACCGGGCGGAGAAGGCCGTCGTCGACAAGCGACTGCAGCATCTCCACGGACACGTCGGACAGACCCCAAGGATCTGCCTAAAGGACTACAGCGTCGTTGGCCATTGCATGGTGGAGAATGTGGGCTACGGCGGTAAGGCTCGCTCTCTCTCTCTCTCTCTCTCACCCTTCTCCCTTCTTCTCTCCGGCGCTCTCTGTTCTTAGCAACGGCTCAGAGGTAGAAAAGGCAAATGCAGGCAAGGTAAGGAGGAGAGGGGTGAGGCTCGCCATGTATTTGTGCAAGAGGGGGACGAAACAGACGGGCGACGAAATCAGGGAAGTTTCCCTCAAATCTGGCACAGTTAATCCAGATCCGATTTAACCGCCCACGCGCCCACCTTTTCCTCATTAATCGCATGCACAGTTATGTCCCATCCGCTGACACCACATCGCATCCGACCGTAGCAACAGCAGGCCCCGAGAAACCTCCTCAAAAGGCGTGCCCGCCGTTGTCAGCCGATGGGAGGGGAATATGCCCCCACCCGATTCCTTTCAGACTAAGGAACTGGGCGTCGAGCCCATTACGGTCCAGGGGTTCGAAGGCTGGGCCCCCAAGGGTCTCGATAGCCGCCCTAGGACAACAAAGTCAGGGACAACTATGGGCGAGCCCGTACATGGCCGAGGCCCGAGCAAGCGATCGCTCGGGATGCCCTAAGTCGTGTCTGAGACCGGTAGGGAGGTCTCCGAATGGGATCCCACCGTAGGGAGGCGCCGAGCCCCCGGGGCCAATCGAACGGCCCTGGGACCCACTAGAGAAGCCCTCTGGTACTTTTGGAGTGCGTATCTAGACCGCTAGCTGACCCCTATCGAATGGGGCATGGGCCTCCACTCAGACTTACCCGATAACAGCTCACCGGAAGTGTCCCCGCTCGCGCCCACCGAGGGTAGCCTGACATATTCCACCCCTCCTTTTGAATGAAAAGGATGTGCCAGGGTTGCACAAAAAGCCAGGGGAACTCCTCATCGCCCTCTCGCTCCGTGCAGAGGCTCAGGGGCTCTTCCTGCAACCTTGCCGAGACCCAGCGACCCAGGCTCGCACTCGAGGGCTCGACAAACAACCCCTCCTTCCAAATGAAAAGGATGCACAAGGGTCGCACAAAAAGCCAGGGGAACTCCTGATCGCCCTCTCGCTCTGTGCAGATGCTCGGGGGCTCTTCCTGCAACCTTGTCGAGACCCAGCGACCCAGGCTCGCACTCGATGGCTCAGCAAACAACCACTCCTTCTAAATGAAAAGGATGCGTGAGGGTCGCACAAAAAGCCAGGGGAACTCCTGATCGCCCTCTCGCTGTGTGCAGAGGCTCGGGGGCTCTTCCTGCAACCTTGCCAAGACCCAGCAACCCAGGCTCGCACTCAAGGGCTCGGCAAAAACCCCTCCTTCCGAACGAAAAGGATGTGCGAGGGCTGCACAAAAAGCCAGGGGAACTCCTGACCGCCCTCTCGCTCCGTGTGGAGGCTCGGGGGCTCTTCCTGCACCCAGGACAAAAACAAACAACCCAAGCTCGCACTCGGAGGCTCGGAAAAATGCGATAAAGGGCACCGAGCCCGTTACGGTCCAGGGGTTCGAAGGCTGGGCCCCCCAAAGGTTTCGACAGCTGCCTCAGGACAAATAGAGTCAGGGATGACTATGGGCGAGCCCGTACATGGCCAAGGCCCAAGCAAGCAAATGCTTGGGATGCCCTAGGTCATGTCCGAGACCGGCAGGAAGGTCTCTGAATGGGATCCCACCGTAGGGAAGCATCGAGCCCCCGGGGCCAATCGAATGGCTCTGGGACCCACTAGAGAAGCTCTCTGGTACTTTTGGAGTGCATCTCCGAACCGCTAGCTGACCCCTATCGAATGGGGCACGGGCCTCCACTCGAACTTACCCGATAATAGCTCACCGGAAGTGTCACCGCTCGCGCCCACCGAGGGTAGCCTGACATATTCCACCCCTCCTTCTGAATGAAAAGGATGCGCAAGGGTCGCACAAAAAGCCAGGGGAACTCCTGATCACCCTCTCGCTCCGTGCAGAGGCTCGGGGGCTCTTCCTGCAACCTTGCCGAGACCCAGCGACCTAGGCTCGCACTCGAGGGCTCGGCAAACAACCCCTCCTTCCGAACGAAAAGGATGCAAGAGGGCCGCACAAAAACCAAGGGAACTCCTGACCGCCCTCTCGCTCCGTGCGGAGGCTCGGGGGCTCTTCCTGCACCTAGGACAAAAACAAACAACCCAAGCTCGCACTCGGAGGCTCAGAAAAACGCGATAAAGGGCACCGAGCCCGTTACGGTCTAGGGGTTCGAAGGCTAGGCCCCCCAAAGGTTTCAACAGCCGCCTCAAGACAAACAGAGTCAGGGATGACTATGGGCGAGCCCGTACATGGCCAAGGCCCAAGCAAGCAAATGCTTGGGATGCCCTAGGTCATGTCCGAGACCGGCAGGAAGGTCTTTGAATGGGATCCCACCGTTGGGAAGCATCGAGCCCCCGGGGCCAATCGAACGGCCCTAGGACCCACTAGAGAAGCCCTCTGGTACTTTCGGAGTGCGTCTCCGAACCGCTAGTGACCCCCTATCGAATGGGGCATGGGCCTCCACTCGGACTTACCCGATAACAGCTCACCGGAGATGTCACTGCTCGCGCCCACCGATGGTAGCTTGGCATGCTCCACCCCTCCTTCTGAGCGAAAAGGATGCGCAAGGGCCGCCAAAAAAGACAGGGAAACCACTGATTGCCCTCTCGCTCCGTGTAGAGGCTCGGGGGCTCTTCCTGCAACTAAGTCGAGGCCTAGCGACCTGAACTCGCACTCATGGGCCCGGCAAACGCGATAAAACTCCTCACTCAACAGAGAAAAAGCCCCTGGAGGAGTAAATCCACTCCTCCAGGGCCTCGGGGGCTACACCCGGCCGGTGCGCTCGCGCGCACCCACCGGAACCACGAGTACAAAACGCAAATCCCAACGGGAGCTGCCACCTATGGCCTTCTGAGCCAAGTCTCGACAAAACCTTAGGGAGAGTGCTCGCACTCCCCCCAAGGCTCGGGGGCTATTGTCGGATACCATAAAAAGGGGTACCCTAAGCGAGAACCGAAAAAATTGCTTAGACCTTGCAAATATCAAAGTCAAAGGACAACCACGAGGTCTCGTCCGATTCTCAAATTCGCTCGAGGCCCGCGCCGCAAAGGCCTCGGACGAAAAGCCTACTCTCCGCCTTGCCGAGGCCCCCTCGCCCGAGGCCCTACCCCGTAAGGCCTCGGACGGGTTACCGATTCTCCGATTCGCCCGAGGCCCCGCGCATAAAGCCTCAGACGAAGTTGATTCTCCGACTCGCTCGAGGCCGGCTCGGCAACAACCTCATCGCCTCCGTCTCGACCGACTTCTCTGACAAAACGGCACGTCCAATTAACGCATCCAACCACTCCCATAGCCAGACGCGCGTCGTCGTGATGATGCAATGAGTGGCCCGGCGAACGACGACGAGACAGGGCAAGGCGGGGTACCGCCACTATGCTCGCGATCTGTGCCCATAATCGACGCCCAGTCTTGCCTTTGTGCTACCTAACTCCTTCCCTAGGAACAACGCAGCGTGGGGAGTCAAGTTCGGGTCACTATAGCCTCGAAATCAGTGTATAGGACCAACTGCTCCCTCCAAGCCTCGGCAATCCACTTTAGGGTCTCGACAGCCTCGGGATTCGCGCCCGCTGAGCCCCCCACGATGGCTCGGCCTCGACACCAACTGAGCCTCGGCTTTTTACACTGTCAACGCACAGCGACCGGCACGTCGTCGGCCATGCCCTACGCCAAGCTATCACTAGAGCTCCCACGTTGCACAAGATCGGGTCTGACCGGCGCGTTGCTCCAGTGTACCAAGGACAAGACCACTCCGTTGACCATGCCGCCATAGTAGTAAGCTACAGGGCTCAGACACGCCACCTCCGCTCACAAGACGCCGCATAGAAAACACATGTATCACCCCTGTCCCCCCCCTTCAACTATAAAAGGAGAGACCGGGCTGTTTCTAGAGAGAGGAAGACAGATGAACTCATGCATAGGCTCACGTAGATTCAGACACACGCTCCCCCACTGCCTGAGAGCAACATCTCAAGCAGCCCACACCGCTCCACGCAGAGACCTAGGACTAGCTCCCCCTCTCGCCCAGCTTGTAACCCCCTACTACAGCACTTCGGTGCAAGGAATACAAGATCGATCTCTCAGACTGGACGTAGGGCACCCATTGCCCGAACTAGTATAAACCTTGTGTCTATTTGCATCACCATCCGGGATTAGGGGCACGCAGTTCAAATTCACTAGTTGGTTGAGGACCCCTCGGTCCAAAACACCGACAATTAGCGTAGGTGCTTTACAAAGTGCTTAAGTTGATTAGAGCACCGCGTATGCGCTTGCTCTAGGTTTAGGCCTAGTGTTTAGTGAGGTTTGCATACCTCTCACCACTCGGTTCTTGCGCGCACCATTTGTGGTACATCAGAGGGGCTTGTAGTCTTGCGAGATCACACCAATCACGTTTGTGGTGTGGCCGCCACCGTGTACCGGAGGGAATAAGGCCCGCGGCGTTTTGGTCGGAAGCTTGATAGTGAAGACGGCGGGGAGCATCCGGGAGAGGCTTGCCAGAAGGCACGTCGGAGACCCACTTGCGCGTGGGGAAGGCCCGAGGCTATCCACGAAGTTACCCGACCGGGAGCTTGGCCCTTGCGAGGGATTCCTTGCGAGAGGCTCCAACGAGGACTAGGGAGAAGCTTGCGTGCTTCTCGATACCTCGGTAAAAATACCGAAGTCATCGACGGGAGTTTGCATATCTCTACCTTGCTCTTTAGCTTCCGCATTTACATTGATTGTATTACTCCTTTTGCGGTAGAGATAGCAACACACTAGCAAAATCATAGTTGCACATTTAGATAGTTTATCTTTTGCATAGGTTTTGCTAAGGTTAGAAAAAGAGGCCATAGTTGAGAGTTAGATTTTTAAGTTTCCTAATTCACCCCCCCCCCACCCCCTCTTAGGCGTCACGGTCCCCTACAGCGCTCATTAGAAACGTGTCGTGTGTATGGTTAAACTCTTCTTCTTAATTACAATGATACGCAAATCTTTTGCGTATTCGAGAGAGAAAAAAAAGGAGTGGATGACATCTGTGCCCCGGCCACTAATAAAAATAGCCTATAATCTAGGCATCGAGAAAATTTATCAACTACCAAGCGAGGTGTCAATTTGCATCAAGCACTTGAGTGTACGCATGGAGGAAGTTGGCGTCCGGCCATGCACCGACCCCTGACATTTGATCCAGCCACATCAAGGGGATGGAAGGACGGGCATATGCCGACATCATGGGGATGACGAGGAGATCTAGGTCATGAAAGGGAAGGCGGGTACACGCAGACCACCGGTGCCGCGACGTCCGGCGTCCATGGCATCTACATCAACGCTGGGCACCGGCCGCACCTGTAGAATAAAGGTATGGCTATCTTGCTAGAGCCCATAATTACATATTAATTTGTCTCCTATACATGATATGATCCTTATTGACCATTAGGAAAAAAATTATTTCAATTTAATGTGGGATTACCTCGCACAAATAAGTTTCGATATAATCCTTATTGACCGTTAGGTATAATTTTTATTAACTTAATAGGTATAATTTTTATTAACTTAATAATAATGTCTCTTAATTACTTCGAATTACATGCTAATGTTACTTAAAAATTATGGGACCATGATCCTTGGAGTTATCAATAAAGCCTATATGAAAAAATTCAAACCTCTACAATCATAAAAGATAATGCTTTGACGCCTAAGTTTGCATTCAAACTACCCATACATGGCATTATGAAAGATAATGTAAAGTAATATATACCTATATAATTTGTACCTAAATTATCCACCTCCATCGTTATATAAAAATTCTCAAATCTACATGTATATGCTAATATAAGCTACTGCTAACAATAATTCAACATCCATAAGTCAAAACTTGCATTAGTATAAATATTTATTTTTATAAGCTTATCAAGCGTGCAAATATATCCTTAGCCAACCACGTAGTAATGACACATACTCACTTTAAGTAATATTAACACCCATGACAATAAATTCTATAAGTCGTTGTCTTGAAAAAAGTTTAAACACTTTGATTGAAACATTATATCATATGAATATTAGTAACTTAATTTTAAGATTTAAACATCTTGAGTGCCATGGTGCATGCTGAAACAACTATTTATGACATTGTCAAAACTAAGAGGGTAGCCTAGGACCTAGGATATTCTTTTAATAAAATAAAACATGAACATTTTGAATAAATGATACAATAAGCATTAGAATTTCAATTTGATACATGTAAAATATTAAAATAACTAGATCAAAAGCTAAAGGTTAAAGTATAGATTTTCATGATATCACATAAAGGGGTGACATAATAGTTGAAAGGATCAAGATGCCCAAGAGGGGGGGTGAATTGGGCTAATTCTAAATTTTCTTGCAATAATTAAATCCTATTGATAGCCCAATTAACCCCTTGTGCCTAGAAAGTGTTTGTAATGTTCTATCGCACAAAGAGACTTACAACCTAAGTTCCAATCCTACTCTAGCATGACAATTCTAGGAATGTAAATGATAAGAATTGAATTGCTCAAAGTAATGCTCAAAGTAAATGCTCAAAGTAAAAAGAGGAGAGGAAACGCGGCGATGTTTTGCCGAGGTATCGGAGAGTCGCCACTCCCCACTAGTCCTCGTTGGAGCACCCGCGCAAGGGTGTAGCTCCCCCTTAATCCGCGCAAGGATCAAGTGCTCTCTATGGGTTGATTCTTTGACACTCCGTCACGGCGAATCAACCAAAGCCGCTCACAACTTGAGTTGGGTCACCCACAAGATCTACCGGGTGACCACCAAGCTCCCAATCACCACCAAGCCGTCTAGGTGATGGCAATCACCAAGAGTAACAAGCACGAACTCTCACTTGACCACACGAAGCCTAATGAGAACGGTGGATGCACACTTTGCTACACTTGATTCACTAATGAGGCTACTCTCTTGGATTCTCAAATCACAAACACCTCACTAGGACCTTGCTCTTCTTGGCACTCACAAATGTGTTTCTCAGCTGTTGGAATGAGCAAAAGTACCCCCTCACACAAAGGGGTGAAGTATTTATAACAGCGGCTGAAAACGAACCGTTATGAGCTTCTGCGGGGTGACCGGACGCTCCGGTCAGTTCAACCCGCGGACCAGTGCTTAAGTGATGACCGGACGCTGGCAGGGTCCGGTCAGCACTGACCGGACGCGTCCGGTCGCATTTCTCCCTCACTGGATGCTTACTGTACTTGACCCGACGCTGAACCCCCAGGGTCCGGTCAGTACTGACCGGACGCGTCCGGTCGCTGATTCACTTCTCTGGAACCTTACTGGAGTTGATCGGACGCTGGCCCTCAGCGTCCGGTCACTTGACCACTCCAGCGTCCGGTCGCACCGAATGCAATCTCTTGATCAAATGAACTGACCGGACCCTGCGGCCAGCGTCCGGTCGCACCGAAGCCAGCATCCGGTCAGTATTTGACCCTCCATTCACCTTCAACTCTCGATCATGTGTGAATGAAGTTTGCTCCATTGGATCTTAGGCATATGTAGGAGCTACCTAGAGCTAGTTTAAACAAGTGTGCACCACACCTAACTCACTAGACTCATCTAGGTCAAGCTACCCGTCCATACCCCCCTTAATAGTACGGCCAAAGGAAAAACAAAGTCCTAAACTACTCTAAGTGTCACTCTAACTTCAATCGACACTTAGAACTAGTCATCCTTAACCCTGTCGTCCATCCTTTGAAAACCGAAACGATTTCCATCGTAGGGGCATGACCACCTCGATTGCCCAATCGATCTCCATTACCATGACCTAACTTAATTGCCTCTGCAAAACACACGTTAGTCATAGAAATCTTGTATTGTCATTAATCACCGAAACCCAACAAAGGGGCCTAGATGCTTTCAATCTCCCCCTTTTTGGTGATTGATGACAATACCACCTCGAGTATGTGAAAGAGTGAGGTTTTTGACGGGCTTGGTTCATATAAGCTTTTGTCAATAAGAACAAAAGAGTGAGGCAAGCTTATATGACCCAAGCCAACACGATGTACTCAAAAGATATGAAATAAGCATGAGTACAAGTAACAAAGCTCATTTGCATCGGAGTATAAACGCGGAAGCAAAGGCAAATGAGCATAGCACAAGTGATATGACATATAAATAATGTAAAGTAGAGAGCACACATGTCATATATCATAATTACGTAGATATCACTATCACATAGATATAATAATATGCATGAAAGTAACACACAAATGCATAAAAGTAATAGTGTATCACACAAATGAAACTCCAAATGTATAAAATAAGCTAATAATAGATAACTAGCTCCCCCTAAATGACGCTCCCCCTGAGTCTACATACTCGAACCCTCTCCCCCTTTGGCGTCAAACACCAAAACCTAAGGGCTAGTCGGCGGGGCTACAGCGGACGAGTCGGGCGCTGAAGAACGAGGAGCAAGCTAAAACTGGGTAGCATCATCATCTGACCCGAAGCTCTATGTTGATTGACCCTCTGTGGCTGGAAGTGTCGCTGATGCGGTCTAGGTCTGAGCTGGGGCAGGTGCTGCCTGTGATGCTGCTGGTGCATCTGTCGTAGGATCTGATGATGCAACAGACGAAGGGAGCCTCTGTGTAGTCACGGCGATAGGAGCTGTTGTAGAAGGACCTGGGGCATGCATATGTGGCGGTGTAGGCATCCCTGTCAACTCACTGAAAGATGCTCCAAGACTCCTGGAGACTGACGTGTCAGGCACAAATAGCGAGGATGATTGATCCGGTGTCAAGCCCGTCTGAAGTGGTGTGAACTACGGGGCTACCACTGGCGAGGATAACCACTGGGACACCTGGACTGGAGGTGAAGCAAACTGAGCTAGAGGCTGTCCCTGACTCTGGAGCCCACTGGGCTGTACTGCTGGAGTCGTCGTAGTGGTGGTAGGCTGAGCAATCTGGGGCGAAGGCTGTGGCTGTGGGGCTCCAAGAGCTGTCACTACATGCTGCATGAATCCCATAAGCTGCTGTTGCATAAGTAACTGCTGCTGATGCATCTGCTGCTGCTGCTACTGGAGGACTTGCTGCTGGCGCTGGAACTCGTCCTGACGAGCCTGAAACTGTGCAAAGTTGGCAGCGGTCTCCTAAGCCTGTCGTGCCTGATCCTGCTGCATCTGCTCAAGAATAGCAATGAGAGCGGGGTCCGTCTTCGGTGCAGGTGGAGCTGAGCTAGAACTGCCGGCCTCTACATCGTGTCTGCGTGGAGGCATCTGAGGAATAGGCAGGTAGTCGTCATCCGAACTGTCACTAGTGTCGCTCATCTCCTGATGTGCCTCTAGCTGCTCCTCCTCTATAGCTGCTATGCCTCTAACAATCTCGTCCTGCTGAGCTGCGGTCTCTGGTACATCTGGGCGACGGTGAGGCTAACTGGGTGCCTGAGGAGTGCTGTGCCTGACCCTCTGTGCCATGTTATATGCTGGGAACTCTGTAGTGGCACCTTTGTACTCAGCAACCATCTCTGGTATCCTGACTGACACTGCCTTCAACATAAGAAATGTAATCCAATGTGCATAGGGAAGCTGCCTGCGACCCTTGAAGCCCTCAGCAATGGTATCCTCCATCTCTGACAGAAGGAGGTCCCAAATATCGAAGACAGTTTGCTGCATCAGTGCATTGAGAAGCCAAAGCTAGAGGCGAGTCAATCCCTCTTTGTATCCTATCCTAGGAAGTAGTGTCCTCCTCATGATAGCTTCTACCACTATGGCAGTAGGAGTAAGATCACTGGGGTTCCTCCTCGACCCCTCACCAAAGGGCTCCTTGAAGCAATGGCGCACAAGATCTGTAGGGGCACCTGGCCACCATGAGGACACCTGGGAGGCTCCTGCTGTCCATAACAAACCTCATGTAACTTGACAGGCTGCTCCTATAGCCTCAGTATCTCCCTGGCAATCTAACTCGTCATCCTGTAGTCTCTACCTCTGAATGCAAAGTGAATGAAGTTATGATGCGGGACAACAAAGAGCGAAGCATAGAACTGCCGAACCCAAGATGGTACATATAATCATGTCCGGCCTATCAAATCTGTCAGCCCTAGCAGATATGCAAGGTAGGGGCGAATATGCTCTCCGGCTGCTGCCACAATAGCCTCAATACTGCAGACTCTCTGAGATCGGAAGACTACCCCACTGTTCAGATAAGCATTGTAGAAATCCTCATGTAGTGGCGTGTAGAAGCCCTCTGCTGCTCTCTCATCCCTCCTGGGTGGAAACCACACCTCAAAATCCATGAAGCGGAGCTGCTGCACCTGTTTGGTCGTGGTGGCCCTCAAATCAAGATGGGTCACTGGGGGAGGACCCTGTGGTCTAGGAGGTGGACGGGAACCTCTCCGCTGAGTCTGTGGCCTCGGTGAGACTGGAACTCGTGTACGACCAGAGCGGCGAAGCTGTGGCTATGGTGCCTGCTCGGTCTCCTCGGCCTCTGCGGCCTCCTCGGCCTGCTGGGTCTGCTGGGTCTCCTGTGCTGGCTGCTGCTGAGAAGTCCCTTGAGACTGACCCTCATCAATAGAATACTGCCCTCCTTCAACAGTGACAGTCCCAGGTGGACTACCAAGAAGGCGCTCAACTCTCGCTATCCCAGCCCTTGAAAGTGGTTGATCTGCAATCACAACTCCACTGCGAGTACCTCCTCTCTCGGCACGCTTTGCGGCCTCTGTAACTGCTGCTGCATGAGTTGTCTCTGCATCTGGGTACTTCCTCTTCTTGGATGCAATCTTCTTTGTCGCCTTGCCTTTTGGATCTGAAGGCAGGCGAGGCGAAGGCCTCCGATCATCATCTCCTGGACCACCCCCGACGTTCTTCGTGCGAGCCATCTAAAAAGATCAACTACTGCCAACAAGAACAACTGCCGCTGTCAAGAGTAACTGCCCTGACACTTCCGAGGCTTGGCCTCGATCCATACTTGCGAGCTTGGCCCCGAGTTTAACTGACAACTACCACACGATCTCAACGGCACCGACTCGCTGCACGAAGGAATAGATGGATATACAAATAAATACAATATATCTAATAGATGCGAAAACCCTAGGAAGCAAGCAATGTAGGTACAAAATTGAGGTGACGGGCTTTCTACCTGATGAACCGGCAATCCGAGAAAAGAAGAGACGTGTCACGCGGGGGAAACCTCAAAACCGGCTAGGGTTAGGGTTTTGAGCGGTGAATGAATTGACAGCCCTGGATGTGATTTGAAATCAGTGATATGAAATCGATCTAGGTTACGGGCAAAACAATGTGGTTTAGGGCATGGCCTTACTGAAAACTCAGTCGACCAATGGAGAGCAATGGCTCGGGGAGACGCTGACAGCCGTCGATGAGGACTGGAGCACGCACCAGCACTAGAAAAGGCGGCAGCGCAGGAGCTCGTGGAGGCACGGCAACACGGCGAGGTGGAGTGGATGCGGTTGCAAGGGCGAGCGCTTGGCGCAACGCTGGTGGAGGCATGGGACAGCGACGGTGGAGACGGCGGCGTGGGCAGAGGCGAGCGCGGCAAGCTCTTCAGCGAATTGGGACTTGCAGCGGCTAGGGTTTGAGGAAGCCGATAGGATGGATCCACAGCAACGCGGTGATTCGGTTAAAAAGGTTCCCCAACGCAACAGATAAGAAAACGTGAGAAGAGATCTGATGCCGCACGATTTCAACTGACCGGACGCTCCGGTGGTAGCGACCGGACGCTACCACCCAGCGTCCGGTCGATTCCAGAGAGGTCCAATTTCTCTGGAATCACGACCGAACGCGTCCGGTGGTCCATGACCGGACGTAGGCAGGGTCCAGTCAACTCTTGTTTGTCTCCTTCACACGACCGGATGCTGAACGTCTTCTGACCGAACGCTGAAATGCAGAGTCCGGTCACACCTTCGCAGCAAGTTCACCTCCTGTGAACTAACTGGACGCGGGACATCAGAGTCCGGTGCAGCGTCCGGTCACTCTTTTCCAGCAAATCTTCAAGGATCCTTCACGTTGCCTGTTCCCAATCAAGTCCCAACTAGAATAAGATCCAAATGAACACCAATTGGGACTGATGTGAGTGACCTCTCTTAAACCCTCAAGTTTTTCAAAGTATTTTGCCTTAGGCTATAATTTTTTTATGAAAATAGGCAATAAAAGGGCAAATGGAACAAAACGACAAGCAACATTCATGCATATGCAACACTTGAAAGTAAATCTAGTTGCTTGTCAAGTTTGATCCAAGGTTAAGCTTCTTCACACGCTTTTCGGCGGTTATCTTAACCATGTTAGACAAGCCCTATATGCATTACCAAAAATTAAACATGTTGTATATAACAAAGAATGCAAAGGACAACACAAGCTCATCTTTTAGTGAAGTTACTAAAATCAAGTACATTGAGCTCGTTCCGCAATCTACAAAATGTAGCCTCATCTAGCGGTTTAGTGAAGATATCCGCTAATTGATCTTCGGTTCTTACACCTTCTAGTGATATATCATTTTTAGCAACGATGGCGGATATCTATGTGCTTGGTGTGAGAGTGTTGAACCGGATTATTTGCAAGTTTTACCGCACTTTCATTGTCGCACAAAAGAGGTACTTTATCTAGAACTACACCATAGTCTAGCAAAGTTTGTTTCATGTATAATATTTGTGCACAACAAGCACCCACGGTAATGTATTCCGCTTCGGCGGTGGACAAGGCCACACTATTTTGTTTCTTGGAAGACCAAGACACAAGAGATCTACCAAGCAAATGGCACCTTCCGGATGTGTTTTTTCTATCAACTTTGCAACCGGCATAATCCGAATCGGAATAGCCCACTAATTCAAATATAGCTCCTTTGAGATACCAAAGGCCAATGCTTGGTGTGTGCTTAAGGTACCTAAGGATTCTTTTTACGGCAATTACATGTGTTTCCTTAGGATTGGCTTGAAATCTAGCACACATACACACACTAAATATGATGTCAGGCCTAGATGCGGTTAAATATAACAAGCTACCAATCATAGAACGGTAGAGAGTTTGATCAACCGGGTTACCTCCCTCATCTAGGTCGAGATGTCCATTAGTAGGCATTGGTGTCTTGATTGGCTTACATTCATCCATCTTGAATCTCTTAAGAAGATCTTTTGTGTATTTCTCTTGAGAGATGAAGATGCCTTCTTTCATTTGCTTGACTTGAAAACCAAGAAAGAATGTAAGCTCTCCAATCATTGACATTTCGAACTCCTTCGACATCAATTCACCAAATTCTTTGCATGAGTCTTCATTTGTTGATCCAAAGATGATATCATCAACATACACTTGATAAATGAAGATATGCCCATCAAGCTTCTTGGTGAATAGAGTGGTGTCGACCTTCCCAATGGTGAAGCCCTTCTCAATGAGGAAGTCCCGAAGCCGCTCATACCAAGCTCTTGGGGCTTGCTTAAGCCCATATAGCGCCTTGGACAACCTATAAACATGATTATGATATCTAGGGTCTTCAAACCCGGGAGGTTGATCAACATAGACTAGTTCATTAATAAAACCATTTAAAAATGCACTTTTCATATCCATTTGATATAATTTTATTTTATGATGTGATGCGTATGCAAGTAGGATATGAATGGCTTCTAGTCTTGCAACCGGTGCAAAGGTCTCTCCAAAATCCAAACCTTCAACTTGAGAGAACCCCTTTGCAACTAGTCTTGCCTTGTTCCTCACAACAACACCTTGATCATCTTGCTTGTTGCAGAACACACTTTGTTCCAATGACTCTTGCTCCTTTTGGTCGCTCTTCAAGAGTCCAAACTTCATTGCGGGTGAAGTTGTTCAACTCTTCATGCATGGCATTGATCCAATCTAGATCCTTAAGAGCTTCTTCTACCTTGGTAGGCTCATAGCAAGAGACAAAAGAGTGATGAGCAATAAATGAAGCAAGTTTTTGAGATCTAGTCATCACTCCCTTTGATGGACTCCCTATGATGAGATATTGTGGATGATCTTGTAGGAGAGGTGTATTTCTTCTATTGACCACTTGAGGAGGAGGTTGTGGAGCATCAACATCTTGTGCTTGTACCACCATTTGCTCATGGGAGACATGAGTATCTTCATTTTCTACTCTCCCATCTTTTTCACCATCTTGTGGCACACTTGATGAAGAAGGTTGATCAATGACTTGTACATCATCTTCATCATCTTTAGGCTTGATGTCTCCCACCGGAATGTTCTTCATTGCCTCCCTCAATGGTTCATCACCTACATCATCAAGATTCTCATGTGCTCCTTGGGAGCCATTAGATTCATCAAATTCCACATCATATGTTTCTTCAACCAAACCGGTGGTATGATTAAATACTCTATATGCTTTGGACTTTGATGAGTAACCAACAAGAAAACCAATATCACAACATCTTTGAAACTTCCGTAGGTGTTGTTGTTTCTTGTAGATATAGCATTTGCAACCAAACACCCTAAAGAATGAGACGTTCGGCTTCTTCCCATTGAGCAACTCATAAGGTGTCTTGCCAAGGAACTTTTGAAGGAATGGGCGGTTGGATGCATAGCATGCGGTGTTGATTGCTTCCGCCCAAAAAGCTTCGGGGGTGTTGTACTCATCTAGCATTGTCCTTGCAAGAGTGATCAAAGTCCGATTCTTCCTCTCAACCACACCATTTTGTTGAGGAGTATAAGTTGCAGAGACTTCATGTTTGATTCCAACTTCATCACAATAAGCTTCAATGTTTGTGTTGTCAAACTCTTTGACATTATCACTTCTAATTTTCTTGAGCTTCACTTCAAATTCATTTTGTGCTCTCTTGGCAAACTTCTTGAAACAAGATGCAACTTTGAATTTGTCATGAAGGAAGAACACCCATGTATACCTTGAATAATCATCAACTATCACAAGACAATAAAGATTTCCTCCCAAACTCTTGTATGTTGTTGGTCCAAATAAATCCATGTGGAGGAGTTCAAGCACTCTTGTGGTTGACATAAAAGCTTTAGTTGGATGGGTATTTGCAACTTGCTTGCCGGCTTGACATGCACTACAAAGCTTGTCCTTCTCAAACTTCACATCCTTCAACCCTCTGACCAAATCATTCTTCATTAGTTTCTTGAGTGAACTCATACCAATATGAGCAAGTCTTCTATGCCATAGCCACCCAAGTGTTGTTTTGGTGAATAGGCAAGTCTTCAAGTTTGCATCTTTGGAGGTGAAGTCCACTAGATATAAGTTGTTGTATCTAAAACCATTGAATATCACTTGATTATCATCCACCTTGGATACAATAACCTCCTTCTCGGTGAACAAGCATTGGAAGCCAAGATCACACAATTGTCCAACGGATAGCAAGTTGAAACTCAATGAAGCAACATAGAGCACATTTGAGATGGAATGATCATTTGATATTGCCACTTTGCCCAATCCTTTAACCTTGCCCTTTGAGTTATCTCCAAATGTTATTCTCTCTTGTCCATCTACCTCTTTATCTAGTGAGGTGAACATACGAGGATCACCGGTCATATGTTGAGTGCAACCACTATCAATAACCCAATGACTTCCATCGGTCTTGTAGTTCACCTACACACAAGATATTCAAGCTTTAGGAACCCAAACTTGTTGAGGGCCCTTCATCTTCTCAACAAGTGACTTTGCAACCCAAATATTTTTAGGCCTATTCTTGTTAGGAGGTCCTAAGAACATAACTTTCATCTTTCCACTAGAGTCTTTTCTAAGCATGTAGTGAGCATTGAAGGCAAAGGGTCTAGCATGCTTGGGCAAGGGTTGTGGTGGTGGAGTTTGGCACTCATGAGCAAAGTGGCCTTCTTGTCCACACTCAAAGCATCTTTTTGGCTTTGGCTTTGGCTTTGATTGTTGTTGTTGAACTTGAGCCTTCTTCTTCTCTACATGTGCCACATATCCAATGCCACTTCTATCCATCTTCATGATGGTGTTCATAAGAAGCTCACTTTGAAGATGCTTGCCTCTTGCAAACTTGCTCAATCCAACCTTGAGGTGTTCTTTCTCCATCTTGAGCTTTTTGTTCTCTTCCTTGAGAACATCATTGTTCTTCTCTTCCTTTAGCCTCTTGTTCTCTTCTTTGAGCTTCTCATTCTCAAGGATCAACTCTTCATCATGATCAAGGGTTTCTAGTACAATGGTGTTGTGGCTCTTTATCTCTTCAAGATCTTTCATGAGCTTTTCATTTGCATTCTTGAACTTGATATACTCATCATATTCATTGCACTCAACCACTTGCTTGCCTTTGCCACTAGATCCTTGCTCAATGCTCTCATCAATTAAATCATCACATGATGTAGCTATATCAATCTTAACAACATAGTTAGTAGCATCATGTGACTCATTTGGTAGAAATTCTTGAGCAATAACAAGAGTATCATAATTAATCTTTAGAGTTGTATATTCATCTTTTAGCTTGTTGTGGCTAGTGATGAGCTCATTGTGCACCCACTCAAGTTTATCATATTTATCTTTAAGTTCTTTCTTAGAAGATTTTAGCTCCTTGAGTTTGGATGTTATAGCATCATTTGTTTCTTTGAGCTCAACATTCGCCTTATCCATTGTATCACATTTTGTTAAAAGTGAATCATTCTTAGCATCTAATTTTTCAATTTTAGCTCCTCTCTTTCTAATGATCTTAGTATATTTTCTTAGTATTTTAACAAGATCATCATAAGAAGGTGAGTCATCATCATCACTATCGCTATCACTATTATCATCACTAGCATGCTCATCACCACTACTATCATCATCATTAGATACCTTGCGTTCACCATTGGCCATAAGACATAGGTGTGTAGAGGATGATGGCGGTGATGGCGGTGAAGGTGAAAGATCAATAGCAATGGCGGCCACCTTCTCATTGTCACTATCATCATCGGATGATCCACTAGATGAATCAATATCCGTGAGCCAATCACCGACGATGTAGGCCTTTCCACTTTTCTTCTTCTTGTGGAAGTCCCTCTTCTTGCCATCTCTCTTCTTGTATGGCTTGTTCTTCTTCTTCTCATCTTCTTCTTCATTGCTTGAGTCATCTTTCTTGCCCTTGTACTTGTTCTTGTACTTGTCTTTCTTGGGCTTTGTGCATTGATGTGCTAGATGACCAAGCTCTCTATAATTGAAGCAATCCATTTCGGAGATTGGCTTCCTTCTTGAGTTAGTGAAGAACTTCTTCTTCTTGCCATCAAACTTGATGCCATTCTTGTTTAGCTTCTTTAGCATCTTGGCGGTCTTCTTCACCATGAGAGCAAGACTTTCATCATCATCTTCTTCATCACTTGAGCTCTCATACTCAAGTCTTGATTTGCCCTTCTCTTGGCTAGCTTTAAATGCTAAGTCTTTTTCTTTCTTCTTTGTAGAGGATGAACCATCTTGAGGTGTGATGTGCATGTACATCTCATGAGCATTGATCTTTCCCAAGATTTGTGTCGGTGTAGCGGTGGAAAGATCACCTTGGTGTAGCACGGTCACAATATGGCCATATTTGTCAATGGGGAGGACACTCAAGATTTTTCTCACAACATCAGATGGTGACATTTGAGTTAGTCCAAGCCCATTGACTTCCTCTACAAGAACATTCAAACGTGAATACATCTCATTAGCACATTCTTTAGGAAGCATCTCAAATGAATTTAGCTTTTTAATAACAAGATGATAGCGTTCCTCACGCTCACTCTTAGTTCCCTTATGGAGCGCACAAACGTCCGACCATAGTGTATGGGCGTCTTTGTGGTTCCTTACACGGTTGAACACATCTTTGTAAAGGCCTCTAAAGATGGTGTTATGAGCCTTTGCATTCCATTTTTCATAGTTCACTTCATCGCCTTGAAGTTGTGCGTAGGTCTTGGGAACCCATGTGAGGCGGCTCTAAGTATTCCAACGTCTAGAGCTTCTAGGTACGCCTCCATGCGAATTTTCCAATATGGAAAATCATCCCCCTCGAAGATAGGAGGAGGTCCATCCCGGTGAGATATCTTGCTCTAAGCGATTAAACTTAAAAACGTGAGCACGAGGCTCTGATACCAATTGAAAGGATCAAGATGCCCAAGAGGGGGGGTGAATTGGGCTAATTCTAAATTTTCTTACAATAATTAAATCCTATTGATAGCCCAATTAACCCCTTGTGCCTAGAAAGTGTTTGTAATGTTCTATCGCACAAAGAGACTTGCAACCTAAGTTCCAATCCTACTCTAGCATGGCAATTCTAGGAATGTAAATGATAAGAATTGAATTGCTCAAAGTAAAAAGAGGAGAGGAAACGCGGCGATGTTTTGTCGAGGTATCGGAGAGTCGCCACTCCCCACTAGTCCTCGTTGGAGCACCTACGCAAGGGTGTAGCTCCCCCTTGATCCGCGTAAGGATCAAGTGCTCTCTACGGGTTGATTCTTCGACACTCCGTCACGGCGAATCACCCAAAGCCGCTCACAACTTGAGTTGGGTCACCCACAAGATCCACCGGGTGATCACCAAGCTCCCAATCACCACCAAGCCGTCTAGGTGATGGCGATCACCAAGAGTAACAAGCACGAACTCTCACTTGACCACGCGAAGCATAATGAAAACGGTGGATGCATACTTTGCTACTCTTGATTCACTAATGAGGCTACTCTCTTGGATTCTCAAATCACAAACACCTCACTAGGACCTTGCTCTTCTTAGCACTCACAAATGTGTTTCTCAGCTGTTGGAATGAGCAAAAGTACCCCCTCACACAAAGGGGTGAAGTATTTATAACAGCGGCTGAAAACGAACCGTTATGGGCTTCTATGGGGTGACTGGACGCTCCGGTCATGTTGACCGGACGCTTCGGTCAGTTCAATCCACGGACCAGTGCTTAAGTGATGACCGGACGCTGGCAAGGTCCGGTCAGCACTGACCGGACGTGTCTGGTCGCATTTCTCCCTCACTGGATGCTTACTATACTCGACCGGACGCTGAACCCCTAGGGTCCGGTCAGTACTGACCGGACGTGTCCGGTCGCTGATTCACTTCTCTAGAACCTTACTGGAGTTGACCGGACGCTGGCCCTCAGCGTCCGGTCACTTGACCACTCCAGCGTCCGGTCGCACCGAACGCAATCTCTTGATCAAATGAACTGACCGGACCCTGCGGCCAGCGTCCGATCGCACCGAAGCCAGCGTCCGGTTAGTATTTGACCCTCCATTCACCTTCAACTCTCGATCATGTGTGAATGAAGTTTGCTCCGTTGGATCTTAGGCATATGTAGAAGCTACCTAGAGCTAGTTTAAACAAGTGTGCACCACACCTAACTCACTAGACTCATCTAGGTCAAGCTACCCGTCCATACCCTCCTTAATAGTACGGCCAAAGGAAAAACAAAGTCCTAAACTACTCTAAGTGTCACTCCAACTTCAATCAACACTTAGAACTAGCCGTCTTTAACCTTGTCGTCCATCCTTTGAAAACCGAAACGATTTCCATCGTAGGGGCATGACCACCTCGATTGCCCAATCGATCTCCATTACCATGACCTAACTTAATTGTCTCTGCAAAACACACGTTAGTCATAGAAATCTTGTATTGTCATTAATCACTGAAACCCAACAAAGGGGCATAGATGCTTTCAATAGTTTATACACTTTAAGTTTATTTATGTTTCAACTAAATACATATGGTGCTAAAAAAGATTAATCGTAGAAATTATTACTCACGAAACTGGTACAAATAAAAAAGATAGGTCCTCATTTTTCTTACAAAAATCTAAAACATTTTGCTATCAAATCGGTAGACTATAACACCATTGTAAATAATAGTTGTTGTATCCGAGGAATTAATAAGCTTAAAGTTTGGGGAAAAGAATCAAAATTTAGGTTCATGTCGTCAAAATATAGACTACAGCTAAAACTATCACAGTTTAAGCAAATGTTTCAACTAAATGTATATTGGAGATACACAGATTTGCTTTGCAAAGAAAAAATAACTATGGGTATGGATGAAAAACATATAAATCAATATTGAATATAGACTATAGAGTACCTATTATAGCTATTATTTTAGACCATTAGTGAAGAGAAAAATATTTAATATAAGTAATTCTTATTAGTTAGTGTCTCATAAGATTCTAACCCGTGCGAGAGCACGGGTTGGTGAACTAGTATATAAAATTATTAACAGTCATGATTCTGAATAAATATCATGAGATTAATGACATAATATATATATTTTTATAGTAAATCTATTTAGAGAGATAATCAAACGTAGAATTGTTTCTTTTGAACCGAGGGAGTAGAGCAAAACATGATCGTGAGCTACTGCGAGCAAATCAAACGACACAATGTGCTAGCTAGCTTATGATGTGGCTTCCACATTTGCACTTGCAAACACAATCAACGCAAAGGCCGGCGGCGGCGTCGATATGAGCTGAACAGGCGTCGCCACTGTCGCGTCCGTCCAGCAAGCCGGAGGAGTCCTTTGCCCTACGCGGCTTCGTCCTGCACATGCACACGTACACAATCAGACATGCTACTCTATTCTTCATCTATCGCAGTATCCTGTAATTTGATGCGAGCAAATTTCTTGTAGAAATAATAATCTTGTAATTCGCTCACAATCAAAATATATGTATATACCTTTCGATGGCCATGAGCTGCTCGTAGTGCGCCTCGACGGCGAGGAAGTAGCCGAGGAATCCGACCATGCCGGCCAACTCACCCATCCAAACGACAACTGTCCCGGTGATCGTGCCGAAGAGGGCGCCGACCGATGCGGCGACGACGAGCCAACCGATGACGCCAATCACGGCGGCCAAGGCGCGCATATCATCGATGGCGGCCAGGACAGGACTCCTGACCAGGGACGGCAGCATCAACCGCACGGCCAAGACCAAGGGGCCAGCGAGGTAGAAGACGACCTCCGTGGGTGGGGCCTCCCACTTCGTCTCCGGCGAAGTCCATGACGCTAACCACACCGATGCCGAGACGGCGACCGCCACGTTTTCCATGGCGGAGACGGCCCGGACCTTGCTCTCTCGCTCCTCCTGCTCCTCCGCGCGGCTCTGGTAGCTCGGGGTGGACGCCACCGTGGCGGCCGACCAACGCTCCGTGCCGGCGCGCTGCCGGCGTTCGGCGAGGGCGCGCCCGCAGGCATAGGCGGAGTATAGCGGGGCGAGGACAATCGCGGCCGCGCCGGCGACGGGGGCGATCAGCTTGTCCGCTGCGGCGGCGAGAAGGAGCATGCACGCGGTGGCGGTGCGCGCAAATACGGTGCCGCCGGCGCCCTGGGCGCGCGGAGCCGGAGAGAGCGCGGCGGTCCAGGAGTAGAGGTAAGCCCAGATCAGAGGCGACAGGCCCCACAGGAAGCCTGAGAACACCTCCGCTTCGTCCATGGCGCTGCAGCGGCGCAGCGTGCCTGCTGCCAGCCAAGCGAACAGCAACGACGTGGCGGACATAGCGACGGCGCCGGCGCGGGACAGCGCCGCAGGCCACTTGTTGCTCTCGTTGGTGCGTGAGGAGGCACCCTCGGGAACTTCCATCTTCTGGCTTGAAACACTCATACGTCCCTGTAATCTTGTCTTCCCAATATCTTGTAATCGTGTACAATGCATGTATATATTGCACTAAATCTTTCCAAACTTATTCCGATTTCAGGTTTTAGAAGTTTCCAATTTCCATCTAGGCTAACAAACAAGTGACCCGAAACCTGGTTTGTTACGGTTTGGGCTGGAACCTAGAGGCATATGTAAACTTTTGAATCTCTAAACCGACTATCAGGACTATTTATGATCTTTTTGGTTTACTTTGATTGAGCTATAAAAAAGTTAGGCCCCATTTAGTACAGCTCAGCTTCACCATATAAGTTTTTTTTTTGCAAAATAGCTTCATGAGTAACTTTTTTTGTTGAAGCTGAGTTATTTTAAAACAAGTGTTTGGTAAAACAGCTTCACATGATGGAACAATGAATAGAATGATTATAATATGGAAGATGAAGCTGGAATAAGCTACTTTTTTCAGCTTCATCACAACTCATATCTTTGTGAGTAGAGCAAAAAAACAGCTTCACCCATAAAGCTATTTTAGAAATGAATGTTTGACAAAAAAAAACAGCTCACAACAGCTCATGAAGCTGTTATGAGCTGTGCTAGACAGGCCCTTAATTTGAGCTATGTGCTGTGAAAAAGTTATGGATTGTTTGGTCAAACAAGTAAAAAATCTACACCCTCTCTCTATCTTCCTTAAAACAACTTAAAACATCTCTCTATTTCGACCTATTTCGAAAAGCAGCCAAAAGTCAAAACTATACAATATGAAAACAACTGCTTCTGGAAAAAGCAGCTTCAAGTTTCATCTGTTTGGTTGGCTTTTTGTGTTTTGGCAGAAGAAGCATTTTTCATAAATTCAAGCACTCTATGGAACACAAGGTGTACAAAATTCTACCGCTCAGGGGTGGAAGTTCTGAAATAGAGTTGAGGCTTAGTCTTGGTTCTTTTCCTTTTGTTTGAACCTTGAGTTTGTCTTTTGTTTATCCTCTTTTGATAGAGTTGACCTTGATTGTACACATCTTCGGAGTGTAGAGGCTGAAATCTCGTTACTTTATACTCTTCAATGCCCAGTTGTGGCCTTATGGATGCATTCACCTCTGTAAATTAGCCTTTACCTTTAAGGCCCATTTCTATAGGACGTTTAAGTTAATCAAACAGTTACTGAAAAGAAGATGACGAAGACTTAGCGTCTGAGTTGAGTGTGCAAGAGCTGAGAGATTAAAAAAAAAGAAACTGCAAGAACCTAGGGGCCATTTGGATTCTTTCATTTTGGAGAAATTAGAATCTACTTAATGTATTAGGCTATTTGGCTTAAAATTTAAGATTCCACAACTTTCCAAAGTTCTCGTAGCCTATCTCAAATTCATAGAACAGGAGACGATGGAAATTGATTTTATAGATCAACATGCTATGTTTATACTCTTCAACTTATAGCACGCTTTTCACCTCGTTTCCCTATAGTAGAAATGCTACATATAAGCATATCCCTTGCATGGCTAACAATAGCATATAAATATATTCCATATAGGTATATATAACCATATTAGCTTAATTAATATGTGCCTAAGTTATAATTTGTTAGAATGAATTCAATTCCAATGATCCAAAAAGACTTTGATAATGTGCGGACGTCTAGATTAAACAACTTCCAATATGGTTGTATATGGAATATATTTGAATTCAATTCCAGCAGAAGGAAAACCTCAATTGTTCATTGCATTTTGACCAGTAGAATGGGCCAAATTACCTTCTAAAGAATGCTTAAAGGTCCAACCTTATCGAAATTTGGTCAATACATATATACAAGGAAAATGGAAGGTCTTGTTCACCCATAGTAAGTCTGACTAGCAAACAAGACGATGCAGACCTCGAATTAGGTCCAGGATGTAACCTTCAGTCCTCTACTTATCAGCGTGGTACAATGTCTATCTTGTTCACCACATGCCTTTGAATGGCAGAGGCACCAGCGATGGTCTGACGTTCTTCTCCAGGCCAGTGTGGTTCCTGGACAACTATATCCTCTGGCATCACCCTGATACAATAAATCATCGGGAATCAGTGTCTAAGAACTTATCATGCAAACATTGGATAACCATATGAGGAATGAGGGTTGTATTCACACACATGTTCATCCATTCACCGAATGCCCCATTCTTGTAGTACAATCTGTCCATACAGAAAGCAATTACATATTTAGATGTACATAGCACTCACTCTGTTATAAGGAAGGTTTGAGGCAATACTAGAACTCTAAGAAAGTTATTTGCAGTGGTATTTCAGGTGTATATAACATCCATTTAATTAAATAGAGCATACAGTACTTTGTGGATTCTGCAACTGGCACAAGCCACTGGAGTATTCTGTCCATCTCAGCTCTGACCTCCGCTACGTTCATCGTCTACAAGCCATTACCAAGATCAGAATGAGGAAAACAGTAGAAGGGCGGGCCTGGTGCAAGCGGTAGAGTCTTACCGCCTATAACCGGAAGGTCCCGGGTTCGAGTCGCGGTCTCCTCGTATTGCACAGGCGAGGGTAAGGCTTGCCACTGACACCCTTCCCAAACCCCGCATAGAGCGGGAGCTTTCTGCACTGGGTACGCCCTTTTAGAATGAGGAAAACAGTATAATTGATAGATATGTTCAGATGTTATGATGGCAGATAAAGAGTGGTTACTCTCTCTCTCTATGACAACACTCTCGCAACTTTGATTTGATGCATGGAGGCAGTGGCTGGTACAGTGCATCCCTAGCTTTGTAAGAAACAACCTCAGGTGAAGTCAATACCTGAAAATGACCAAGTCATTAAGACATAAGAGAGAATCTAAATCCAGGAAAGTTCTCGGACAATGTTGGAAAATTGCTTCTGCTTTCCAACATGTTCTTGAGTGACCCTATTTTCTGAAATAATTTTTATACCATTCTGTCATGGCCACCACCAGGAAAATGGCCAGGTGGCATCAGTTTTGTTGGAGATGAGGTCTAGATCAAAGATGTGAGGGATGGACACAAGAGAACTAGATTGATTGTTTCTTGCTTTCCTTTAATTGATGCATCTCCTCTCCTATTATATAGAGTTTTACTTGACTCCTAAGGAATAGATCTAATCTACTATTAACAAACCTAATCTTATCCCTAACTAACCTAAGCTTGAGAGAGGAGGCGCTACTCAAACGGCTCTGCTACAGTGCCAAACCAGCCAAAGGATGAAAGAAGCTCAGTTGGCTGCCCATAGCAGTTTTCTTAAGGTTAAGGGTTCTTTTCAGTTTCAAAATGACCCAAATGTACCACCTCCACAGATTTATATAAGGTATGAAGCATTTTAGGATTCAAACTTCATAATTTTGACTAGCAATTAGTGGTAGTATCCATGTTCAGTAAATCAAAAAGTGGCGCCACTATATTCGATTTGGAGTGCTTTCAGTGACTAGTTTTTGTACTTATTAGCAATATATGGTAAACGAAAGTTGCTAGTAAAAATTTAATTTGAAGAGGCAGGCTTACAAATATTCAAAGCATAAAGTAGCAGTAGAAGCCTTAAAAAGGTACTTTGTTGAAAGGTTTGCACATATCACCCAATTATGTTACACTATTATTAGCTGATATCAAAAGAACATGTGTTCATACCAATACATTTATCTGCAGAATGACATTGGCATAATGCAATGCAAGGCCAGTAGACCCTAATGTTTCATGAAGGTTGGTCACTGGCGCTACAGATTGATCAGATTGATCTCCGTGGTTCTTCAAGAAAGCTCTTCTGATCTCAAAATTTAAGACATGCACAATGTCTACAAGTTTCACTACAATCTACAACAGAACATAGAGTTGTTAGTCCACGGCATAGATAATATAAACACTTAATCTTTACTGTGCTAGATTACATCTTCCATCGTCTTGGGCCAAAGTGATTTATTTCCCAAGTTCTTAGCAACAGATCTTTGGTGCTTCAGTGAACGACGCATGGTTTGAATCATATCTGCAAACAATTCATGTATGGTTTGAAATCGTTAAAAATGGAGCCCTTTTACGGTCCATGTGAAGTACAAGGAGGTACCACCAAATTATAACTAGGAAACTAGAAAATTTAGCAACTTAGTACCCAAATTGTGTTTTATCTCCCATGGTATAATTTTGTGGTATCCCATAAGGACCACTAAATCAGCCTCAAAAGTTGTATATCTGTCATCAGTATCACTAACAATGGAAGTGCCTATGTTACATTCATCCTTTTTTCTATGTCTTTTTAGACCAAAAAAATATCCCACACAATTGGGTGGCCAGATTTTGGTATCAAGCTGCATGCACCATTCAGTTGAGCTCAAAGGCCTAATTTAATATAGAAAGACGGACAACTAACTTATCTGACATTCCACCTGACTTGAACTCAAGACCTATGGCTCTAATACCATATATATTGAGGTGCATGCACATCCAATTGGCCCAAAACACCACACACTAGGCACTGCATGAATATCATCTCTCTTTAGACAACGAGAGAAAAGTAAAGTGCAATCCAAAAATGTTTTTCTTTTATAGTATCTTGTCTTGTTACATGAAAAATGAATTCAAGTGCAAAATACTAACTACTTTGATCACGTTTAGATCTTCCACTGCCATAATGCCGCAACGATTCGTATTGGAATCCTTTTTCACACTTGTCCCACACAAGTAATTTTCCACGCAGTTCCTGAACAAAGAAAAATTAAAGAAGCAACAAAGTTTCAGTGACTTCTGATGAAAAACAAACTAGAAGATTTGTGATTGTGCAAAGAAATACAGACCGAAGTGTACTTTTCAAGCTTTGTAAGATACTCCATATTGGAAACCAATTCTTCGTTCACCACCTTTTTCAGAGTTTTCATCTCTTGATCTGCCAGACTATTCATTATCGAGAATAGCATCCACAAAACAGAAAAATGTCATCATGAGGTCCTGGAGTTAAGAACTCGATATTAAGTTAACTTAGGTGGTCATAAATCATAATAGTAGGTTTTACCTGTCGAAATACATAAACAAGTTGTGCAACAAAGGATCTACACACATATTTCCAAACCGATTAACCTCTGAGTAAAATTGCCTAAACATCTGTCTGTGCAATTCAAATCAAATTCACATAAGTAAATCTTGAAAATGTACTGGTGATTACAGGCATAGTAAATCCCCATCACCGTATGTCAGCTTCAACAAGAACAACCAACTGATTGTGATCTTCGGAGATCAGACGACGCACACCTTCTGACCTAAGCACCCCTTCTTTCAGATGCTCCATGCTTTGTTTGGAGAGTATTTTCATCAGACTGGAGCTCTTGACAATTGTATTGGCAACCTCAATGGCCAGAATACTTATCTTACTTCCTTTGGCAGAGGAGAACAGACTGCTGATATTTGATCTATTCAATATTGTGATAGGATTCGTCATCCCTACTGAATAACCTAATGTGTCAATTTATGTGTCCTGCAGGATGAGAACATAGATAAAATAGCTCCATGTAATATGGATTTGGTATGTAAATTTCTTTTTACATATCTATTAGGGAAGAGCTAGCGCACGTACCAATGTATGCCTATTTGTACTCCCTACTGCATTAAGCATTTGAAGTATATCCAATGCAGAAGGCCTTTTCTTCGGGTCAGAATCAACACAGTTTAGTCCTATTACAATGCATGTATTTACTTGTCGACTTTCTATTTCCAGGGGTATATACTTTGGTGCCTTTTCCATGTTGTTCCTCCAAATTTCAACCACCTAAATTTGACAGAGTAAATGTGTTAGGCAAAAAAAAAAGAGATTTGAGATCACACTACGAGAAATCTGTAAAGGCTGGCTAAGTCATCTTACGTTCTTGATGAACCGCTCAAATGATGCTTCACTACTTGGGGGATAGTCCCTAGATCCCGTCATTAGCTCTATAATTATAATGCCCAAACTGAATATATCTGACTTGGTGGATATGAATCAATTTGTTAAGTATTCTGGTGCCATGTATCCACTGCATTATAACAAGAAATGCCATCATATTTTAAAATTGGATAAGAACACAGCAAATGTCTAAAGAGAATTAGCTTACCGTGTCCCCCCGCGACTTTCAGTGATTATTCGAGACTGTTGTTGGCCAAAGAGTCTTGACATACCAAAATCTGCAATTTTTGGCACCATACCATCATCAAGCAATATATTCTCAGGTTTGAGGTCCAAATGAACAATATGGCATTCCGTGTGAAGGTAATGCAAACCAGAGCAAATTCCTCTAATTATCTGATATCTCATATTCCACTTGAGTCCACAAGATTCATCTGTAGATACAAGTAAATAGACAAGATATGTGAGGTCATCCAACATATGGGTTGTGGCACCACAATGGCGTGAATAACAGCATTTTGTGCACAAAATATACTAAGGAAGCATGTCAGAACACTTGCATACCCGAAAGGTGCTTATCAAGGATCTTGTTATTTAGGTACTCAAAGCAAAGCAGCCTTTTTCGTATTTCAGCCATGACATATTTCCCGCTTACTTGAGTTGCCTCCCACCATGATTCAGCACAATAGCCTACAAGTTTTACAATAATCTTGTGCATCAACCCAATTAGATAAATAACTTCATTCTGAAATGGACCATCTTCTAGCTGCATCTCCGAAAGCTTCTTCACAGCAATTGCCTTACCATTTTGAAGAATTCCATGTTCAAACTCATAATTGCAATACTGACATTAGCCTTTGATTCTCAGGGAAATCATTTACACATATGCCACTGAAAGGTTCCTGCATCCCTACAATGCCACTGCAATACAGATGCTCCTTATGTGCCAATATTAAAAGAAGGCCCGCCCATGCCATTGCTGCCAGTTCATTTTTCTGTAATGTTATAAACCTTCCATATTGCCCAAATTGGTCCCATCTAAAGAAGAACCGTGTCCCATATGTCAGCCTTCTATCAAGTCAAGGATATCTTTATTAAATCGGATCTCTATATGTCAAAATGCAGAGCAAATTAAACATCTATTCCTGGATATGTTAGACTGGATCCAAGAATCACATATTAAGTACAGATTTTGAATTTCAGGAAGTCACTGCATCAATTCACTTGTTTTTCATTGGCCAACTATCTCAATCAGTACCTACAAATGTTTTGACCAAACGGTTTGGTAATGGGGTATGGCTCCCACATCGACCAAAGATAGACTGAACTAGGCCATGAAGTTGGTCACAGAAAGAAAATAGACAATGAAGTGGAGGAAATCCTTGGGAGGAGGATTGGAAATGAGGTTAAGTTCACCTTGAGCGCGACGGAGAGGTGAGGGTGAGGGCATGAGGCAAGGGGTTGCAGCGGGAAAGCGGAGGGAGCTGCAATGGTGACGCATGAGTCTGATGAATAAATCGATCGGTGCTGGCGCAACGGAGTGGTGAATCTGCTCGCTGAGACGCGGCGCCGGCGGCGGCCGACCGGCACCCGCGCCGCGCAGTGGCGCTGGCCGAGGTGGGGGACCCTGGCACAGACTGGGCTGGGCTGGGCCTTCGCCCTTTTGGCTAGCCCAACGCTAATGCGCTGTGTTACCTGTGTCGTGGCTGTGGTGCAGCCTGTTCGGGAGGCCGTTTCGTATCGTGGATTACTTACTGCTGGCTAGTTTGGTGTGAGGGAAAAACACTGTTTTTGGTTGGAAATTTACGATCGTTTACGAGCAAGCGAACAGGCTGATGGTTGTTTGTAGCATCTTCAATAATATCTAAAGATTTATATAAAAAATATATCTAAATTTGAGTCTAAAAACTGACTTTGAGACCTTTTATAAAAAAATAATGGATATAAAAAATGCACTCCATCAATAGTTTCTTTTATTTGTTCCTAACAAAGTACCCCCTCCGTCTCTTTTTAAATATCGTTCTTACGTATTGAGAAGTCAACATATTTAACTTTGATCAAATATATACAAGAGATTACTAATATTTATGGCATATAATGAGTACCATTAGATTAATCATTGAATATATAAAAATAACATACTTATTTAGATATGCAAATGTTACTAATATTTTCATAAATTCAGTCATGAAAATCTCGGTAACATTTAGAAAGGGATGGAGGGAGTACACGTCGCCATTTCCTGTACATACCAAGCCGCTGACTGTGGACAACTCACCACTGTGGCCGGCCATCTCCAACAGCCTAGCTCACCCCAAAACTTTCAAAATGAAATTTTCATTGCCTGTTCTATCAGTATTCTCGTATCTGAAAATAGTAGTCAGAGATCCAACTTCGAACCTCCCAGGCGGTGACGAATGTCGGGCTAGTGGACAGCCATCCGCCGTCACGGCACCATAACTCACACATAAAAACCTCCAAAAACAGAATCTCCATTACCTGCTTTATCTATCAATATTCTTAGATATGAAAATGGTGACCAAAGACTCAATTCTAGTGAAACTCTAGGAGAAGGCGGCAGCAGCGATGGGCAACATAGAGCACCGAGGAAAAAAGGCATCAGGGGCGCCAACAACCATAAAGAGTATCGATCGTCCGTGATTTTTTTTTTTTTGTCTCAGTTTTTCCAGGCACAAATAAATCTGGGAGTTAGGATAACAAGACGTTGGAGTGGTGTTTTTTCTATTATATGCCAAAAAAAAAGATTAGGAGTAGATTTATCAAACTATACTCTTAGTCGGTCTCCAAGCTTATGTGCTACAGTTAACCCTGTTCAGTGCAGGCTCAATACCTCTCCTCCGGGGTGGTCAGAGTTCGAGTCACTCTTTGTGGCTTCGGCCGCAGTGACCGGAGAGGAAAAAAACTCTCGTCTGCCCCACATCCAAAGCACAGGTCTATGACCACCTCATATCACGGAGCTGTTGTGCCGCTGTATGTAAGGGTGGGGCAAATGTTTGGGGGTTTTCTCAATGAGAAGATCATCTTCTTAAGCTAGAATACCTGGGACTATCTAGCCACCGTGGATCGAGTTTTTTTTTTTTACCCACGAAGATCTTTATGCAAGTTTGTATACTGCTCAAAGCACAGGTCCAAATGATATATTATCTAGTACATCATATTTTGTCGTACTAGGTAATGCACACAAATTGATGGGGTCCATAAAAATAAAATCTCACCTTTCCAACCTTAATTAAACCATGGAGATAACCACGTGTAAAAAATATAAGCAATTATTTGGAAAAATATTCAGCGTAAACTCTCTACTCATTGGAATCGTGAAAACATTTTAGAAAAACATACTTAATTGAAATTGAAATAGTTTTCGCTAGATCCCTTATAGGTTTCTGATAAGTTCTTTGTTGGCATGGACGAATGGTCGCTCTCTGCTCTTGATCTTACTAAACACAATTTGCATGTGCAAGACAACCAAATACTTATACTGGTTTCTCTTGTCCTACATAAAACCTAATACAAACTAAGGCTAGTACAAGCAATCAATCATACTCTCTATCCACGTCCAATTTTGTCAAAGAAAGGAAGAAATTCAAGTGGTTAGTGGCCATAATTTTGCGAACATAAGGTACGGTCAATCAATCATTGTAGGTTAGTGTCCATAATTTTGCAGACTAAATTAACTTTCACACAAAAGATGCCTACAGACAACAACGCAGAGATCGACTAGCTCTATGAAGTGAAGTATGCTTCGAGGTGTAATTCTGAGTGCAATAAGAATTAGGAAAACCACTGTAGAAAAAGAAAAAGAAAAGAGAGAACAGCAGGGTACCTTGTAAACCACTCCGTACCCACCTCTTCCGACTTCTCGCTCCTGGGAGAAATCTTGCGTGATGGCCTTTAGAAAATCCATCGGCAGACACATCGGTGCCGCACAGGGATCTTGTAGCATGCCCTCCAATACGCCAAAATCTGTAGATTTCGGTAAGAAAGCACGCTTGCTAGCTTCACTGCCAGTTATACGGTGAAAAAACCTACAGGTTGAACAAACGAAAATCAGAGACCATGTCTCTCTCACTTGCCAGTAATTTGAGACAGTACAACAGGAATTTCACGAGATTTCGAGAGCAGAACTGCAATATGAAACTGTTGCGTTTCCGAACTCATGGCATGTGGAAGAACAGGCTTACCTTGGGAGCTAGCATCTCTCCAACAAGATGTGTGCTCTCCAAGCGTAAGGTGAGGAATGAAAACCCAATCGGGTGTCTGTCAAAATGGTTCGTGCGAGTGCATACTAACTATACTAGCTTACTTGTGAAGAATAGATGGACTGATCGTTGACTTGACTGACTCCAAGGCTGTGCATGCTAGCACTTGTGATGCCCGAGCTAGCCGAAGACTAGTAGTCTCCCTCTGAAAAAATGATGGCGACTAGCTAGGTTGCTGCTTAATTAATTAATTAGTCACCACGTAGCTAACGGGGGCACTTCGCTGGTGCTGGATGCCCATGCGTTACGCGCGAGGAGGCTAACCAGACATGGTTGAACCTTTTCGTCACGAGAAAAACAGTATGGGTAGTAGGCCTAACAATAGTACGGCCAACGGCGGAGGGTGAACCAAATTATAGTAGGTAAAAGAACAAGTGAACTGTATTTGACACAAGAAATTCACTCACGCAGACACGGAGAGCCGGAGACGCAAGTACGGCGTGACGCGAAGCCGCGCTCCATGCGTTCCTCTCTTGCTATGTACGTGAGTGCGCAATGGGCTAATGGCCGATGCTTTGCTGAAGGCAAAACACAAAGTTCAAAGAAAAGGAAAAGAACCAATTCCATTCAAACTTCGTAATAAAGACCTTCATAATGACTGTTTCCAAGATCCGGAAACTATTCTTGATGTTCGATGTTTCATCTTCTTTATGTAGCAGCGACCATAGTCGGATCGAATATGTTGCTCTAAAAACTACGTGCAAAAAGGTGTTTGGTTTAGCTTTGTGGAATACCGTATTATTTCTATTCAACCATATAGCCTAACAAATAGCATCTGCTCCTAATAAAACTTGATTTTTATACTTTGGCCCAAAACTCAAAAGCCAAGAACCAACCATATATATTAGCTATTGCCCAGATGGCGGTTGAATTCCAAAGGCGATTTGCACGGGATTCCAAATAAATCTAGCATAATGACAATCAAGAAAAGATAGATGTTGCCAGAAGAAAATTGAAGGCATCTTTTTACAAAATATTTATAAAGTTGTTTTCAACTCTAAGTAAAAAAAATTAAACATAAAAATAAAATAAAAAACTAGCTACTCGTGCTATCTGTGCAACTCACCTTGCATTCTTGCAATAAACAGATATAGTAGGATCTAGAAATGCAACATACAACCACTCAACACGAGCTCAGCCATGTCCTGATCGACGGCCTTAGCCATATGCTAATCGACGAGCTCACAGCTCAGTCGTGGCCTGATTAAACAACGAGAGGATCCTGGGAATGCTTTCTGTGGTCTGGAAGATAAAGTTGGTGGAGTCGAGCTCGAGCACCCCGGTGCCGATGGGGATACAGACCATGGTGCGGAGGCCAAAGGTATAGGCTTGGCAGGCCCGTTGGCAGGGGGCATCGGAGAGGGCAGTGGTGATCCATATGGGTCGGGCGGCGAGAAGCGCGTTGCCCGGGAGGCTTGAACTAGCGGGCAAGAACTGTGACATGGAGACCAGGAAGAACCATTCGGTGTCGGTGACATCCTCCATGTCAGGGTCCTTGTTAAGGTCGCAGGCGGCAGGGTAGCCCGAGAGAAGGGAGCTGAGCTCGCGGAGGACGTTCTTCCGGTGCTGCTGCTCCTGACCCCTCACCCCTGAGATGTCCACGAAGGACTGCATCACGGACGTGAGGTTGGACCATAGCTCGTCGCTGACTTCCTCCTCCTGGGAGGCAGGAGTCGGAGTGGAAGCGGCATTTTGGTCGTTGCCGCAGATTAGGGAGTGGAGCTCGCGTAAGACGCGCTTGCGATGCTCCTGCTCGGCCTGAACCGCAGGGGTGGTAGGCTGGCGCTTGCTGGGACCCTTTTCATCTCTGTCGCAGCCTTTGTAGTAGCCGTCATCCCAACTGAGGCATGAGGAGCCGGTGATGGCGTCGACGGAGGACTGCCAGAAGATGGCGCATGTCCAGGCTTCATCAATGGAGCCCTCGATGATGGCCTGGAGGCGCTGCTGCAACATGGCCCGGCTGAATGCGAGCTGTGGCACTTGGAATGGCTCCACAGAAATACTCATTCGCTCTACCAACCTGCACACCTACAGATGAAAGTCACAGTCAGCACTTATCCTTCCCTCCTTCCCTTATATAAGTAGGAGGAATGAATTTTTTTGTAATCCCTATGTGCTTCGTTACTATGCAATGCCCAATATCTTGCAAACTCAGTAAAAGAGTGTATGGTTGGATATTTGTTTTTAAAAAATTGTGCGGAACATTGAAAATAAGAAACATGATCTGCATGCCTTGGATAGTCAGACTACGAATAGGAACATCCATAAGACCTTACACAATCACTTTTCATGGAAGTTCTATCAATGATGAGTAGTTTTGCTCATACATGTCACACCAAGGAGCATACCTAATAATAATATTAATACATCATCCAAGAAGGCTCCCAGCAATAATAACAATGTCAAAGTTTGATTAACAAGTAAACACAATATATTGTTACTTTGTTCTCTTGAAAACCTATGTAATGTTATTTTCTTGTGGGTTTCTTTCAGATGATTGTCCTAGGCTCTGTTTTTGTGTTGTAACCTAATTTCCAAGATAGAAAATTGTTCTGCATTTTTTGCACTATCCCCAAGCGTTTTAACTTGTATACCTAACAAAAGTACCCTTTTTCAAACTAAAAGAATGTCTCTTAAATCACTTTGTAAACCTCGTATAATCTCGATGTCTTGCGTGTTCATCCTGTTAATGTAGTTCAAACCAGATTATTTCATAGTAAATCCTATTATTGCCTTGAACATTGTCACAATATTTTTTTTGTGGATGGTATCCAAAAAGAAAAACAAAAGCGATGAAACGATTAATAAAACCGAACAGACCTGATCTATTGATGACCCTCGGTCGTCATGTCCTAACCTGTGAGAAAATTGTGAGGATCTGCGAATCGTAGTCTCTGTCTCCTTCAGGTTTTTGACAATATCCCCTACACTTGGCCTTCTGTGCCGGTCAACCTCCACACAGTTTAAAGCTCTTCGACACATCTCTTAACTTGTTTGGAATATGATTCTAAGAAGTGCATTGGGATTGTTGCATGTAGTCTATCCATCCAATTTTTATGTACCTATCAATTTAGAAGATAAAGAAATGTATTATATTAGGAAAACCTTACTATTATTGTCAAAAAAAATCATGTTATTTACGACAACTTGTAAATGGTAAGAGGCTAAGAGCAAACTGCTTTTACTTACAAGCTCAATGAATTGTTGGGGAGACATTTCAGCACTTTTGATGTAGCCTTTACTTCCTGTCATTATCTTTATGATTACGACACCTAAGCTAAAGATGTCAAACTTATTTGAGATTATGTTCCTTTCAATGTATTCCGGCGGTATGTATCCACTGCATTACACACTCTACATGGTTACTGATAACAACCCATCAGTGCAAACACAGCATTCTGCTTAAAGGAAAATTAAGTTAAACGGAAACAGTAATATAAACTTACTATGTTCCTATACAACTTCTTGTGATTTGAGTTGGTTCTTCCCCAAAGAACCTTGATAAGCCAAAATCGCAGATTTTTGGCATCATGTTCTCATCCAGCAATATATTAGCTGGTTTTAAGTCCAAGTGATAAATAGGAGATTTCAATTCCTCATGAAGGTATTTCAAACCGTTGCAAATTCCCTTTATTATTGCATAGCGCGTGTTCCAATCAAATCCATGGTATTCATCTGTAGCAACAAATAAAGAGAATATTATTGTTTGAAGTAGGATTCGCTAACTTGCTTAAAGATGCTACAAGTAGACCTCCATCATATACCAGAAAGATATTTGTCAAGGCTTCCATAACGCATATACTCGAAACAGAGCGCCCTACAAATTCTTTCAGCAAAAACTAATCTTCCATTGTACTCAACACATTTGTTCTGAATTTCATGGCAATAGCCAACAAGTCGCACTATATTTGGGTGCTGGAGACTTGCAAGATTGTGAAACTCATTCAGAAATTGCTCCTCCTCAAGTCCTGGCATATCATAAAGCATCTTCACAGCAATCTTCTCCCCATTGTTATGCACTCCCTGTTCATCATTTCACATTGTTTAATATTCTGTATATAGTGATATATCACATGTATAAAGAACAAATTTTGGCCTGTTATTAGGTATGCAGGATCTGCTTCCACATTTTGCTATGGGCTTACTTTGCAATCCATGCATATCCTTCACCAGGCTGTAACCAAATTTGAAAATTAAAGCTCTCCTTTGTAGTGCTCTGACAACCATTAGAACCTGGGTCTGAACACAGCCCTATGTTTATTTATTTATGTATTGATAATGTTAGTCTTTTAGCCCTGTGCTTTATTGATATCATTTTGTTTTACCATGGCAGAAAAGATTGTAAAGACTAGAAGAGTAGTAATTGCTTCACTAGAAATAGCCCTTTTGCCCAGTGAACCAATCCACAGTTACGACCAGAGTTGTAAAGTGACTAATCTGTTCATCACATAATGCGTCATTCACGATCTGGCCACTCTTACCTCTTTCTTCTCTGAACAATATATCTTACCATATAGACTTTTCCAAACGCACCACTACCAAGTTTGCGCTCATTTGAGAAGCCATCTGTAATTTCTTCCAATAAATGGAATGGGATGTCCCTCGGCAACCCACTGCTTGAATGATCCATCCTGTGGCTTTCCTGCTATGTACAATAATAAAAGAGTAAAATGCACGACAAGTCCATTAACTTTTAGAGAGGTGTCATATAGGTCCATCAACTCTCAAAGTGCATTTCTGGGTCCATAAACTTTTAATGTTGTGCACCGTAGGTCCAAACCTGTTTGGAAGCTTGACATTTTTTCATTAAGCCCCTTCTCCTCAATCTCTCTCTCTCAAAAGAGCCCTCACCGAGACCGTAGGCACGCCATCGCCCGGGCGAGCGGTCGCCGGGCGTGCAGGCCAGCCATGCCGCCGCCGCGCGCGAGCTGCCGGCCAGCCTGCGCCGGGTGAGCAAGAATGCGGGCAGGTGGCCGCGCCAGGCAGCCACGCCGTCGCCTAGACAAGTGGGTGGGCAGCCGCGGGGGACCAACCATGTCCGCCGCTGCGCAAGCGGGCGGGCGGTCGCGCAGGGCCGGCCATACCGCTGCTGCTCAACTCCTACACGCTGCCACTCGCCCTCAGGGCTGCGTGTTCGTCGCGCTTCGCCTCCGCCGTACGTACACGCCCACCTGGACAGCTGGACGTCGCCAGGCGCCAGCTAGGTCCTTGTTGTATGCCAGAGCTCGTTGGCGCGGGCAAGGCTCGCCACGTGTTCGACGCAGTGCCGGTGAGGAGGGTGTGAGTGTGACCCACTGACCCCGACGCAGCTTCGGCCGCGTTCGCGCGCATGGTGGCGGCCTGGGCGGCTGGGCACTCCCGGACGCTGTGACGTGGACCACGCTGCATGCCTATGCCTTTTTGAAGGGCTCGTCCGTGGCTACCTGTTTGTCAGCAACTCATTGGTGTGCATATACGGCAAGCTTGGAGAGATGGAGGAGGCCGAGAAGTTTTCTAGGATGCTGGGGCGAAGAAGATGCGATGATGGTCGTGCGGTGCCCAATGTCGGGAGCTAGAGTGCTGTCATTGGTGGGTTCGCGTCAGCAGTGGACATGGAGCAAGCACTTGAGCTCTTGCGGCAAATGCAATAACGAGAGAACTGATAGAACCTTAAAAAATCCTGTCAGTCAGACATCTGCAGAAAAAGATCAGTAGTATGTAGGAACTGCTTGTGCTAAGGTTCAGTGAAAAAGATCAGTAGTTGAATGGTGACATCCCAGTTTTGAATGGTATTCTGTTAACTCTCTGAAAGAAGCTAATGCCTAATAGTGTTTGTTCATCTCAGATGACGTAATCTATATTTGACCATTTATACGGCAAGCTTTGTGGATCAAGCAAGTTACACATCTAAGTAACACATTTCATACAGAAAGCGAAAAAGAACTGAAGAAGAGCTTGGCTACTAAAGATGTTGTAGAGCAAAGTAGGGCATCAGGGTCCTGCAGATCTCCTATGGCTCTGCCATTGCGCGACGCTGGCGCCGCGATGTAGACGGGCTTGCTGTAATCCCAACTCCCAAGCGCGGCAGACAGATTGGCAGGCAGAAGTGTCAATGGCGTAGGCGATTCCGACACGCAGAGGATGAGACGCGACGAGACAAGCGCTGGCCGCCCCCTCGCACGACGGTGACGTGGCGCTAGTCCCGCGCGGCTGCTCACCCAGTCGCCCGGCATCGGCGTGCCTTCGCCGTGCGACCGCGCCCGCCCGCTCGCGCGACGGCGACGTGGCGCTGGTCCCGCGCGGCTGCCCGCCCACTCGCCCGGCGACGCCGTGGCTGCCCGGCGCGGCCACCTGCCCGCATTCTTGCTCGCCCGGCGACAGCGTGTCTAGCCCGTCGCGGCGGCAGCGTGTCTGGCCCGCACGCCCGGCGACGACGTGCCTGACAGCGCAGCCACCCTTGCGCCCGCTGGACACGCGCCATACGGTGGGGGCTTTGTTGAGAGAGATACTGAGGAAAGGGGGCTCAATGGAAAAATGTCAAGGCCCCGAACGAGTTTGGACCTGCGGTGCACAACATTAAAAGTTTATGGATCCAGAAATGCATTTTGAGAGCTGATGGACCTATATGACACCTCTTTAAAAGTTAATGGATCTAGGGTGCATTTTACTCATAATAAAAAACATATGTTGTATGAGATGAATTAAATACATGTTTGATTTAACAGATAGTAGAATACTCATTGAAAATCCGTGATAAATTGGATATTCTTCTTCTGGACCTCCAACTCCTCTTATTTTCACAAAACGCATGAACACGTAGCAACTGAACTAACCATCAGGAGCTGTGTGCGATTTGGTTGTTCCATAGATAGTACAGTAGATGTCAGGTGATTTACATATACAGAACAAGGTTGGAGCCACATGGTTAATTAGTTAAGATTTGCGCACAGAGCAACACATCTGGATCGGCGTATGCCTGAGTCTGGAGAGCATTAGTACGACCACTAACCTGAAAGAGGTCTGCAGGCTGCTGCGACTGTTCAGAGGATGATTGCTCACTGGTATCGCCGTTGAGGCGGATCTTAGTCTGCAGATCCATCAACGTTGTGGCGGACTGCCGGAGTCCCTGCCGCCGGTGCTTCCAAGAAAGGGGCAACGTGGGGGGAAGAAGACGCGGTCAACGGTGGTTCCGTAGAGATGGAAAGACACAGACTAAAGGAGCCGGTCAGCTGGATGTAGAGGAGGTAGAGCCGAGAGCAAGGACGACAGGATTTTGGGGCAGCAGGAGCCGGGGCTTGACCGGATTTTGGAGTTGGAGGGGAAGAATTTGGGGAGGAGGTCTGCTCATGGAAGGTGGAAGGTGAGGAGCGGCCAAGGGGAAAGGTCCGACAGTGCTACCCCTGCCGTTGGATGCCATGTTGGCTCAATGAGTTTCATTTGGATCAAATTTTCTTTTCTTGATACGATTACCAACTTTGTATGAGTCATAAAATTAGATATTTAAGGATGTTTTATTCAAGTTTCATTTTATTATATATGGCATGGTAGTCTTGAAAATAACACAATAAAATTATCCACCGAGACTAGCTTAAACCGTTGTTATTATGCCCCTTTATTACTTTGCGAAGCAATAGTGTTTTTTAACAACTTTGGAATTAATACCCCTTCTGGCGAAATTCCACAAGACAAAATTGATGAAAAGTTGTTTGAACTGGTGATAATCCTATTTCTTTAGTTATTAGAATAAATCCATACTTACCTCATCGAAAACCCAACAAAAATTTGACATATACTGTTTTAAGCCTACACATAGATATAACTTGGAGGGATGAATTATATTCTTAGAGTCAGTGGACCTAATTGTAAGAAAACGTTTACGGGTATTTTACTTTTTCCTAAATATATGGATCATTCTTTTTGCAAATACAAGCACACTTATCTCTATGAACACACGCACGTCGATAGGAATGTCGCCTACCACTGAAAGCATAACGCCGTTAAATCTTGAGAAATTCGTTTCCATGGGGAGTCGAATCCAGGACCTAAAATGCTATTAAGGCTACTGTAACCACTAGCCTAAAGACCTCAGCAAATCTTAAACAAAGTTAGTGGCAGTTGTCGAGTTAACTTATCGCCCATCATTTCATCAATTATGTCCCTTCAGAGATCTGATTAAGCAACGACATCTAAACTAGACAAGACACTTGATAGTTGGACGCATATGACAGCAGACGGTGACAAAAAAAGTGTAAATAGACAAATTGTTTGCTGCACGCGAGAGCACGAGGCATCAATCAAAAAAGGGACAAAAAATAGTACTACTAACTAAAATATGTACTGAGCCGAGCAGCTCTAGCTTGGCCGGCACACAAAAAACACCAAATCACTCGCAACCCAAAGCCAGATGGCCATGGAAGTCTCCTTGACCTCCTCTGATAGGATGTGTTTGTTTGAGAAATGATGTGGTCCATCACTTCTCACTTTTTCTATTTAGTTTATAGAGTGGAGTGAGTTGATCCACACCATCATATCCTCACATAGCTAATAATTAATATATACATGATAAATGAGTTGAGTCAGTCAAAATTTATAAAATAAACTCACGATGTATCACCACATACCAAACACACGAGTCTCCTCATTCTGTTCCTCGCTCTCCTCCCTCTGCTCTGCTTCCTGCACCTGCGCCAGGACCAAGATCCAAAGAAGCAGCCCCGTGTCCATGGCCTCAAGTCCTACCCCGTCATCGGCGTGCTCCCGCACTTGGTCACGAACCACCGTCGCTTCCTCGAGTGGTCGGCCGACGTCGTGACGAAGAGCCCCACGCACACCATATCTTTCAAGGTCCCCGGCCTCACCGGCGCCGCCATCATCACCGTCAACCCGGCCAACGTCGAGCACATCCTCAAGACCAACTTCGCCAACTAGCCAAAGGGCGAGGCCACGGTGTCCACGATCAAGGATTTCCTTGGCCACGGCATCTTCAACTCCGACGGCGACCAGTGGCTGCGGCAGCGCAATTAAGGCCGTCAGCTACGAGTTCAGCAAGCGCTCACTCAGGAGCTTCGTCGTCGACATGGTCCGGTTCGAGGTCGTCGACCGGCTGCTGCCGCTGCTCGAGCGCGCGGCGCGCGACGGCCGGACGCCGCTGGACGTTCAGGACGTGCTCGAGCCCTTCGCGTTTGACAACATCTGCTGCGTCGCCTTCGACCACGACCCGGCGTGCCTCGCCGAGGACGAGGTGGGCATGGCCGCGCCGCAGAGCGCCGAGTTCATGCGCGCCTTCAACGACGTGCAGGACGCCGTGATGGCCCGGTTCATGGCTCCGGCCAGATCTCTGTGGCGCGTCAAGAGGCTGCTCAGCCTGGAACCCGAGAGGCGGCTGCGGGAGGCGCTCGCCACGGTCTGTGTCTACGCCGACCGGATCGTCCGGAACAGAGGGGAGGCAGGGCACGACTTCTTGTGGCGCTCCGCCGCGAGCGGCGAGCACAGCGACGAGGGCCTTCTCGACGTGGTCACCAACTTCATTATGGCCGGTCGGGACACGACGTCGTCGGCGCTGACCTGGTTCTTCTGGCTCGTCTCTGGCCGGCCGGACGTAGAGGACAAGATCGTGGGCGAGATCCGCACGGTGCGCACGACTAGCCAGGGCATCACCACGGGCGCCGCGACCTTCAGCTTCGACGAGCTGCGCCATCACCGAGTCCATGCGGCTGTACCCGCCGGTGCCCATGGACTCGCGCCACTGCGAGCAGGAAGACTTCCTGTCGGACGGCACGTTCGTCGGGGAAGGGTGGCAGGCGTCCTATTCGGCTTTCGCGATGGCGCGGGTGGAGGGCATATGGGGCAGTGACTGCGAGGAGTTCCGGCCGGAGCGGTGGCTCGGCGAGGACGGCGCGTTCCGGCCGGAAAGAACGTTCAAGTACCCCGTGTTCCACGCGGGGCCGAGGGTGTGCCTCGGCAAGGAGTATGGCGTACATCCAGATGAAGTCCATCGTCGCGTGCGCGTTCGAGAGGTTCAGCTTCCGGTTCGTCGCCCCTCGGCGGTGAGGAGCGGGCGGGGCTGGTGCTCTCGTTCACGCCGCGGATGATAGGCGGCTTGCCGATGCAAGTGAGCAAGAGGAACTAGACATTCCAGGCTACACATGAGACATGTCCTGCCAATTCGTATGTGGCAAACTACTGATTCTATGAGATTCAAGATCGAGCGAATACAGTGAGTAGACTGACATTACAATTTTTTACTAAAAAAGAAAGATTGCATCTCTAATAATTTGTGCTGTTAAGATCACTTGTCCCTCAACCCGTGCTACCGCACGGGCTCATTTGAAATTTGTATAAAAAATTTAGGTTCCACAAATTTGCCTTCTCTCAAGTTGCTCATATTGAATATTTTAACATGAAAAATGATTTTTTTTTTCTTTATCTTGTTGTGGTAGGCTTTAATACAATTACTCTATCCACTTTCGTATCCCCGTTCATATTGCATCACAACTCCTGACCTCCAAGTATGTTTGGCATCTGTGTGTAGTTGATCTCTCTCATGTGTTCAGATTCTTCCAAACCAACTCAAACTTTTGACATTTGCACTGTACATTCAAGATGAAACCTCGATTATGTATTTGGCTTGGAAATCAGCCATGCATGCGCTAGTTTTTTCTATATTAACAATGACGTAAGTGAATAATTCAGAATGGTTTCAATAGTATTTATGGAAAATTTTAATAATATGAATATGATAGATGTAGATAGTTTAGATTTAGGGATTACTTTACAGTATCTATGCTAAATAATATAATGTAGGTGGGTAATCGAAGAATACAAATTTAATTTAGGGGTTACTTTATATTATTTTTTTCCTAGTAACATACTCCCCGCATCCCAAAATAAGTCTCCATCTCACATTTCCATGAATTAGCCCAACTTAACTTTTTTTTGACCAAATATATATAGAAAAAGTACTAATATTGATGATAACAAATATTTAGATGAACATTAGGGGAGCTACTTTCGGCTACTTTTACATAATGGTAGTGGTGATAACTTGAATCAAGATTTAGTAGTTAGTTTAGACTACTTTTTTAATTGCAGATGTTTATATCTTTTAAGGAAAAATTATAATATATATAATAATGACTATCATTGTCAGTGATAATTATAATCTACCATATACATCGAAAAAACACTCCACTCTTGTGCATTGTTTTGTTTGACAAAATAAATATACTACCGTAGTTGACTAAGGTTTTAGATTTCTTTAAAATACCATCTTTTTATTAATTATAAGGGAATAGAATGCCAATTAGCAATGATGATGTAATTCGTGCTTTTCCTCAGTATAGAAACGAACAGTGTATTAGTCCCTCTTTTTATGTTTCTAGGTGATTGTCAGCCGGATAGCACGTGTATTAATTGAATGTTATGACAAATTTGGCTTCGGTTCTCATATAGGTAAACTGGACAATTTACGTATAAATTACGTAGCTATAGACTAAATGATGCTGGAAAGGACATTTGCATTTAGAGTTGAGCTCTAACCTGTATGGAGTCGTGACGCGGCATCACCCAACAACACCTTGAGCACACCGAAACACTTCTTTGTCGCCTGACTACTTGTCGTCGTTACTCGTTAGGTGGCCTGGGTATAGGACAGGTTCACAGGGCGACCAAGAGAGCATATTATTGTACGTGCAGCTTGGTACTCATCCTCATCCATGATCCATGCATGTCTACCTGGTTTAATTGTTGATGACGGAGGCCGGGATTGATGACTGCATCCACGTGCTAGCTGATGGAGGACGGTAGGTTCAACCGCGGAATGCGTTTCTGGGTCAGCTTGTCGATGATCTGGAACGAGATATAGGAGATCAAACAACAAACAGATTGCAATCTAAATAGGAGATCAGGCAACATAGCAGATGGACTGCAACTTCTACATGGTTTGGCCCCGTGAAACGGACGCCGTCGCTCGGGCGCCGCCAGCAGCCGGGCCAGGGTTTGGTTCGGAGTGTCTGCGCCTGTTGGGTGGTAGGTGAATCATCTCACCCGGCCGCAGGACGCCCACGAGGAGGGGGAGGGGGCACGCCGCTGCTCCTGCGGCAGTGTTAATTTGGACGGGGGTACTTGGGTGTTCGTATGGTGATTTGGATCCATGCATATATCACGAGGTTTTCTTCATAATAATGGAATCAGATCGTTTTTATTTATTAGGTTCTTATTTGAGATTTTTGCAACCGCATAGGTGGGTGTATTTAAGGGGTCATTTAATGTTATTTTCTATAATGGCAATTGTGGGTAATTTTTTAGGAAAACAAAACACATCTAATGGCGGCTACCGTTGTTAGAGTCTATTGGATTGACGGCCAGATGTTTCTGATTATTGTGAGAATTTCTAGAATTTATCTTTTTTCTTAGCGCGTCTGGATTAACGCTGTTGGAGCCTTTGTGATTAATGGAAGGTTGCTGAACTTTTTCGGTCACTTTCTACGGGTTGAAACATGCAGGACATTCTCTCGCTGACGGCGAGTGATTCAAGATGTAGATGCAATTGCCAGACAAACCGCTATCAGCAGTGACCGAACATGAGGCTCTTCTGACGTTGGAAAGCACATTGCTAGTTAGCTGTCTCCTCCCAGGAAAGTCCTGTCTTGTCCACCCTGGACCACGCTGGCTCCGAGAAATCCATCTTACCGGTTTCACTTGTCTGAATGAGAACGAAACAAAACAAAAGAGGGACTTTCTGGTCTCGCCAAACATAGGGACCGTTGTTCCAGCGTCGTACGATGTTATGATCACAGATCAGACGGAGAAGAATTTCACTGGATGGAAGAATCGGATAGAAAGAGGAACAGCAAATGGGGAAGAACAGAGTAGCAACGGAGTGGTTTGGGATTTCTGTTATTCCTTAACCGCCAGGAAAGCAGTTTCTCGCCTCTTATAACCGGAGACGAGTTCTCCTTACAAGGCCCACTGGCCAGTTATCGTGGACGTGCAGGTCCAAAGCCCAAACACAACAAGCATAACACCTGAAGCCATATTACCACTCTAGGCCACCTTCGTCATGGTCACTTGATCCGTGACATTACCCTCGCCCCTTGCGAAGAAGCTTGTCCCCAAGCTGTCGATGAAGGATACCTGCGCCGAAGATCCTGCTCATCTTCCCAGGTTGCGAGAATTAGAGAGAGACCACCCCACTGAACCTTGATCCATGTTGCAGATGAACCACCTCAGCCGATGTACTTGATGTCCATTATAGAAACCGGCTGAAGAGGCTCTTCAGGATCTGATGGAATTGCTTCAGTATCTAAACAAACCTCCATCTGAGGTGGAATATGCTTCTTCAATTGAGACACATGAATCACGGGATGGATCTTAGCTTGCGGAGGAAGGTCCAGCTTGTATGCCACAGGGCCAATTCGCTGAAGAACCCGATATGGTCCATAATACCAAAACAAAAGTTTATTGTTACCTCTTGACGCCAAAGATGACTGAATGTATGGCTGTAATTTCAGGAACACCATATCCCCTTCCTCAAACACACGCTCAGAACGTTTCTGATCAGCTTGTGCTTTCATTCTCTGTTGAGCTCTGAGCAATTGCTATTGAATCAGCTGAGTTAGCATGTTCCTTTCAGTTAAGCAACTTTCTAGTTCTGGTACAACACACAGGGTTAACAATACAAAGATGTCTGGGCTTATGACCAGACAAAATCTCAAAAGGAGTCCTACTCAGAGCAGCTGAAAACTGGTATTGTACCAATACTTAGCAAGTGAAATCCATTTGCTCCATTGTTAAGGGCAGGAGTGAACTGTGCACCTCAAAAAGGCCTCAATGCACTGATTTAATCTTTCAGTATGTCCATCAGATAGAGGGTAATAGGCAGCGCTCATCTGAAGTTGGGTGTCAGACAATCTAGAGAGTTCTTGCCACACTTTTGTTATAAACACTATGTCCCTAATTGTAACATCCTGAATTTTGACCTAGTTTAAAAATCACTACAAATTTGAACTTTTTAAAACTTTGCATAGGAACCAACATATATATTTAACCTAGGTATTAGTTTAGTATAAATAGGTTAACATAGAAATAAAACCATATGTATAGAATTGTGTGCATGAATGTTTGCTTGCTTGTTGAACATATGGTGGTACACCTTGCATGCATTCATATACAAATTTGAATTTAAATGCATTCAAAACTTAGTATAGGAAATCCGGGAAAAAGAAAAAGAGAATAGAAATAGGAGCTCATTTCTCCTCTCGGCCCACAGCAGCAGCAGCAACAGCCCATCCTCCCCTCTCTTCTTCCTCCCCCTCCCGTGCTGGGCCGGCCCGTTGCCACGCCCCGGCCCAACTCGTGTCCGCGTCCTTTCTTCCCGCTCCACCTCTCCCCTCTCCCCTCTCCCGCACTGTAGCGCCATTGACACGCGGCGGTGAACAAAACCACCGTACCGCCATGAATGAGCCCGAGCTCCCTCAGCTGCACACGTGGGCAAGCCCGCACTGTGGCAAACCAACTTAGCGGAATAGGCACGTGTGCGCGCCACGGGTGAGCTCGGCGGGCGAGAAAATATCTCGCCGCCGGAACCGACATGGCTGGCCTATAAATAGGCCCGGCCAGTGCCACTCCGGCATCGCCCTCCCCACCACCAACACCGCCATGGGCGGGAACACCTCATCTCCCCCCTCCACTTCTCCTCTTCCCTCCTCCTTGCTCTATCTCAATTTCCCCCAAATCGGGAGTCATCGGCGCCATTAGAGCCGCCTCCCTCTTTCTCCTCCGGTGCTGCGCCATTGTTTGATTGGACTGGCAGGTGAGTCCATGAGCCCCTTCTCTACCTTCCGCCATAGCTAGTTTGTCGATTGTAGCTCTGTGTAGTGCTACTGCCATGCACCGCGTCCATCGAGCTGTCATGGCCGACGGCCGCCGTCGTCCAAGGACCGGCTGGGCACCACACCACCCTCACTGCACTCGCCACACCTCCGCACCCACGTACACATAGTTAGTTGTTTAGGTAAAGGCCACTATGAATGGTCCTAATGGCTAGAGGGGTGAATAGCCTATTAAAAATTCTACAACAACACAAAGCCAATGTCGATGCGGGACACACGGGATACCCCGCAAGGAAGAGAGAAGATCTAGTCTAACTAGGTTTCTTTTCATGTAATCCTACTAGGAACTCTCATTGTAAACCGACTAGGACTCCGGCTTCCTGACTATATAAAGGAGGGCGGAGTTCCTAGAAGGGACGGAATTTTACGACACCATACCATCAATCCAACGCAAGGCTAATGCCGACTGGACGTAGGGCTATTACTCGATCACGATCGAGGGCCCGAACCAGGATAAATCGACTGTCTCTTGACGTTCACCATCGAGTTCCGCATACGCTGAAGCCCGAACATATAGCCCCGGGGACCCCCGTGGCAGGCTATCGGTGGTCAAACATCGACAGCTGGCGCGCCAGGTAGGGGCTTTCGGCAAATTTGCATCCGAGAGCTCGATGGACCTCGACAACATGAACTTCTCAACGGGATCAACCTTCATTTTCGGTTCATGGAACTGCGAGGCAGGCGACGATGGCAAGCTCCAAAGTCATCTCCTCGAAGATTCGGTTCACCATGAAGACTTTTCTATTTCAGCGACTACGACAGATTAGCTCACGGAAGATTCGCACAACTCGTGATGTCCGATTCAACTCAGATTTCACGGCTCTGCGCATCCGACTCGGACTCAGGCTCCGCATCCGAGGTGAAGTCTAACCCGAGTTCTTTCGAGAATCCGAGTTCTTTTCCGATGGGGCTACAGAATGCGGCCTCAGCATATCAAGAATACAACTCGGAGTACACTCAGAATTCTTTCAAGAAGTCAGATCATTTTCCGTTCAAACTCCACAACATGGCAAAGTCTCATCAAGCACGGCTCAAAGGATCCCTCGATCCGGTGCTTAGAATGCCACTAAAAGAGGCTCAGGAAGGTCTCATAATAACTATAACATCCCAAGACTGCATCATCCACTGGCCAGGTTATGTTCTTGAGGATAGCAGTACCCGACTAGTTGGCACGATGACAACAGCAATTCTACTCTACTAAGAAGGAGATTTGATCAACGACCTTAAAGCCTTGACCGAAGTTATCAACAACTCCGATGGCATGGAAACCAACGACGATAACGGAACAATTCACGCACGAGAAGTATTCATGGTTCACCGTCCTCGATCACCATTGGTCCCCCCAGAAGCACCCGACATCAGGTCATCGGACGAATCTGAGTCCAACATATCACCCTTTGCCTAAGGTTACGATGGTGAGACCGAGAATCAGAAGCAAGCTAGAGAAAGAAGAAACAAATTGAAACAAGGACGCCAACGCCGTGCTAGGCAGCGCAAGGAAGCTTGGATCAAATATGAGTCAGATCTGGCTGAATACAATAGGAGAAAATTAGAACAAGAAGTCGAAGAAAGACGCGCAACGAATACGCCTTACAACAAGATCCGAGAAGCACTAGAAGAACTCGGAGTGACCTCACATCCTAGTGAGCAACAGGAACAGCTCAGGGACCTCCTCCGGACAGTAGCCCTAAAGACGCATGATGGGAGAACCCTCTCAAGATTACCTGCTAGGTCGACATCTCATAGGAAGGAAGATCAAAATCAAAGAAAGTCCGCTTTCGAGAGACTGGGACCGAGTTGAAGTCACAACAGAGAAGGTAGATGGGACCACAGTCGAAACTACCAAGTCGAACAACCAAGAAAAACCAGAAGCCAAGTACCTATTCAGACAACCTCGCTGAAAGGGTCGAGATGGCGGACTAGAGGGGGGTGAATAGTCTTTTCTAAAATTAATCGCGTCGGCTAACCGATATAAATGCGGAATTAAAACAATCGGTCTAGCCAAGACTACACCCCTCTATATATGCTCACTAGCACCTTGCAAAGATACTAATAAAGCAACTAAGGTGCCGGGCTAGCTAGAGCTCTCCTAAACAATTCTAGGAGCAAGGTCACACAAACCTATGCCACAAGTACTTTAAGCAACAAGGGAGCTCCTACACATGCTAGTAAGCAAAAGCACAAAGCCAACTAAGCTCACTAGCAAAGCTCAATAACAAGGCAATCAATGCCTAATTAGAGAGCGCAAATACTTAGCTACACAAACTAAGCAATGTGACTAACAAGGTTACTAAAACCAAATTAGCCACGCAAGGGAGCTACTTCTATGCTACACAAGCAAGAAGGTAACTAGTAAGCTACACAAGCTAGCTAATTACAAGAGCAACTACACAAGCTTAAGATATATAAAAGTAATTGCAAGCTTGTGTAATGGGGATGCAAACCAACGGGAAGAACAAGGTTGACACGATGATTTTTCTCCCGAGGTTCACGTGTTTGCCAACACGCTAGTCCCCGTTGTGTCGACAACTCACTTGGTGGTTCGGCGGCTAATTAGCATCACCGCGCTAAGCCCGCACGCCGGGCACCACAAGAACCTACCCCTTGAGTGAGGTAGCTCAATGACACGCTTTACTAAAGTTGCTCTTCATCGACTCCAGGGCGAGCACAAGTACCCCTCACAAGCACTTCTCCGGAGCACCGCACAAGCTTCTTGCGTGCCCGACGGAGACCACCACCAAGCCGTGTAGGAGGTGGCAACCACCAAGAGTAACAAGCACCACCGCTCAAACTCGATCACCTAGTGCCACTCGATGCAACCTCACGATGCAATCGCACTAGAATCGCTCACTCACACAATCGAATGATCGCTATCAAGTATGTGTGTGATGGGAGGCTCCCAAGCACTCACAAGCATGGACACTAAGTCCCTTGAGGTGCTCGGTCCCCAAATGGCGGCCGAGGGCCACTTCTATTTATAGCCCCAAGGGCTAAACTAGCCGTTACCCCTTCATCGGGCAACGGTGGGGCCGACCGGACGCTCTCCGTCGCCCATGACGGCCACGTGTCCTGATTCCAATCATCACTTGACTGACCGACGCAAGAACTTTCAATCGACGGACGCTGAACCCCGGCGTCCGGTCGCTTCAAAGAAGATACCGAGGACGGACGCGTCCGTCCACACAATCGGACGCAGCCAAAGAACACTCCAACCTGCGTCAACGTCACGTCGAACTGACGAAAGGCAGCGGCGTCCGGTGCATTCAGATCCAGCGTCCGGTCCATTGACCGACGCCAAAGATCTTCGCGACTAACTTCGTTTTCACTTCTAACTTCTTCACCCTTGCTCCAATGTGCTAACCACAAGAACTTGCATCCGGCGCAATAGAAAATAGGCATTCTATTTTCCCAAAAGCGTTGAATCCTCCCTTCTCATAAGCTTCGCGGGAGGGAGAGAGGGACCCAAACCCATCTCACCCTCGCAAACACCACCTCCTTTGTAAATGTGCCAACACCACCAAGTGTACACCACCATGTGTATGTGTGTTAGCATTTTCACAATCATTTCACAAAGGATGTTAGCCACTCAACTTGCCACGCCACTCGATCCTAGCGACAATGCAAAGTTAGATCACTCGAGTGGCACTAGATGACCGATATGCAAACAAGTTTGCCCTCTCTTGATAATACGGCCATCTATCCTAAACCCGGTCATAAACTTCTCTACACACCTATGATCGGTGAAATGAAATGCCCTAGGTTATACCTTTTGCCTTGCGCATTCCATTCCATCTCCTTCAATGTCGATGCAACACATGCACCAACACGATCAACAATGATATGATCCACTTCATATCATCACATGATCATATTGGTTCATCGATCTTGACTCTACTTGCTCTTCACCGCTGCCATCGTCCATCCATCGCCAAGTCTTGCTCAAGCTTCACCGCCACGCCGTCCATCACTCCAAAGCCTTCGACTTGCCCTTCACGCTTGCAACCGGTCCATCAAGCCAAGTCTTGTCTTGATCTTCTCCACCTTGATCACATGACTCAATGTCATGTCTCATGTGCAATAAGCTCCTTCATCATCACATGTGTGAGCTTTGCAACATCTCCAAGCCATTTTCACCTCCATGGCATATGTTGCTCATACACATGTACCTGTGGACTAATCACCTGTGTATCTCACATAAATACAATTAGTCCACCTAGGTTGTCACTCAATTACCAAAACCAACAAGGACCTTTCACTCGCAGAACTACTCTCACCAAGGCAATAGTTGGCCAGAAGGAGGTGCTGAATCAGAATACAAAGAAGCCGGAACGCATGATAGATTCCCCTGCTTTGCAAACAGACTTGCTTCAATACGACTACCTCACAAGTTCAAGCCATCTAACCACTCTAAATATGATGGCAAGACCGAACCAAGGTAGTGGCTCAAAATCTACTCGCAGTCGATTGAACTAGCCGGGGGAGACGACGATATCAAAACCTTGTTTTTTCTAATGGCCCTAGAAACCATGCCCCTCCAATGGTTCGACAAATTGAATCCAGGATCAATCAGAAATTGGGAGGACTTGCAAAGAGTTTTTTGTGAAAATTTCGTGGGTATCATTACGCACCCCATCACCCACACATAATTAAAAGGACTCAAGCAGAAAGGGGGCGAAAGTCTCAGAGATTACTATCGACGATTCGGTGAACTACGTGCTCAAGTACATGACATCATCGAGCGAGAAGTAATCGAAGCTTTCTCTCACGGAATCATGGCTAGGTGGCAATTTCAGGACTTCTGCAAAGAGAACCCGAGAAACAACGAAGAAATTAGACGCACAGTAGAAAAGATGATTACTGCAGAGGAGAAGACACGAGAAAGGTTCCTGGATAGAAACAACCGAGACAACCCGGACAGACAAAATCATCGAAATAGCAGACATCAGGAAAGGAAACACGGATCAGACAACGTCGTAGCGGTGGCTTACAAATCAAGAAAGTTTTCCAAACCCAGAAGATATGATGACATTGAAAACATGCAATGCATCTTGCACCCTAAAGCAAATCACACCATCGGAAATTGCTACACCTTCAAAGAACGGTACGTAAGAAAAGATAGTAAGGGAAACAATAAAGAAGATAATCAGAAAAAAGATGAAGACAACCATGAAGACAAGGGATTCCAAAAATCCAGAGGGACAGTAGCAGTGATCTTTGTCGAGGCCCCAGATTCCAGAAGCAAACATCAAGAAAAGCTAGCTCTACGAACCATCATGGCAGCAGAACCGGCTACTCCAAGATATCTCAATTGGTCACAATATCCAATCCAGTTCTCAAGAGAAGACCAATGGACTAGCGTAGGAAACACAGGCCATTACCCACTGGTTCTAGATCCAACTATCACCGGTATAACGGTCACGAAAGTGCTAATTGATGGAGGAGCTGGACTCAACATTATTTTTTCAGAAACGCTAAGGAAGATGGGACTACAACTCGCCGAAATGATTACACCAACAAGCACTCCTTTTTACGGGATAGTACCCAGCAAGGCAGCCATGCCACTCAGGCAAATCACTCTGCCAGTTACCTTCGGAACTCCCTCAAACTACCGTACAGAATTCATCAAGTTTGAAGTCGCAGACTTCGATTCATCATATCACGCAATACTCGAGCGCCCAGTGCTAGCAAAGTTCATGGTGATACCGCATTACCCATACCTATTGCTCAAGATGCCAGGACCTAACAGTGTTCTTTCCCTTCGAAGTGATTTGAAGCGCGCTTTTGACTGCGATGTTCAGGCAATCCAAATTGCAGCCAAAGCACAAGCCACCAATGATAGAAAAGAAATAGCTACTATTGCCGCAGAAATGATCCCAGAAGAACTACAGATACCGGCTAAAAAGCCCAGCATCCTTGCACCACCAAAAGAAGCCGACGTCAAGCAAATCGACCTGGGCACTGGTGATCCCTCTAAAACGGCAACCATCAGCGCCCACCTCTCGGCGAAATAGGAACTCGCGCTCACCAACTTTCTTTGGGACAACAAAGATATCTTCGCTTGGAAGCCGGCCGACATGCCAGGTGTCCCAAGAGAGTTGGCTGAGCATAGAATTGATATCAATGAAGGCTCCAAACCTGTGAAGCAACGGCTACGACGATTCTCACCCGACAAGAAGGCAGCAATTAAAAAAGAAATCACAAAGCTATTGGCAGCCGGTTTCATTAGAGAAATTCTTCATCCAGATTGGCTAGCAAACTCAGTTTTAGTACAAAAAAAGAATACGGACGAGTGACTCATGTGCGTCGACTACACAGATCTCAATAAACACTGCCCGAAAGATCCATTCGGACTACCACGCATTGATTAGATAGTTGATTCAACAGCAGGATCTGCCCTATTGTCCTTCCTTGATTGCTATTCAGGATATCACCAGATCGCATTAAAGGAACAAGACCAGAGCAAGACATCTTTCATCACTCCGTTCGGTGCCTACTGCTACAAGACCATGTCGTTTGGACTCAAGAACGCTGGTGCCACTTACCAAAGAGCTATCCAAGCGTGCCTTGGCGATCAGATCGGCGAAAACGTAGAAGCATACATGGATGATGTAGTAGTAAAAACAGAGAACCTGGATGCACTAATTGAAGACTTAAAGCAAACCTTTGAAAACTTAAAAAGGTGGACATGGAAATTGAACCCAAAGAAGTGTATATTCGGAGTTCCTTCAGGACAACTACTCGGATTCTTAGTCAGTCATCATGGAATTGAAGCTAGCACCAAGCAAATTCGAGCATTAACAGAGATGGGCCCTCCTCGAAGTGTCAAAGACGTGCAGAAACTAACGGGCTATATGGCGGCCCTCAATCGTTTCATATCAAAACTCAGCGAAAAAGGGTTACCTTTCTTTAAACTACTAAAGAAGACTGACAAGTTCGAGTGGACAGAAGAAGCCGACGAAGCTTTCAAAAGGCTTAAGGCATATCTCACATCCTCGCCCGTACTCACACCTCCAAAGAAATATGAAGACATGATGCTGTACATTGCGGCAACTTCCACCGTGATCAGCATGTGCAAAAACTACTCTACGCTCTCCTAATCACTTCACGCAAGCTTCGCCACTATTTTGAAAGCCACAAGATTACCGTGGTGACAGATTTCCCACTCGGAGACATCCTACACAATAAAGATGCAACAGGGCGTATATCTAAGTGGGCAGTCGAACTTGGTGCTCTCAATATCGATTTCACCCCGCGGAAGGCAATTAAATCTCAAGCCCTTGCTGATTTTGTGGCCGAGTGGACAGAAATTCAACAGCCTATGTCAAATATCATTCCTTGACTATTGAAAGATGTACTTTGATGGATCACTCAAGCTAGGCGGAGCTGGTGTAGGCGTTCTCCTCATTTCTCTAGACGGAAAACAACTCAAGTATGTCCTTCAGATATTATGGCAAGCTACAAACAATGAAGAAGAATACGAAGCCCTCATCCACGGGCTCCGAGTAGCAATTACCCTTAGAATCAAACGGTTACTCGTATACGGCGATTCGGCAATAGTCATCAACCAAGTCAATAAAGATTGGGACTGCACCAAAGAAAACATGGGCGCTTACTGTGCTAAAATACGAAAACTCAAGAAACATTTTCAAGGATTAGAAATTCTACATGTCCTGCGTGATTCTAATATTGCAGCAGATGTCCTCGCCAAGCTCGGATCAGACAAGGCGAAGGTTCCACCCGGTGTTTTCATAGAAGTTATCAGCTCCCTCTATCAAACAACCCGGGTCTTTATTGATTATATCAAAGAAAACAAGTTGCCAGCAGATAAAGCGGAGGCCACCAGAGTTGTTCGCAAAAGCAAGAACTATGTCCTAGTAGGAGACAAGCTGTACAGAAGAGCCGCATCATTAGGAGTACTCCTAAAACGTCTCATTTGAAAAAGGCAAAGAGATCTTAGACGAAATACACTCAGGATGCTGTGGAAATCATGCTGCTTCAAGAACACTAGTCGGCAAAGCATTCCACACCGGATTCTACTGGCCAACCGCTCTGAAAGACGCAGAAGAACTCGTTAGAAAATGCAAAGGTTGTCAAATGTTCACAAGACAAGCTCATGTACCAGCTCACAATCTCATCTGCATCCCACCCGCTTGGCCTTTCTCCTGCTGGGGACTGGATCAAGTAGGCCCTCTCAAGAAAGCAAAGGGCGGTTTCGAGTACATCTTTGTAGCAATTGACAAGTTCACCAAGTGGATTGAATACAAACCACTCGCAAAATACAGCGCAGCCAAAGCAGTTGAGTTCATCCAAGACATTATGCACAGATTTGGCATGCCCAATCGAATCATCACAGATTTGGGTTCTCCCTTCACAGCTACAGAATTCCAAAGTTGGGCACAGGATTGTGGTTTCAGCATAGATTACGCATCAGTTGCACATCCAGAAGCCAACGGACAGGTAGAAAGGGCTAACAGACTCATCCTAGCCGGGTTAAAGCCAAGATTGTACAAAGAACTAGTAGACTATGGATCCAAGTGGATTGAAGAACTACCCAAGGTAGTATGGGGGCTACGAACTCAAATAAGCAGAGCCACCGGGTACTCACCCTTCTTCCTAGTCTACGGGTCAGAAGCCGTACTACTAACCCACTTGATCTGGACGTCACAAAGGATAGAACAGTATGACGAAGGGGAAGCAGAACACACCAGAAGATTAGAACTCAATAGTTCAGAAGAAGTCAGAGTAAACGCTACCCTTCATTCAGCTAGATACCTTCAAGGTCTAAGACGCCACTACAACAAGAGTACCCAGCCTCGATCACTCAAAATCGGGGATCTAGTACTAAGAAGAATACAAAAAACTGATGGATGCCATAAACTACTAAGTCCATGGGAAGGACCTTTTATTGTCACAAAAGTCACCGGACCAGGCACATACAAGTTGACAACCGAGGATGGAAAAGAAGTCAGCAACACATGGCACATCAGTCAACTAAGAAGATTCTACGCGTGAAAACAACTCAAGGAAGAATGTATATACAAGCAACAAGCATATCAATGCTCATGATCAATAAAGAAGTTCCTGAACAGCACATGCCTTATTGTAACTTTCCCCCAGTTATTCTCACTAAGCATGTCAATAAAGAAGATGTTCTTCGACAACATATGTCTTATTATAGCTTTCTCCAAGTTGTCTTCACTGAGCATTCCGGCCAAGAGCGCCGATGAGGGTAGCTAATAAGCTAACACCCAAACCAAAAAGCAAAATGGCTGAAACACGCCTGAGCATACCGGCCGAGAGCACCAATGAGGGTAGCTAATAAGCTGACACCCGAACCAAAAAGCAAAATGGCTGAAACATGCCTGAGCATACCGGCCGAGAACGCCGATGAGGGTAGCTAATAAGCTGACACCCGAACCAAAAAGCAAAATGGCTGAAACACGCCTGAGCATTCTGGCCGGGAGCGCCAATGAGGGTAGCTAATAAGCTGACACCCGAACCAAAAAGAAAAATGGCTGAAACACGCCTGAGCATACCGGCCGAGAGCGCCGATGAGGGTAGCTAATAAGCTGACACTCGAACCAAAAAGCAAAATGACCGAAACATGCCTGAGCATACCAACCGAGAACGCCGATGAGGGTAGCTAATAAGCTAACACCCGAACCAAAAAGCAAAATGGCTGAAACACGCCTGAGCATATCGGCCAAGAGCAAAAGAGCTGAAAAGATGCTTGAGCCCGCCAATGAGGGTAGCTAATAAGCTAACACCCGAACTATTCAAAGATCCTAGGAAGCGCTACATGGTTTCACTAAGGAAAGCACTCGGACGACACTTGTTTCTACTCGGCAAGACCTGAAGGAACAAGACAAGGCTTTCAGAGCTCAACCATGAAGTGCTCGGGGGCTTGTCGAAGAGGGTAGCTGGTAAACCAAAGATGTTTTTTCAACCAGAGAAAGGACCAGATGCTGGCCACATCTCGAGTTAAGCAAAAAAGCCGAAAAGAAGAAGCTGAGAGTACTCAAGATCGCCGGACCCAAGTCTTTTCAGTACTGACAAGAATAAAAAGGTTGTCAAGACAAAGTTCTACTTACCCCGAGTTGTTTACAAGACAAGCACTAGGCAAAACAAGTAAATTTGTCAAGACAACGATCAACATACATAGAGTAGATCACGCAACGCAGATGAGAGCCAGAACAAACAACTACTCGGAGAAAGTTCTGATTACTTGGACAACGCATTCAAAGAATAAAGCAAGACTTAGACATCCAGACAAAGAAGACATCGTCCAAAAAAATAAAGAATCTTCATTCAAAAACCAGTATAGTATCTTATTACAGAAGCTGCAGAATAAAGGTCAATTACATCAGGCATTGCCATCAGGAGAAGAAATGTCAATATTAAGATTATCAACTATCCTCCTGGCTAAATCTTTGACCTTAGGCTCCGCCCTTTCAACAGCATCAACATAATCTTGACTTTCGGCTTCATCAGCGATCTTGGACAGAGGAAACTCCGGAGAAAGAACCCGGACCTAGGCAAGAACATTCCTGGTACACAATTGGGCGCACTTCTTCATGAACTCCTGGAAATGGGTCGGAACCTGGGGAATGAACTAAGACCAAGACTGACCATCGTCTGCTGAAGTCCGGAGGAGACCGGCTACTGACCGAAATGATTTCAACAAAGCATTCCAGTTCTCAGTAGCCGTCGCCAACTTGTCAGTCAAGTCCTGAATAGTTTTTTAGGCTTGCACAAGATCTCTGTTAGCTCCACGCCTAATCAACTTAGCGAGCATGAGTTCTTCTTTAGTTCAAGTAATTACCTCCTCAGCCTTAGTTGTGGTTAGTGCGAACAAGTGTCTTCATCTCCTCCATACCCTCCGAGAGCTTTTGCTTTTCAACTCGGAGAGCTAAATAGGGCAACAAAGAACAAGTCAGCAGAAAAGGAAATCAGAATATAAGAGGAAACAAGAGGAACCTGCAATACCTTTACACTTGTTCTTCACGGACTCCACCGCAGCATCCCTCTATTTTTTACCTCTACCACCTAAGCACGGAGAGCCTTCTCCTCCTTTTGGTGCGTTTGGCGCTCAGTCTCCATCTCGCCGACAGAGATCAAGTTCTGCTTTCAGGGCGCTTACCTCAGAGGATAACTTTTTCTCGTTTTTAGATGAGAAAAAGAAGCCGATATGATCCCGAGAAAAGGACTGACAAAGAGGAGAGAGAGAGAGAAAAAAGCCATAAGAACAAGACAAATACAAAATCCAAAGAAAGAACTTCAGAAAAACTAACCTGGAGCTTTTCCCCAAAAGAAGTCGCCGAGGTCGCCAAGTCTCCCCAGGCTGCGGTCAGCTCAGACAACCGATGAGTAGCATCAAATTGATGCAACACATCATCATCCAAACGCTGGAGCGCCGGTACCAAGACGAGCGGAAGAAGAAGCCGGCGTAGGCAAAGAAGGCAAAACCAGGGCCGTATCCTAGGAAGCCCTAGCTACCTCCTTAGAAGTACCCACCGCCATGGCCACGGTCACCTCCGGGGCAACAAGATCAGCGGTAGCAGGAGACATAGCTTCCCTCACAGCCACCTCGTCGACCGAGCATTCCAAGTCCTGAGACTCAGCACGCAGAGGCAGGTCAGAGGACTGAGAAGAAGTCGGTGGAGGGTCAAGGAAGGCGAGGGTCTACAAGATGATAAGAAAAATCAACGATAAGAATATGAGTCAGGAAAAAAACAAAAAAAGAAACAAAGAAGCATAGCAGGGAATCACGTACTCAGCTATCTTCTTCTTCATGAAACCAAAAGAAGACCTTAAAGGAGGAACTATGGCAGCAAAAACGTCACTGCCACTCTGCGATAGGAGCGACATAGCTGGTACCGGAGCCCTAGAGGAACTCGGAGTCGGAGCCCCAAAAGAACTCGATGCCTGAGCCCCAGAAGTGCTCGTACCCGACGACCGATTAGTACAAAGAGATCAAGACCAAAGTCAAAATAAAAAGAGGTTTCCAACTACAGGAAAGCAAGAAAACAACTCACCGACGAGTAACAAGGGCGGCATCATCACCCTCTTCTTCCTCACTCTCGACCAGGGCCACCACAGCACCAACTGAAGAGGGACAAAAGTACTAGGTTAAAGACAAGAACTAACAACAAAAAGACAGAGCATATTAATATGCTCACCTAAGAGCATGCTAACTATAACTGGAGTACCTAGACGAGTACTAGACTGGCGAACTTTCTTGGCAGCAGACAAACCGGAAGAAGAACTATCTACTCGCCCCCTCTTTCCGACACTGTGAGGGCCTCGAGGAACTGGACGAGGAACATACTCCACATATACATCAGAAACCGTGGAAGAAACATAAGGAAACATTGTGGTGGTTTGAAACTTACTGGTTGAAGAAGCCCCAGCAAGACTATCACCAGTCCCCACAATGGCAGGGCAGGCATCAAGGGCGATCGGATCAACAAAATTACGCCCCAATTCCTACAAAAAGAATAAAACAACAAGACAAGGAAGATTTAGCAAAAAATGGATACAGCAAAAGAAATACAAAAGTACTCGCACAAAGAGAAAACAACTTATAGCTGGAGGCGGGTTGCTTGCGCAGTACTCGGAGACAGTAAGCGGGACGACGCTTGGTCCTTTCAATATCTTCTGAAGACGCTCGAGAACCTCTTCGTCAGTCAACTCAAGGGCAGGGACCATACGAGAAGGATCCTCAGCCCCAGAGTACTCAAAACCAAAGTTCTCTCGCTCCTTCAGACGCTGAACACGACGGCAAAGAAAACTCGAGACGATACCAAAGCCGGTCAAGCCCTGCTGTTTCAGAGTACTTATCCTCTCAAGAAACGGTTGGATCGCCTGGACCTCGTCCAATGTCAGGGGGTTCTTTTCCCACCGGTCATTAACCGAGGGACTAGATCTAGAATGAACAGCAAGAGGAGAAATCAAATTGGCAACGTAAAACCAATCGGCACGCCAATCCCTCACAGAATCAACCAGGTCATAGTCAAAGAATTTGCTTTTAAGACCCTAGCGAAACTGAATCCCGCAGCCACCAAGAACATTGGTGTCTTCACGGCGGGGTTGAGGCTTTAGGCGAAAGAAGTAATGGAAGAGAGAAAGAGAAGGAGGAATTCTAAGGAAAGTTTCACAAAGATGAACAAAGACAGAAAGATGGAGGACGGCATTGGGAGCAAGATGGTTCAGGCAAACCCCAAAATAACCGAGAAATCAATGAAGGAAGGCGGAAGCAGGAAGACAAAGTCCAGCACGGATAAAGGAGACGAAAAGAATGATCTCACTAGGACCTAGAGCAGGGACCCAATGCTCGCCTAGAGCCCTCCATTCAGCAATGTCCTTGCTCTAGATCAAACCATCGCTAACAAGCTCACGAAGCTGGTCTTCAGTCATTGTCGGTGCCGGCCAAACCTTCTAGGCAACCCTCATGGCCATGAACTCTTGGTTCTCGACCACGGAAAGAGATGACTCCTCATCCACAAAGGCATCCTAGGACTTGCTCATGGTTTTCTTCCTACCCATGTACTAGCGGAAGCAAAAAGGCACTAGGGAAAGACAAGGCTAAGACGGCGGCGCTCAGATGACGACGACAATGGCGTCGGTGGATTTCTAAAAATTAGGGTTTCAAGGCAAAAGCGGAGCAATAAAGAAGAAGAAGATGAAAGGCCTTTAAATAGATTTTACAGCAGTAAGATGCGGCCCATCGGGCCCATTAGGAAATGGCATGAGAACGCAACGGTCCATTTACTAACACAACTAAAATGACGGACGGCACAAATCCACGCAATGGTACAGTTCAACGGGCAGATTTCGGACTTATCCGTCCAGCACCATGGTAGAGTTATCATATTTTCACAAAAAGAACTTGTCAACCACAAGGCAACAAAAGGTTACCTCACAAGAAACACAATAACTCGGTTCTTATAGAAAGAACTCAGGAATCTCATAAACAACCGGGACATCAGCAGAAAATAAAGGACGACAACTCAGAAGACAAGATCCTTTCCATTACAAATGACTTCAAAAGATACAAGATTACACATCTTACAAGACCCAACGAACTCAGTACTACGACTGACAAGGTAGCAAAAAGGAACCCAGATACAACTAGACTCTGGAACGACTACGTGTTCCAAATTGCTACTCGGTAGAACAAAACACAGGCTACACTCACAAGAGGCTCGGGGGCTACACTTAGTGAGTGCACTTTTTCTTCAAAAAAGTGCACGTCACCAAGAAGACTTATTCAAGACATACCACTTCAAGACCTCACGATATATCTAAGTTCTTTTCTACAAAGAACCCGGGTGTACCCAACAACCCTTCAACGAAGGATCAGAGCAATTTCAAGACAAGACCCTCCAGCTGCATGTTACAAATAGCAAGAGGCTCGGGGGCTACACCCAGCTGGATGTGCTTTTTTCTTCAAAAAGGCACACACCACTCAAAGATCCCAGGAAGCGCTACAAGGTTTCACTCAAGAAAGCACTCGGACGACACTTGTTTCTACTCGGCAAGACCTGAAGGAACAAGACGAGGCTTCAGAGTTCAACCATGAAGTGCTTAGGGGCTTGTCGATGCGGGACCCATGGGATACCCCGCAAGAAGAGAGAAGATCTAGTCTAACTAGGTTTCTTTTCATGTAATCCTACTAGGAACTCTCATTGTAAACCGACTAGGACTCTGGCTTCCTGACTATATAAAGGAGGGCAAAGTTCTCTAGAAGGGACAAAATTTTACAACACCATACGATCAATCCAACGCAAGGCTAACGCCGACTGGACGTAGGGCTATTACTCGATCATGATCGAGGACCCGAACCAGGATAAATCGATTGTCTCTTACGTTCACCATCGAGTTCTCGCATACGCTGAAGCCTAAACATACTGCCCCGGGGACCCCCGTGGCAGGCTATCGATGGTCAAACATCGACAGCCAAGAGGTTAGATGATTATGAGGCGAAGCAAGTGTTGCGCTAGCCTACTAAAAATACAAGCAACCTACCAACAATTCTAGTTGATATAGTCTCTATGTCACACGCAAAGGGCTAAGTCACTACCTCTAAGTTAGTGAGCTCTCAAAGACTAACTAAAGAGCCTCACTAACCACTAACAAGACACAAGCTAGCTCTCAAAACTAATTACACTAAAGAGCTTAGCTACACTAGGAAAGTAATGCAAGAGAGGTAGGAGGGTTATACCGCCGTGGCAAGTGATCAATCACAATATCAAAGAACACCAAAGAAATCCTCGGAGATAAGATGACACGATTTTTCCTCCGAGGTTCACTTGCTTGCCAACAAGCTAGTCCCCGTTGTGGTGATTCACTCACTTGGAGGTTCATGCGCTAATAGGCATCACATACCTAACCCACAATCGGGTGCCACACAACCAACACAAGATGAGGATCCACAAGCCATGCGCAATCCACTAGAGTTTCCTTTAGCGCTCCGATCGAGGAAGGCACAAGAACCCCTCACAATCACAATGATCGGAGCCGAGACAATCACCTTCCTCCGCTCGATGGTCCACCAATCATCGGGCCATCTAGGTGTCGGCAAACACCAAGAGAAACAAGATCTCCACCAGCCCAAATTGCCCTACTAGTGCCACAAGATGCTAGAACACTAAGCAATGCACTAGAGGCTCTCTAATCTCACTCAAGATGATGAAATCAAGTGTGAAAGTGTGTGGAGTGGTGTGCTCAGCTCCCAAAGGGTGTACATAGGTATGGGAAGTGCCAAGTGGGTGGCCAAGGCCGGCCACCACCTCTATTTATAAGCCCACAAGCAAATAGAGCCGTTACCCCTTTGGAGCAGTTTCTGCGAGGTCACCGGACATGGCGGTGCGGTCACCGGACATGGTGGTGGTGCCCTCTCCAACAGTCATCCAATGGATAGTTGGGGCACGGAACGGGGTGACGATGGCACCACCCTAGGGGTGGCGGTGACCACCCGGCCAAGGCCCCCCCCCCAAAAAAAACCACCTCTCTGGAAAAAAGCGGCAGTGCCCACGGCGGTGACCAACCCCATTTCCCCAGTCTCGGGTGAAAAACGGCGGTGGCACTGCCCTACCAGTGGCGGTGACCAGGCAGTGCACCGCCCTCTCCTTGGCGGTGTACACCGGAAGCACCGGTGCCCGCTCTCTCTCTCTGCTGCTTCTTGGCCGAGTCCAGGTGGGCACTGCCCTAGGTGTGGTGGTGCCACCGTATAGGGTGGCGGTGCCAACCCAGCCCTCCCTCTTGGCCTCCTCCATCCGTCACCACCACCATAGGGGTGGCGGTGCACCAGACAGGGCATGGCGGTGCCCCGGGGTAGCACCTCAAGCCCGGTTTTGCCTTATTTTCTTCATCTTTTTCACGACCTTTGCAAATGTGCTAACACTCCAAGTGTTTCACCATCACGTGCAAGTGTGTTAGCATTTTCACAATCATTTTTCAAAAGTTAATCACTTCTCACCGATTGTGCACTAGGCCTAAAATGCATATGCAAGTTTTCCAACACCTAGTGGCACTAGATGATCGAGTTGTCCGATAAGAGCTCCCCTATTTATAGTACAACCATCTATCCTAAATGTGATCACACTCTCTATAATGTCTTGATCACCAAAACAAAATGGCCCTATAATTATACATTTGCCTTGAGCCCATTTTGTTTTTCTCTTTCTTCTTTTTCAAGTCTGGAGCTTGATCACCATCATCACATGTCCACCAACATGATCTATCCAATTGCTCCACCACTTGGGATGTGCCACCCTATCTTATGATCACTTAGAGGAATAGGTTAGCACATAGGGTTTTATCAATTCACCAAAACCAAACTAGAGCTTTCAATCTCCCCTTTTTTGGTAATTGATGACAATCCTTTCACAAAGATATGAATTAAAATCATTTTGAATCCATGTTGCCTGCCCAAGCTTTTTACCATGTGTAAAGAATATGGATAAGTTTCATGAACCCAAATTGGTAGCATTAGCTCCCTCTACATATGTGCTAAGAGTTTGGATTGAAGCTTGCACATATACATAAATTGAAAATGTGGGAGGGCAATGTCTATCAAATGATGTTAAGGTGTAAGAAATGGACCTTTGAAGCGTGATACTAATCGAAGTGCACCAAATATACCATCCTTAGCACCATTGTTAGTTAGATACAACTTGGAATCTCTTGCAAAACATAAAAACTAGATACCTCATGAGATCAACATTATATGTAAGGCTCTAGTACCACTTGAGAATAAGCAAGTCATATCTAACTATCATCCTATGCATACTAGTTTTTCATTTCATCATTCAAGCCTACAACTAGCATACACCACACAAGCATGGAATTTTAATTTAAAACTTGTACATGCAAGCATACATATGTAATGCACATTCAAGTTCATGAGCTTGCTCCCCCTACTTGTGTGCTCAAAATTTTAATTGATCCCTTTACTTTGATGTTTCTCCCTTTTGTCATCTTTTTTCTATCTTTGTGCACTAATTTCTCCCCTTTGTCATCAATGATCACAAAGGTTTAATTTTAGATAGGTTAAGATTATCAATGTTAATCAATAGGATGAGGATCAATTTCTCAAATTTGGTTCAATCTAGAACACTTGCCAAAGATATTTAACTCGATTTGATCCAAGGATAAGCTTTTTCACACCTCATTTCAAGGGTTATCTTGACCATATTGAGTTAAACACTTATAGCTCATTTTCTAGATCAAACACTAGGTTCATAAGCTCACAAACATGTCATATGCTACCACTAGATCAAGTCAAACATAGAAGCAATAGTGGTACCATACAAGCATCAAATTCATTTCAATTTCATGGATGAGCCTATAGAACATGAGGAATGACTAGATGCACTAAACAAGTTCTTAGCAAATAATGTATGCATGCCAAATAACTTTTACCTTGGGTTGCTCGAAGGAAGAGGCATGTCATATATATAAGTGGGGGGTGCATCAACACATATTTGAGAAATTCAATATGTTCAACTCATTCCTTAACTTGTAAAACCTTTTCTCATCTAGTGGCTTGGTGAATATGTCGGGAAGTTGATCTTCGGTGCCCACACTCTCAATGCAAATGTCCTCTTTTTGTTGATGATCTCTTATGAAATGGTGGCAGACATCAATGTGCTTTGTTCTTGCATGTTGAACTGAATTGTTGGTTAGCTTGATTGCACTCTCATTGTCACATAGCAATGGCACTTTCTTGAACTTGATTCTAAAGTCATTCAAGGTGGCCTTCATCCAAAGTATTTGTGCACAACAACTACGGACGGATATATATTCGACTTCGGTGGTTGATAATGTATCACTATTTTACTTCTTTGATGACCATGAAACAAGTAATCTTCCCAATAGTTGATAAGTGCTCTTGCTCTTTTAACCTTGCATCCCTCATAGTCAGAGTCTGAATATCTAACTAGCTCAAACTTTGCTCCTTTGGGATACCACAAACCAATATTTTGTGTATACTTCAAGTACCTCAATATTCTCTTTGTAGCTTTCAAATGACTTTCTCTTGGTGAGGCTCGGAATCTTGCATACATGCACACACTAAACATGACATCCAACCTTGATGCGGTCACATAGAGTAGGCTTCCAGTCATAGACCGATATAACTTTTGATCCACCATGTTAACAATTGCATCACTATCCAAATTATCATTTGTTCCTATTGGTGTACTAATTACCTTGGCATCACCATTCCAAACTTCTTGAGCATGTCTTTGATGTACTTTCCTTGACTCACAAATGTACCATTCTTCAATTGCTTGATTTGAAGACCAAGGAAGTAACTCAACTCTCCAATCATGGACATCTCAAATTCATTAGCCATCATCTTTCCAAACTCTTCACAAAAGTCTCGATTGGTTGATCCAAATATGATATCATCAACATATATTTGCAACACAAACAAGTCCTTGCCAATCTTCTTGGTGAAAAGAGTGGTGTCAACCTTGCCCATCATGAATCCCTTTGAGAGTAGGAAGTCCCTAAACCTCTCATACCATGCTCTAGGTGCTTGCTTCAAACCATGCAATGCCTTCTTCAACTTGTACACATGGTTGGGCTTTTGTCGTCTTCAAAACTAGGAGGTTGCTCAACATAAACTTCTTCATTGATGTAGATATTGAGAAGTGCACTCTTGATATCCATTTGATAGAGCTTGATGTTGTGGGCATAAGCATAGGCTAGCAAGATTCTAATTGCTTCCAATCTAGCAACCAGGGCATATATTTCTCCAAAGTTAAGACCCTCCACTTGAGTGTAACCTTGTGCTATCAATCTTACTTTGTTCCTTACTACTATCCCATCTTGATCTTGCTTGTTTCTAAAGACTCATTTAGTTCCAATCACATTGTGACCCTTCAGTCTCTTAACTAATTCCTATACTTGATTTCTAGTGAAGTTATTCAATTCTTCATGCATAGCATTCACCCAATTAACATCTCTCAATGCTTTTTCTATCTTGTTTGGTTCAATAAATGATACAAATGAGAAATGCTCACAAAATAAAGCCAATCTTGATCTTATTTGTACACCTCTAGAAATATCTCTAATTATAGTGTCTAATTAATGATCTCTTACAATATGAGTTGGCTGGAGTATTGGAACTTGATTGCTTGCACTTGCTTCATAATTTGGTTGAGATGATGAACTAACCACTTGATCTTGCACATTGTCATGATAGCCACTTGTTCTTGCTTGATTAGTGTCAACTTCCACATTTGAGTTAGAGAGCACTTGCACTTGATCATCTTCTTCATCTATCACTTGTCAAGGCCTCAATTCACCAACATCCATGTTTTTTATGGCATTTAAAAGTTAAATGCCTCTAACATCTTTTAAGTTCTCATCTTTATCTTGGAAACCCTTGGTTTCATCAAACTCAACATCATATACCTCCTCAAGAGTACCACTTGTCAAATTTCAAACTCTATATGCTTTGCTAATGGTTGAGTATCCAAGCAAGAATCCTTCATCATATTTCTTGTCAAACTTGCCCAATTTAGTGTCTTTCTTCAAGATATAGCATTTGCAACCAAAGACCCAAAAATATGCAATGTTGAGCTTTCTACCATTCAAGAGCTCATATGGTGTCTTCTCTTTCAATGGGTGGCAATATAGGCGGTTGCTACAATATCAAGCTATGTTGATTGCTTCAGCCCAAAAAGATTGACTCACATTGTACTCACTAAGCATAGACCTTGCCATATCATTGTCACCAAATGTGATACTATCATAACCATTACTATCATTGGTGTTAATTGAGTTGAACATTCTTGTATCACTGGTCATGTGTTTGATCAATTCTTTTTAGGTACCCAAACTTGCTTGGGTCCTTAAAGGTTAGTCTCTAAGCTCTTTGGTACCCAAATGGCCTTCTTCTTTGGGCCTAACATGGATGTACCAACAAACTTAGCCTTCACATCATTGGCACCTTTAGTGAGCAAGTAACAAGAATCAAACTTAATTGAGGATACAATAGCATTCTTCTTGTTCCTGCAATCATACTCTTTATGACCAACTTACTTGCAACTAGTGCAAAACCGGCTATTATTCTTCACAAAACTAGTCTTGTGAGGAGCAAAGTCTGTCTTGTCTTTCTTGGGGGTATAGCCCAATCCCTCTTTGTAGAGAGATGCTCTTTGGCTATCCAAACACATAAGCAAGCGGTCCTCACCACCATAGGCATTGCTTAAGGTGAGAGTAAGCTCATTGACCTCCTTCTTTAAGGTCTCATTTTCAACCATAAGTGAGGCGTCACAAGTGAAACCATCACTCATAGGTGAAGTGGAAGTGGATGATGATCTACATGAAGGGTTAGCGGGAGCAACAACAATAGGTTTATAGAAAGATTCATCAATTATGTCACATGTTAAGCCTACGTCACATGTTACTACCACTTTCTTATTTTGCTCAACAAGAGTGGAATGAGCTTTTTCAAGCTTGGAGTGAGCCTTGCCAAGCTTCTAATAGGCATCCTCTAGCCTTTGATGAGTAGCATTGAGCTCATTAAAGGCTTGCTTAAGGACTTTTAGTTCCTTTCGTAAGTCTTTGCATTCCCTTCTCTTGATGTCAAAGTGTTTTTTAGCATCTTTAAGTATGTCAATTAGTTCATCTTTAGTGGGTTCATCATCATCATCACTTTTACTTTCATTATCATGTTCCTCGTCGCATCCATCATCATAGTTTTGTACCTTAGTGGCCTTAGCCATGAAGCAAGTTGATGGAGTATCAAAGAGAGAAGGCTTCTTATTTATAGCAATGCTTGCAAGAGCCTTCTTCTTGTTGGTCTTGTCATCATCACTATCATTATTATCACTTGAGGAAGCATCACTATCCCAAGTGACAACATATGAACCACCCTTGTTCTTCTTCTTGAAGGTCATCTTATCTTTCTTCTCCTTCATCTTCTTCTTGTCCTTTTTCTTGCTATTCTTGTTGTCATCATCATTGTCACTATTGTATGGACATTCCGCAATGAGATGATCCTTGCTATTGCACTTGAAGCACCTTCTTGCTTCATCCTTGCTCTTGGATGATGGCTTCTTCCTTCTTGCACGATAGCCCTTCTTCACCATGAATTTGCCAAACCTCTTCACAAAGAGAGCCATCTTCTAATCATCCATTTCATCAAAGCTTGAATCATCATCTTCACTTGATGTATCTTGCTTGCCCTTGCCCTTTGATGATGATGTGGCTTTCAATGCCACACTCTTCTTCTTCTCATTCTTCTTGTCATCCTTCTTCTCCTTCTTTTCTTCCTTCTCATCATCATCTCTATAAGTGTTATCGGTCATCACATCTCCCAATACTTGATTTGGTGTCATAGTGTCCAAACCTCTCCTCACTAGAATATTTACCAATGTGCCAAATCTCTATGGTAAGCATCTCAAGAACTTATGGGAGAAGTCCTTGTCCTTCACCTCTTCTCTAAGTGCTTTGAGATCATTGACAAGCACTTGAAGCCTATGGAACATCTCCGGCACACTCTCATCTTCCTTCATCTTGAAGCTAGCAAACTTCTTCTTGAGGATATATGCCTTGGCACCCTTCACCGCTTGTGTGCCCTCAAATAATTCCTCCAACTTCTTCCATGCCTCATGAGCCATCTCAATATTCTTGATTTGCTCAAATGTCCTCTCATCCGTGACATCATGAATGGCACTAAGAGCAATGTCATTGTTTTGGAGTAGCACTTCTTCAGCCGTGGTGGGAGTCTTCGGATCGACTATCTCAATCTTGGTCTCCACCATTTTCCACACATTTCTATTGATTGACTTGATATAGGTGGTCATCTTTGCCTTCCAATATGGATAGCGTCGGATTGTTTTGCTCCGGAAATATCCAGTAACGTAATCGCGTAGACGGAATAGGATGATAGCACACGAGACACAGAGATTTATACTGGTTCAGAGCATGGTACACACTAATCCCTACTCCAGTAGAGCGGCGGCTCTTGTATTTGTATGCTCAATTACAGGGGTTGTTGCTTCTAGCTACGAGGTAGATGGAATTGGTGGAAGATTAGATCACGAGCCCGAGGTCCCTACCCTTCTTTATATAGGCAGGAGAGGTAGGGTTACCGAGAGAACGATTGGGTTAACAAATTGTTTCCTAGTTTGTTATAATAAATTGATCCTAGCTATCGTCTAGATAAGCCTGCCTTGGTTTGCCTTGATCCCTACATTGGTCGACCGCATCAGCCTTTGCAGGCCTCCCCTTGATGACTGCTGGGCCGATAGCTCGGTGATATTCATATATACGGGCGGTGCAAGTACCCCTAGCTCATATCTCTGACAGATAGTTTGTGCCATCAAATTGGGGTGGCTTCCTGGTGGTGTTGATTTGAGCCATTTTCACACCGTAGGTTGTTAAGCTTCAAATCATGGTGATCACGGCTCTGATACCACTTGAAAGGTCCTAATGACTAGAGGGGGAGGTGAATAGCTTATTAAAAATTCTACAACAACACTAAGCCAAGATGTTAGATAATTATGAGGCGAAGCAAGTGTTGCGCTAGCCTACTAAAAATACAAGCCACCTACCAACAATTCTAGTTGCTATATTCTCTATGCCACACACAAAGGGCTAAGTCACTACCTCTAAGTTAGTGAGCTCTCAAAGACTAACTAAAGAGCCTCACTAACCAATAATAAGACACAAGCTAGCTCTCAAAACGAATTACACTAAAGAGCTTAGCTACACTAGGAAAGGTAGGAGGGTTATACCACCGTGGCAAGTGATCAATCACAATATCAAAGAACACCAAAGAAATCCTCGGAGACAAGATGACACAAGATTTTTCCTCCGAGGTTTACTTACTTGTCGTCAAGCTAGTCCCCGTTGTGACGATTCACTCACTTGAAGGTTCACACGCTAATAGGCATCACACGCCTAACCCGCAACCGGGTGCCGCACAACCAACACAAGATGAGGACCCACAAGCCATGCGTAATTCACTAGAGTTGCCTTTGGCGCTCCGCCGGGGAAGGCACAAGAACCCCTCACAATCACAATGATCGGAGCCGGAGGCAATCACCTTTCTCCGCTCGATGATCCATTAATCATCGGGCCATCTAGGTGTCAGCAAACACCAAGAGTAACAAGATCTCCACCAGCCCAAATCATCCAACTAGTGCCATAAGATGCTAGAACACTAAGCAATGCACTAGAGGCTCTCTAATCTCACTCAAGATGATGAAATCAAGTGTGCAAGTGAGTGGAGTGGTGTGCTCAGCTCGCAAAGGGTGTACATAGGTGTGGGAAGTGCCAAGTGGGTAGCCAAGGCCGGCCACCACATCTATTTATAAGCCCACAAGTAAATAAAGCCGTTATCCCTTTGGAGCAGTTTCTGCGAGGTCACCGAACATGACGGTGCGATCACCGGACATGGTGGCGGTGCCCTCTCTCCAACAGTCATCCAACAACTAGTTTCTAGCCGTTGGGGCACCAGACGGCGTGGCGGTGGCACCGCCCGTCTTGGGGGTGACAATGACCACCCGGCCAACCCCCTCCCCGTTCGTTCTTCTGTGCAGAAATTTGGAACAGTAGCTAGTACGCAGTCGGCGTAACCAAGCTCGCATTAATTCTGCCTCCTGGTGGTGGCATTGCATCGATGCACTGCCAGCCATGCAAGCCTTGTAGCCTCGTAGGCAACACGGAAATCTACCGAATCAGGTCAGAAGGTCAGATATTAGCCGTGCGTGGAAGCGAGGCACAAGATGCACAAACAGAACAAACAATTGATTTTCTCCGCTCTCACAACTCAACAAGTGTTGTGCCTTGTCTACCGTTGTTTGCCCTCCACCGACAAGAGCACAGAGAACTGATGAGCATCCGTTGAGAAACTCAATCTCCTCCAAAAAGTACAAGCAATTCATATTCGCGAATGCGATCTGCTCCCTCTGCATTGTGCTCCCCACCACCATTCCCCACCAGAGGTGCCTTTCATGGTTGGCCAAGCAAAGCAGTGCCACGCGAGCCCTACCACGACTAGTCTTGCTTTGTTGGTATTCTCGCACCAGCCATCTGAAGCCCCCCATCAGCGCCCGCAACGTGTCACCGATCTTTTGCACGCCTACAGCACTCCATTCCACTATAAATTCTAGCTCGTGAACCACCACAGAGATGCACCCAAGTCACACTCACTTGACAGTTGACACTACAACACTTCACAGCCCACATCAACAATGGCCATCAAGCAGAAAGGAGTGACGACGACGCTCCTGCTCTTCCTCGTGCTGGCAGTCGCCGTCGCAGTCGAGGCCCAGCTGCAAGACGACGAGCCTGCTACGGCCGCCGTCAGCCACGCCGGGACGAAGCGGCGCGCGAAGGCCGCCACCGCCGACGCACCGACGCACCTCCACTTCTACTTCCACGACACGGTGAGCGGCAAGTCGCCGACGGCGGTGCGCGTGGTGAGCCCGCCGGCGTCGTCGCCGTCGCCCATGTTCGGGATGGTGAACGTGATGGACGACCCGCTGACGGATGGGCCCGAGCAAGGGTCCAGCGCCGTCATCGGCCGCGCCCAGGGCCTGTACATGGGGTCCGACCAGGCCAGGCTCGGCTTCCTGCAGGCCATGAACCTGGTGTTCACGGCGGGGGACTACAACGGCAGCACGCTCGCGCTGCTGGGGCGGAACTGCCCGCTCGACGCCGTCCGCGAGCTCCCCGTCGTCGGCGGCACCGGGGCGTTCCGCTTCGCCCGCGGGTACGCGCTGCTCCGCACCCACTGGCTCGACTTTGCCACCGGCGACGCCACCGTAGAGTACGACGTCTACGTCATGCACTAGCTGCTAGCTAGCCGCCTAGCCCTGACAGGGTGCGATAGGCTTTACCAAGAGTCCAAGACCGCATCACAACAATGGCGGCAATGCAATAATGGCTTTGAAGCACGCTTCACCACAGAGTGCTTCAATTCACTTTTTCTTTGAAAAAACAGCATTTTCTTTTCAGCTTATAGCATGCGTGTCCAATACAAGCTTCAGAACCTTTCTTTTCAGAAAAGGTCGTCCAAAAATCTGATCCAGATTATGTTGCTATTTGAAAACTGAGGCAATATATAGCTTTTACTTTTATCTGTGAGTGTGTGTTTCTGTCAGACCCCACTATATATTTTCTGGTTCAGCGTGCCATTGGCATTGGGCAGGCTACTTCTTCAGAGATCCAGGAAAACTGAAGGTTCCCATTGCGTTTGGTGGCAAAGGTGTTTTGCCCACTCTTTCGTTTAAATTCCAACCATGAACCATTCACACAAGTGAATGAACTGATGCATCGAGTAACATTATTCCAATTATGCATGTATAATCTTATATCTTTTGTTTTTAATACACTTTGGAAACTATCTGCTAAAATATAAGCTCAGGTTGCTGCTAGTCTGCTACTACAGCTACGCAGGTTTGTACCTGCAAACGACTTGTTTAGTGTGATGGTTCTAAGGATTCATTAGTGTGCTTTTCAGTAAACTTGGATGTTATCATACTAGTGGTAGCGGAGCTGTAGAATTTAGATAAGCTATGGTTATCGCTTTAATTTTTTTAATAGCCCAATTCAACCCCCTCTCGCATGTACTGTATCATTCGGTCCTTACACCTTCTATTTCTGTTTAGCTGAACATGCATGGCATGTTCTATATCCAATTAGACGATTGACAACTCTTCTTTTTAGAAAATCTCGTTTACATATCTGCTCGAGAGTGCCGGTGTTTGAAAATTGAGGCACCAGGTTTCACTTTTCAGTCCGTGTGTTTCTGTAAACCAGATGAATTGGAAACTGATGCTGTCTGATCCAGCATGTCATTGGGGCTCTGGATACGCTACTCTTTCAGAAACCGATGCTGTCATGCAGGTTATGTAGAGTACTCCCTTCGCCCTAAGGTCTGTCGTTTTTTCTTTCCGAGAAAAAACTTTTACTAAATGTATAATAAAAAATATTAATATTTATGATACATAATTAGTATCATTAGATAGATATTTGAATCTAGTTTTTAATAAATTTATTTAAAATAGAAATATTACATATATTTTCTATAAATCAAGTCAAAGTTATCGACACGCAAATCATGACGATAAACATTTAAGGGACAGAGGGAGTAAGTTTCTTGCTGCCACAGGAAGTCAACTACAGAATGCGTCTCGAATTTATGTGTACCCTTAAGTTCTGAGCTAAACCCAGACAATTCACCCTGCGCAAGAGGCTTCCACGGTGTATTACGGGATGGGTCACCTCCAGTTTGGTCTACTTTGCACGATTCCATAGACCAAAACGAACCGCTCTTCAACAAACAAACCTTGTGATAGCCAACTTGTTACGCCAAATCACCAACAATAGATCATACCTGAGTATGACTGAATAGTGCCCACCTCAATCTTTCCTGCAAACGATTGTGTATGCACGTGCACGCTCCACAACACACCAATATTAAATCTTTCCTGTGCACTATATTTCATGCATACACCATTAACCCAAAATACAATCTGGGTGGCGATACCACAATCAATGTTGATTTCCTAACATCATCTAAATTCTAATTCAGGGAGAGAATAATAGTGTGCCAATCTTTATGTGATTCAGGGAATGTTAGATCACAGAAGGTTGGACATATCCATCGAACCCCAAATAATTGACCAGGGAATGTTAGAAAGGCTTCAGACTCCAGATAAAATCCACATTTCAGACTTCATGCTGTACATGAAGTCTCTTACCTAGGCTTGAAGAATGGAGCAAGTAAAGAGGCATCACGCTGTCAGATACGTCAGTACAACGTCACTGCTGGCGTTACACATTCCTGAAGGCAAATAAAACCAAAATTAGAAGATATGCAAAGATTCTGGGACTACTCATGCAGTCAAGCAAATGTTTGTCACGGACAAGTGTGCACATGATGAGACCTACCTCTGAAAGTGGTTCAATGTTTTGAACTCGATACAAGATCTTTCAATTCATCTGTGATTGCCTGGTGGCAACACTTGTATTGTTCCTGCAAAGCAGAAAAGTCATTTGGGAAACTAAATGGAAGCACTTCTAGCAAATCTGTTAATGAGTTGCTCTTCAGAATTGCTCTATCAAAGGATAATATAATTTGACTGAAAGACCCCTAGTGATCAGAATATCACAACTCCCATAGACCCCTCGCAAAGCAACTGCTAGCCGCATACTGCAATTACCAAGCAAAAGAATATCTACCTACCACCTACACCAGGAAAACCCACCTTTATATATAACAAATAATTCTGTACCACTTCTAAAATTATAGCTAAAGTTCAGATTTAGTCATTTAGAGTATAGTTATGAGCAACCATGCATTCACTAATTATAGTTCAGCAGAAAAAAGGTAACAATCACCATCATGCAGAGCAGACACTTTCTGAAGTCTTTTGGTAAGCAAGTACTGATGACACTATATGGAAGCTACTCTGTGCAAGTGAGGATTATGTAACTAGGCCCCAGAGAAAAAAATAAAGAAAGATCAACCATACCTCTGTTTGGACCATTCCAGGTCGCTGTGATCTAAAGTTTTTGACAGTTTCAACAAGATCAACAGCCCCCTGTTCTCCAAGTAAAATCCTCTCTATTGTATTATGGATGGTGATATAAGCACCTGTTCTTCCAATGCCTGCGCTGCAAGAGAAAGCAATTTTACTGAGATAGTGAATAAGTTATAGCCATATAGGAAAGGTCCCACCAGAAAGCAAGGCATTTAAAAAAAAACTCCAAAAAGCATAACATTGGTTTCATGATTTGAAACAAACCTGCAATGTGCAACTATTGGCCGTTCTCTTGGAATGTAATACAATCTTTTTAGAATCCTTCTTACATCAGCACTGCCATTTGGTACCCCATGGTCAGGCCACTCAGGATACTCAATGTGGAGAAGAGATCGCACTTCATCTGACTAAAACATAAAGAAACACAGACGGGAAAAAATTCAATGATATAATCCTTCAGCAAAAAATTGCAAGAATTTCACACTATAATGCAAAGGAGAACGAGAAGATGATAAACCTATAGGAAAAGATAAACAAAAGAAGAGACAACGTGAGGAAATAAAAGAACTCATACCCCAACTTGTTTGGGACTTAAAGGCTTTGTTGTTGTATGGAAGAAAATGAGGTGAAAAACTGAAAATTACTGGCCAAAGAATCTGCAGGATCTCAATAAGAAGATTTGGCATCTCACTCAGCAATACTATCTCAGCAAGAATTAGCAACTGATCTCACTAACTAATTACACTGTTACCAGGACACGTTGCAATGCCACTATCTGGCTGATTTGCCTATGATAGGTAAAGGCCCAAAAATATTAAACCAAAACCTTCACTACCACATAAGTATGCATGAGCACCCTAGGTTGACCAGACAGTAATCCAGGACTAATATAAATTACACATCTAATTCAACCAGATTATAACCAGTCTTTCCTCCGGAAGGGAAATGCTTATGCACAGCTACAAGCTCCTCCAAAAGCTGAACTCAAGTCTGTCTTTCTATGTTTTTGGCACAAGAAATAATTCTTCATCTTGAAATGTATACACTATGATGTAAAATACAGAATAGTAGACTCCATGGTGGACCTGCCTATCTTACACTTTACCTAGAACAGAAAGCATGTAAACAACTTTATATATATTCACCTCATCCCGTCGAATCTCCACGCCACGCAACACTAACTGACCATCTTTCCTGACCTTTGTAATCTTAATGGTAAACTTTCCAAAAATATCCTGCCCCTTGCTCAATGGTAGATACTCATCACACTGCAATTATTTGAACGTGGATACTATTTAAAATTATATTATCAATTAAGAGGAAATAGCTAATAAATTTCACGTACAAAAACAAGATTATGTTGTATCTTAGCACCTTAAGACCATCAAATTTGGTGACCATAACAATCACAGGACAGTGATTATCATATACCATCTGCCAAAAATCCTCAATCGTATTGGCTAGCGGTCCTTGAGTAGAAATGAATTTTGATAGATTTCTGCCAGCAATCTGCAAAGTTTATATGGCACAAGTCAGACAATGATTGGAGTTACTGGACCAAAAAGGAAATATGCATAAAAAAACAAAGTACAAGGAAACATGCCAATTTTACCTCTATACGGCTGGCATTGATGTAATCATTGCCTGTTGAAGACTCTAACCGTACTCTGGTTCGATCAACTACGGAAAAGAACTCATGTTAAACAAAATTAATGATTCGATATGGGATCTTCCTATCTACACCTGCAACCCTGTACAAATTCATGGGCTTACATGGCAACACATCAGTGTAGCGGTTTCTTCCCCTATTTTCTTGTTTCCGAGCAACACTAAATTTTTGTGCTGACTGAAGCTCTGTTCTTATATCCTGAAAACAAGGTTGTTTGTCTTAGTTCAAAGAAATATTTCCTATGACAATTAACTTGTAAAGCATTACAACAACAACAAAGAAATGAACAAAAGCTAATTGTGGGGATGTTGGTGTGTGTTGTATTTCTTAAACTTCTATTTTAGTGCAATAATACACAGCTCTCCTACTTATTCGATAAAACAAAATGAAAGGAATGGAAGAGACAAGTGTGTGATTTCTTGGTACATTGGACTTGACCCAAAAAAATTGCATAACAAAGGATCGGTTCTATCTCTTTCACTGAAATAAATTCAACAGCATGGGCTTCTGCACTTGTTCCAGCAATGTGCTAACAGCAGATAATTCAGCTGTTTATACAGAATTCAGTGTTGGATGGCATCAGTTCTACCTCAAAAACATCTCATTCTAACTCTGATAGATAAAAACGATTAGAACATCAATTCACAGGAAGTGAACAAGAAGCATGGGGACTATGCAATCATATGTCATGAAAGAGAAGCTACAGGCAATGGGAACGACTGGTTCGCAGAAGAGGAGGGACTGGGAGTATAATTACACCAGGTTTTGCAATTGTTTGCCTAAGTGCTAGTTTGACTGAAGCAGTATTGTGAAGCTACAAGCCTCTACTCATCCAATACGCTTTGCTGGTCCAAATCTTAGGTTCGAAGTGAAGATAATGTTACACGTTATGTTATGATATAGTTCAGGAAAGTCAAAAGGCCTAAGACTTATCGTTGTAATCAACTAATCGTTGTGTCCAAGACTTATCATTGTGTCTGTAAAGTGTACACCAGGGCCTACCTAGATGCTTCACATAGAAGTAATCTACACTGGCCTACTAAGTTGGAAGATCTCACGGTAGGCTCATGCTAGCTAATGAACAAATTCGCCCTCTGCATTTTCTTTGGCAACCCAATTTTGTTGGGGGTCCTCAGCTCATGGTAACACACCACACTTAATTAAGGTTTATTTATGTTCCCTTTATTCTAGTAAAACTGAAGGGGAATGGTGTAGATAGCTAGATAATCTTAATTTCGCGCACGATTATCACGGTGACGAGAGATGTGGGCGGAAGGAGGGGGGGGGGGGGGGGGGTACCGGGAGGCTGTAGAACTCCTTGGCAAGCTTAGCGGGCTTCCCGAGCTTGTTCTCCAGCGCCTTGAGCGCCTTCTTGCAGCGCCTCAGCTCGTCGGCCGTCAGTGGCCTGGGGGGCGGGTCAGATCCCGGGTCGAGCGGGTCAAACCCCGCCGCCTCCGGCTGAGAAATACGAGGAGGCGGAGTCGTCGACGAGCGGCAGCGAGGGGCGGAGCCCCCGCCGCCCTTCGGATGAAAGTTTCCCGTGGCGTCGGTCCCGAGGCGGCGGCGCTTGGAGGCGTGGATGGTCGGCGGTGAGGGGGAGCTGGCGGGGGAGGCGGCCGGGGGAGTCGTCGGGGTCGCCGTGGCGGACGGTTGGTTTAAATAAAGCGGAGGGCAGCTGCTGGCCCCCGGCCGCGGAGGTGGTTGGGTTGGAATTTTCTGTGGTGACTGTTGGGTGGAGGGGAGGGGAGGAGACTTGACTTGGGAGGCAAGAGGACGACGGGCGGGTGGGTGACGGTGACGGCGACGAGAGCCCCGGGTGACGCTGGCTCGCGGTAGATCCGACGCGGAGCAGGTGGCTGTGGGCGCGGTACCGCGGGCCGCGGCGGGGGGAGGGACTGGACCTATGGACGGCGACGGCAGCGGGCTCGTCCTCGCTGAAATGGCAGCTTCTGCTCTCGGGAGGGGAATGTGGGGAATGGAATTGCGGACACGACGGCGAGGCGAGGGGGGAGACGCGGAACGGAAAAGGGGAACCGCTCGCTGGATTCGAAACCGCTCGCAGTGGTGGGGCCCGGGCCTCTGGTGACTGGTGCGATTGCCATCAATGCCATGGCATGGCCCATGGACCGACCGGTCATGAACTGCTCCGCGCCTCCGCGAGATGGTGAGAGCATAGCACGGATCATGGATTCATGGCTCATGAACTCATTAATTAATTGATGATTATGGAGCTGTCGTCGAGTGCCGTGTTGGCTAACGCGTCCTGTCGAAATGAGGGCTTTTTATTGCTTTAAATTTCAGAATTTGGCACTATGCAAAAAGAAGATTCCCCGTCATATCAATCTTGCGATACATACATGGAGTATTATATGTTGACGAAATCAAAAACTAATTGCACAGTTTAGTTGTACTTTACGAGACGAACATTTTAAGCCTAATTAGTCAATGATTGGACAATTATTATCAAATAAAAACAAAACGCTACGATAGCTACAGTGCGCCCGAATCCGGCGGCTCCGATTCGGTGGCCGAACCAAACGCGGCCTGAACTGACATGTGCGAGAAATGCGACTATGACCGTATTCGGATCATTTGCCACGGCAAACTTTTGCTGCTGGTCCTTGTTTGTGTGTTTAAATCCATGGTAAAAAAAAATAGGCTAAAAGTGTAAAATAAGGTATCCTTCGAACCTTCTAACGCTTTTAGCTCAGTTTTGCATCTCTTAAGGTGCAAATGGACTAAACTTTAAACTTTCATTTTGCTCATTTTTAGCCTACATGTTTGGATCCATTTGAAAAAAAAAATAGGCTAAAAATACAGGGCAAAAGTTTTGGCATGGAAAACAAATAGGACCATAGGCATTTTGCAACATTGGCATGTTCGCTTCACTGAAAAAAAAAGCCAAATACTTGTTTCCGGTTGATTTGTTGTGAGAGAAAAACATTATTCCAGCTGAAAAAACAAGCTAAAAAGTATGGATTACAAGAGAAGCGAACATGTGTATTATTAGTAGGCGTATTACACAGAATATTACTGCCATTAGCCCATTACACGCTGACTAGTATAATTGCCCGTGTTAATGTTATAGGCTACGTTATGTCTAAAGTTAATTCTAGCCCATTACACGCTAATAACACGTTGTATGTAATGAGACCAGTAAAAGAAAGTCATGGACCGAGCCATCATTTCAGATTTTCATCGCCTTTTGTCCAGGAGCCAGCTCAAGAGCCGCTTTGAGAGCAATTGGATCAGCTCTAGCTCTAGATCTGAGCACTTCACGGTGCCGCCGCGGGCCAAGCTCAGACCGAGCCGACATGGAGCTTGGTGCAATTGAGCCTAAAAACCAGGCCCAAGCCGGATAGGTGCGCCGACCATAAGAAAAAAATGATTTTATTGTTTTGTTTGACACTAGGTTCGGGCAGAACTTTTCTAAAACCTTCAAAATCAGCGTTTGACACTAGGTTTGGGCGGAACTTTTCTAAAAACCTTCAAAATCAGCGTTGTGTTTGTGAGGTGGAATATATTTCTCGCCCCGTTTGGTAGCCAGCTCAAGGAGTCATTTATCTTTTTCAAACGGCAATGAAGCCATTAATTTTGGCTTTACCAGCGCCAACTCCTCCACGACTATAGCGAGAAACCGAGCCATTTGAAATCATGCTAAATGGGCCTTTGTCTAACCAATTCATTATGATTGCTAGTGTAACAATATTCAACTCCAACCTTTTAGTATTGTAGTATCATTGTCATTTGATCAAAATAAACTTAAGACCCATGCTCTAAACAGCACCTAACTTTTAAAGTAGCCGAGCTCCGCCCGTTAGCCAGAAACCCCTAGTTGTATGCATGGACTTTGACAAAATTTGCAAATTCTATAGTAAATTTTCTAAGTTCAAGAAAATGTATATCTCATAATGAAGTTGATTCTGATGACCGCAATGGTATTTTTGCCTTGGTTTGTAAAAAAATGATATTTTTGCTTAGATTCGCCACTAGTTGTGCGTGTGAACGAAGAAGTTGTGAGAAATGCAACTTCTATTTACACGTGACAAACGTTTTAGTATACAGATCCCTATTACACTCAAGAAGACGCGTTCTCCCTTTGAATGCGATATTTGGTAGTGCATGATAGAGACCTAATGTCCTCCGAAAGAATTATTAAAAAATATAGAAGCCTTCGAGGAACAACTAGCTAATAGCTATTTGGTAAAACCGTGTATGCTATGTAGAGTAATAATTCATCAAATACAATAGTTTTAATTTGACCGATGTACTTAGCGGTTTACTAAACTACTATATATCAAGCCAAGTCAACCTACGATGGCATGGATAAACCGTGTCCGATCCATTTGGAAGATCCCTACCGTCAACAAAGGCAAGCCGTTTATCATGCTTTCTTTGTTTTGTTTCTTTTTTAGAATTTCTTCCTTTGTTTTATTTATAAACCCAATATGTCGGGTGGTGTTCTTTGCCATTTGGTTTTGTTGGTTGCTTTTGATTTTGCTCTCAGCAATACTTTTTAGGGAATGAATAATGTTTTTCTCTCACAACGAATCAACATCGTCAACCAAATTTTAGCAAAACGAACAGGTTTCTCAAAGAGGTTTTATTACATGGCTTTTTATATTTATTACTGTAAAAGGCTTGACTCTTGTCTTCTGGACATCTTTTTTGGGCCCATAGTCCCATACACAGTTTGTTCATAGATTAATGAGCCGTCACAGCGACACGCCGGAGATGACCTCGCACTGTTTTGAACACTCGGCTGGCCCATAAATGTTCTTTCGGTATGACTAGCGTCCGAACATCCGAATAGACACCCGTGGCTCCTCTGTTTCCCACATGTAGCAAGCGGACGACACAGACCTCAACTTGCTGCGGGGCCACCATATGGGGCCACCGTCTACTCACTCGGGGCCACCACCTCCGCGGACGTCCGCACGCTAGCTTGTCGGGTAGGGTTTCTTCGCCGAGCTTGAATTGCCGCGGCGAGATGGATGGAAGGGAAGGGAGGGGAGGGAGAGAAGAGGAGAAGGCGAGGCGCGCCGCGCCATGCAAGGTAGGAGTCGAAGCCCTACAACAGGCTGGTCCGCCAGGCACCAGTGGCACTACAACATGTGCAACCTTATCTACTTTTAAAACATCTAGATAAAAATATTTACAACATACGTTTGACATGTGAAACAATTGAAACATACGTCTGAAACACTTGAAAAAACACCTAAAAAATACTTGAAAAGCCATTGCAAAACATATGCAACATCCAGATAAACACATTTGCAGCATCTGTGTCAACATATGCAACATCCAAATAAGCACACTTGCAATATACGTCTGAAAAAACATATGAAACATTTGGAACAAACGCTTATAAGTTGCAACATACGTGTATAGCTATTTCAACATATGCAACATCCCGATTAACTTTTGCAACATCCATATGAAACACTTGCAACATACCTCTAAAACACTTGAAACATACGCTTGCAACATCTCTCCATATACCAACGGGAAAAAATAAAACACTCTTTGGCACATAAAAACTAAAATCCTCTACCTTATAAAAATCATAATTTTTCCATACGATGTCAGATCAAGATAATTTTCACATGGAACTTTTATCTCTCGATATCTACAACTTTCTAGTTTTTTTTTCATTTAAGGTCATTAAGGTGCTTAAAAAATAATATAAAGTTTCAGTAGCATATTAATCGCGTATCAGAATATGTCACCTTAGAAAAATCATATCTTCGTTTATATGATGTCATCTAAAAATACTTTTATATGAAAATGTAGCTCTCCATGTGATACACAACTTTTAAGGTTTTGTTTTCTCATTTAAGGTCATTAAAATGCTCAAGAAAATATAAATTTTTAGCTGCATATTAATCAAGTATCCAGGCTTGTCTTTCTAAAAAAAACTTGTCTTCTTTGTGTGGCATCGGATAAAAATACTTTTTATATGAAACTTGCATCCCTCGGTGAAATCTACAATTTTTATATACGAGTTTTTTCATTTAAGAAAACATAAAAAAGCCAAAAAAACAGCCGTAGCCAACAAAGAGAGCATCATCATGGAAGTAAACAACAGTGATAAAACATTTTTTTTCTACTCCATTTCTTCCAAATTATAAGACGTTTTGGCTTTTTTAGGTACATTGCTTTTATTATGTACCTAGACATAGTGTATATCTAAATACATTGCAAAAATTATATATCTAGAAAACTCAAAATATTTTATAATTTGGAATAGAGGGAGTAGTGCTTAACACCGGAAGTATCGAATCGAATAGGAAAAATAAATAAAAGGTTTGATAAATACTCTCTCCGTTTCAAATTATAAGTCGCTTTGATTTTTTTGATACATCCATTTTGCTATGCATCTAGATATAATAATATGTGTAGATACATAGTAAAATAGATGAACAAAAAATCAAAGTGACTTATAATTTGGAAAACGGATGGAGTAGGAAAGATTTCAAGTTTGGATGCCAAAAAGGAAAGTAGAAGTTTTTGTAGTTGTGAATAGAAAATTTTCTCAAACAGAAATCGAGCGGAGAGAAAAAAATAAGGGAAAAAAGAGAACGAAAGAAGTGAAGGGTGATGACAAGTTCGGCTGAACTTGTTTTATTTGGCTGTGCTGCTGCTGCTGCTGCTGCTGCATCATCCAGCCAAGCGGCTGCAGCCAGCCAGCAGCATCAGGTACGGTAGCCAGCAGCAGCATCTTAGCAAGGTCTGTGTAACTGCAGGAAAATTAACCAGTTAGTAATTATTTCTCAAAGCACGCAGCAACTAACGGAATTGCATCTGATGAACTTGAACGAATTCAATTAACATTTTATCAAGTCGTAGCATTTTTATCAGAGCTACTAATACTGATCTTGTATTAACGAATGAAGCCTTTGATTTTAGCTGGTCTGATTTATTCCCAGCCGGACATGTCACCAGCATTTTCCACCTTTCAAAAGACAATAACTGGCTCGGGCAAGGTTTCAAGTTTCATCGGAGCCTTTATTTTTGCTTTCCCCGTGGACAGGGACCAACCGTTCTTGAAAGGTCTGGAGCAAGGTGATGTCGTTCAGGAATCAGCTTCAGCCTCAACAGAAGATGACGCTTGACCTCGGAGCGCTCTCGTGGCACCTGCCATTTTCAAGAACAACGCTATGGATTATCGTCATGTTCGTTTGGGCTTGTTTGGCTTATAAGCTGTATTTTTTTAGCCAACGAATAGTATTTTTCTCTCACACCAAATCAGCTAACAGTACTTTCAGCCATGGCTTATCAGCCAAACAAGCCCAAACGAACACGACGCATAGCTGGCTACCGTACCTCATATATGTCTTCCAATCGCGGACATATTTGAGCTCTATACTTATGCGATCTCTATCGTTGTTTATTACGCGGATCTACTTAATTAGTATATCTGGCTCCGATCTAGGTAACCCGAAAGATATATTTGCTTCATTAGGCGCCAATATATGAACATTTTTATGTATTGATATTGCCTCTAGACTACAATGACATCTAGCCATCTAACATTATACTGTAACTTTTTAGTATTATCACTGTACTAGTAAGATGTGTTATAATGATATTGCCGAGCACTCCATAAAAATAAACCTATATATGGGTTCTCTTTTTTTTCTCGCCCTTGACTCTATACGGTAGAGCGAAGGTGCAGTTTGTGAAAAAAGAGAACCGTTCCTGTTTTACGGTTGTTTCAAGGGGGATAAAAAAAGAATGTCACCGCGTTCGGCTGGTGCCATGTATAGTGGATTTTGGATGATTCTGGATGATTCAATAGTGTTCTGTGAGAGAGAATAAGCTGAAACAAGCGAGAACGGTACTAGACTAACCGAACGCGGTGTGTATGTTTTAACTTTTCTACAGTATATGCCCTCTGGTTTTCTACAGTGCACAACGACTTTTTTATAGCTCAAAACTGAACCAAACATACTCTTAATATCTTCCTTTATTTTTGACTACTTGACACCAAGATTACTTTGCTTGTTTTGGTAGAACTTATCACATCTTTGTTTTTCAATTTTGGCCCAGAACTTAAGAGAATTGTAGAGACCCCACCCCTTTCTGGTTGCTGCACACGTGGATCTAGAATGTTCTTATGCCTATATTAATAATAAGACAAAGTGGTATTATGGTATGTATGTACGCATTTTTATTTTGCATGGTCATATGTGTCAAGTAAGGCAAAATTGAAAAACAAATATTGATGACAAGTTTTATACCGAACAAAACTGAGTAGAACAGAACGAATCAAAGGCCATCATCTGCCTAAACGGCTAAACCTTTCAGTTTTCAAATATAAAAATAAAACACTACAGAGTATGAGTTCAAAAAAAAAAACACTACAGAGTACGTTAAATTCATAGCTGAGCCCGATAGCCCGCTAGAAAATTGGGCCAGGGCTCGAAAACTGGGTTGGGCTGATCGCCATACCCGTGGCCTAATAGCCCATGCTGGCTCATCGTCTTCTCCGTTCCGCCCTCTTCGGCTCTTCCTCTCTCCAAACCTTTCAATCTCCCCGCCCAAATTGCCCGCGCCCTCCCCAAAACCCCATTCCCCGACCTTCGCCGAGCTTCTCCAACGCCCCGGCGGTGGATGTCTGCGCCACCGCGGCTCGCCGTCGACGACTTCTACGATGACGACGTAAGCGCTTCTCCCTCCCCCGAAATCTCCCCGCCTCTCCTCCTCGCGCCCCGCTCACGTAACCCTAACCGCAGGGCTTCGACTGGGAGGCCGCCGTGCAGGAGATTGACCGCGCCTGCGCCCTCGCGTCGGCCTCCGCCCCCGCCCCCGCCCCGGCGCCGGTGCATCATCCGCTGCCGCCGCGCGCCCCCGAGCCATCGGCGACGGCGCAGCTTCACAGGCCACCGGCGGCGGGCGGCGGCGCGGCGCGGCAGTCGACGCTCGACCGCTTCGTCGATTCATTTACTAAGAGGCGGCTGGAGAAAGAGAGGCCCGCTCCAGCGCCCACGCAGGCGGCGCCGCGGGGCGTCGGGGTGGAGCCAGGCGGTGGCGGCGGCGTGGGGCGGCCGGGTGTCCGCGCGGGCAAGGGGTGCTCGCGACAGGCTGACGAGAAGGCTGTGGAGGACCGATTCGTCGAATCCTTCACCAGGAGGCAGCGGGAGAAGGAGAGGGCTGCAGCGGAGGTGGCACTGGCACCGGCTGGTGGCCGGGGGCACCCTGCAGCTCGTGCTGGCAAGGGATGCTCGGGTCGGGGTCGGGGTCGGGGTCGGGTCAAGCGTGCTGGCAAGGGATGCTCCCGTCGGCCCAATGTGGAGGTTGAGTATGATCCCTGCACCGTCGCCCTGGACCACGAGGCTGTGAAGACATGGATCTATCCGAGTGAGGGGGTTTGAGTTTCTGCTGCATTTTTCCAATAGCTGTTCTTTGTTCTGGTTTTCATGCTGGGATTCAGCTTATGGGTGGAGCCAACTTGGAAAATAGATATCTTTAGTGAATGGCTGGTACTTTATTAGTCAATAATGGCAGCCATCTTGCTTCATGATATACATTCCCAGAAGTTCTTGTTGGTACTGAAGTGTACCAGATACTCAGGGATGCGGAACCCGACTCTAAGCTTTGTTTTGTCAAGCACGTGAGCAGCCATACTAGGTAGGCGATTGCAACAGGAAATCAAGCAAAAAACTAAAACATGAGGATAAGTAGTTTAGTTTGCTGGAACAGCACTACACCCATAGAAGCATGCACCTCTTTTAGTTGAAGTGGATAGAATAGACTAGGAGCCTGTCTACCCTTGGCAATATGTTTTTTGTTGTATCAAGCAAATGCCATTTTTTGGGGGATGTTATTGGTGAAACAACTTAGGTTGGTTATTTGGAATCTCTTCGCTTAATTATCCACGTCTTTAGAATGCAGGTTTTACTAGGCCTTCACATGGGTTCCCCAAACCACCATCAGGGTTTCTGCTTGTTGTTGTAGATTAAGTATTGAGTGCATTGTGGTTGTCGTATTCCTGAGTACAACTGGATTACATGTTTGTTGCTCACATGGTTGATTCTATTGCTCTGCCCATTGCATCTGCTAACAACTGTTAAATAGTACTATTTTAGTGTAGTGGTATAGCATGGGATTGATATATGCATTCTACTAAATGATATCTTGATTGTGAATTGTTGACGCGCATCACTTCTAATTTTTCCAGTTTCTTTTATCTATTTGAGGAAATCCTTGATTTTGTAGCAGGTAGCTGCCTAAACACCATAGGGAAACCCCCAAATTTCAACATGGATGCACAAAGTTTCATTCCTCAGATGCAAATAACTGGATGCAATTAAGCAATTTGGAAATAGACAATGAAAAATTCCTGTCAGAGTTTCCATTTTCTTCTGGTTAATGGTTATTGTTTAGTTCTTGTAGAACCATGTTTGCTCTTTAAATATTTAAGGGTACTCTTCACTAGATACTAGATAGTTATCTTGTTATATGTAATCCAAGCAGCATATCTAGCTTTTGTAATTTATTTTGGCTATTATTTTTATGCGTTGCAGCTAATGTAGAAGTCCGAGAGTACCAGAAGTATATGGTTGCAAAGGCTCTGTTTACCAATACGTTAATAGCTTTGCCAACTGGACTTGGCAAAACTTTTATTGCTGCGGTAGTGATGTACAACTACTTTCGATGGTTTCCTGAAGGTAATGTTTTGCATCGCATTTTAACCGTTAACCTCTCCGATGCTGTATTTTACGTATTTTATGAACTCGTGGAATTGATGCTGAAACTTTGTTCTTATTTACAATGGAAATTTAGGGAAAATCATATTTACTTGCCCTTCACGTCCTCTTGTTACTCAGCAAATTGAGGCATGTTACAATACAGTGGGAATACCACAGGTACTGCAAATAAATCTGCTATTGGTGATTTTCTTATTTTATTTAGGGAGAAGTCTATTTTTGGCCATCCAATTATTGTCCGAGTTTGTTTTTGGCCATGCAACTCTCAAACTAGTAATCCTTGACCACCGAACTATCAATACCGGACAAATTTGGCCATCTAGCTGGTTTCAAAGGTGGGTTTGTATTTTCTGAAAATAATAAAGCTAGTTTATTTTTTTAAAATGATAACTAAAAGTTATTTTAAATCATAAAAATATGAAACCAGTACCGACATTTTTCTAAAAATATAATGTGTCTATTGGTGCTGGATTTGGAGTTATTTGGATTTTATTTTTTGCCATTCCTAGTGTTTTATTGCTTGTAGTCATGCCTGTTATTTATTTAAATCATCATTTTGTGCTATTTTAAACCTAGAGATCGGACAAGAGAATCCGTACTCAAACCAAATATGTTGTTTAAATTAACCAAATTATTTTTGGAGGCTAGCGATGATATACTAGTTGCAATGGCTAAATATGATATATCTAGTGGAGCATGGCACCTGCAAGGTTGGTGCCATCTTCCATATCTTTTATTTACTCATAGTCTATTATGGATTCTTAAGGTCAATCTCGGGTATAATATAGTGCAAAATGATGATTTAATAAGTAATAGACATGACTACGAGCAATAAAACACTGGTAATGGGAAAAATAAAAAACAAATAACTTCAAATAGAGCACCAACAAATGGATTATATTTTTAGAAATATTTTGGTACTGGTTTCATATTTTGCTGATATCAATTGAATTAGTTATGATTTTTTTAAAAATAAACCAACTTTATTGTTTTCAGAAAATACAAAACCACCTTTGAAACAAGTTAGGTGGCCAAATTTCTCTGGTCTTGATGGTTCGGCGGTAAAAAATTTCCAGTTTTAGAGTTCCATGGTCAAAAACAAACTTGAGCAATACTAGTCTGGTATCTATAATTCTCATTTTTGCTTTGTGCTGCACATTTTTCTGTGCTGCATGCTAGAAACTGACATAATTGTGTATTTTCAGGAGTTGATAATAGATATGAAAGGAGGTCTTTGCCCTTCCACTCGATCAGTTCACTGGAAGTCAAAGCGAGTGTTCTTTGTCACTCCACAAGTTCTTCAGAATGATATACAATCTGGTGATTATTTCTGACCGTTTCTGGCAGTCTTTATCTAAGTTGCACGGATACGGATACGCGTATCGGTATCGGAAGGATACGGATACGCGGATACGGCAATTTCCTAAGAAACCCGATACGCGGATACGTTTACTATTTAAAAAATAAAATAAAAATAATAATAATGCAGGTCTCACGACCATTGTCTTAGGAAAGCCCACGGCCCATCTAAGCACCATATGTGACACGTAGTATGTCCTACCAGTGCCCTGTCCAACAACCAAACCATTCCATCGATTGCCACCCATCCGTCTCCAATTCAGCTCTCGTGACAGCGCAAGACAAAGCAGCTTCCGCTCCCCGCACCCCATCCCCATCTGCTCCACCGCCCGCATCCCCGTCCGCCCTTTGCTCCATGGCACACCACCTCCGCTCCGCCAGTGAGCAACCTCGAGCCTGCTTGGATCCTTTGCCGCTGGTCGCCTCGCCTCACCCGCTTGCCTCTCCTCGCCTCGTCCACATTGAAGCTCGCTGGATCCCTTGCCGCTGTCTGCCTTGCTTCGTCCTCGCAGCTCGCCCGGCAGCGTCAGGAGTCCGATTCGGCGGCCGCGAGCTCGAATCGACGGCAGCGGCGAGGTCGGTCCGGCGGTGGCGGACCTCAAATCAGCGGCAGCGGAGGTCGAATCCTGCGGTGCCGGAGCTCCAATCAGCGGCGGCGGAGGTCGAATCGACGGCGGTGGGGTCAATCCGGCGGAGGGGGGGTCGATCCGGCGGCGGCGGTGCTCCAATCGGCGGTGGTGTTGCCCGAATCGACAGCGGCTCGGCGGCCGACGCGAGCAACCTTGCCCGCGCAGGACTCATCTCCTTCTGCTCCCCTTCGTGTTGCACGGCCTCCACTGTTCGTTGGTCTGGGCAGTATCGGCAGGCCGATCGTGTCGACGGCGATCCAACATTTGCGAAAATAATAAAAAATCGGATACTCCGAGGATACGTATCCAGAGCGTATCGGACACGTATCCGTATCCGATACGTATCCGATACGTGATACGTGGCTTCAGGGACGTATCCGTGTAACATAGGTCTTTATTACTAGTTCCAGTCAATTAAACTTGACCCTCAGAGGCTCGGACAACAAAAACAAGAAGAAAACAAGCTGTTTCCATTGTCTGGAGGTAGTGATATTCTTGGGTTGTTTATTGCTAATCCATCTTGCTATCAGTTGGAGGTCCATTTACTATTTTTAGAATGATAACTGAACACAAACTTACTTCCAAATCAGCATTTAAGAACTACTCTATATAGTTGATTTTTTTATGTTCTTACTTTTGTTATATGCTTAAAGTTTACTTTTATTATTCTCCAATTTTTCATTATGAACTTTGGTTTTAACAGGTATATGCATGGTACAGCAAATAGTTTGCTTAGTGATAGATGAGGCTCATAAAGCATCAGGAAATTATGCTTACTGCATGGTTATCCGAGAGGTATGTTTCACTGTCATGTACTACACTCATTTGTTTTATCTGCACGTGAAATCCTATTTTGTTGTCATCATTTTGCTCCATTGGGAGCTCTTTTGATTCATTATAATACTCTGTTTAGTCACAAAAAATAAGTGGTATTTTGGACGTTGAATTGACATGGTTTCCAAACACAACTTTGACTAGTACCTTTTGTTACAAAATGCTATTAAACATATCAAAAGTATAATTATATGAATTCATTTTGTGACAAGTTACTCAGATCCTTTGAATAATCGAATATCTAAACTTTACACATAAAAAAGTAATCTGTAACTGAAGTTTGGGATTGTTGACTTAAGACAACCCCATAACGTCACTTATTGCTGACTAGAGGGAACATCAGTCAACTAGTTTTTTGAATGCTGTGCAACTTGGCTTGATCAATCTTTATTTTCTGTCACATTCACAGTTGCTGGCAGCTCGTGTGCCTTTAAGGATTTTAGCTCTAACTGCTACACCAGGATGTAAGTTTCTACATTAAAATAGACTTACTTGCCCAATCATGAAGGCACCATCTAAGTTTGCAATCTTGTCCTACTTGTGGTTCAGCCAAGCATTCAAAGATCCAAAGTGTTATAGACAATTTAAGCATTTCGGAACTAATTTATTGTGATGAAGAGGATTCTAGAGTGAACCAGTATGTTAACACACGCAAAATTGAAGTTGTGCAGGTACGTGTGAACTTTTGTTGACAATATACTGTTCCTCTGTGATGTAAAAGTCGCATGTTCCAGTGTAGGTCCCTTCTGGCAGTGATGCTACTCAAGTTGCTAATATGCTTTTGGATATTGTGCGCCCACATCTTAATCGATTGCGTGATGCTGGTGTGATTGACCATCGGGATTATGCAAATGTATGTTTATCACTTTATCATACCTTTAAAATCACAATCATTATGTTTACATGCATTTGATTATAAGAATATTTATCCACTTGTGCCCTGATGATCGTTAGTTGCTCACATGATTTCACCAGTGGACCCAATATGAACTGCTGCAATTTAAGGATAAATTCAAGGAAGCACCCCCACCAAATATCCATGAAATTGAGAGAGGGGAAATTGAAAGGTCTTTTGTAATTCTTGGCCCACTTTGTCACACAAGGAGGTTGCTTTTGAGCCATGGAACCCAAATTGCACATGGGTATCTTGACAAGAAGTTGAAGGGAGGGTATTGTCTTCACACTTTTGCTACATAAATGTACTTTTTAATTTTTATTTGCAGTGATGCATACTAGGCTCATAAATACTCCATTCGTTCCAAATTATAAGTCGCTTTGCCTTTTTTGGTACATAGAATTTGCTATGTATCTAGAATACGTTATATCTAGATGCATAGCAAAATGGATGTACCAAAAAAGTCAAAGTGACTTATAATTTGGAACGGAGGGAGTATGAGGCATGTGAGGACTGAGGACTATTCTCTTTGGTAAAGCTGTATGGAAATTCTTGACAGACCTGTTTTCTTGATGCAGCAGTAGTTACTAGTCCGTATTGTTGACAGCCATAGTGTGATCTTCATGTAGAATGGTTCAGTGCAACTTAATCACATTTGAGCTGTCTTCAAGGTTATAAATTTAACCAAATAGCAACGTTTACTTGTGATACCTGTAGCTGCACTGCAACCAGTTGCCATATGTTGTTTGCTCTTTTGATTTATTTAGGTAATGTTTGATGTTTTGTTGGATTTAGAAGTCTTAGGAAATTTAAATAAAATTTTGAGAGAAAGGTCAACTTCAAGAAAATTACACAGTTAAGGCAAGGAATTTGGGAAGAGAAACAGAGGGCACTATTTGAAGGGCGGGCCTGGTGCAAGCAGAGTTAACCGGCAAGGAAGGTCCTGGGAAGAGATTGCACAAGCGAGGCACTATTTCCTTGATCCCGCATGGCGTCCATCCATTTCTAAAGGGCACTATTTCCTTGTACATTTCTAAAATGTGTGTGTCTTATTGATATAAATTTATAATAAACATCTTAGTGATTTTTTTATGACGTACATCTTAGTGGTTAAATAATTTCTGCCTATCCTCTTCAACTTCATAGAATTCTTTTTTAACTAACTGGATTACAAGTTTTATGAACATCCAGCTAAATTTTCTGCATGGATGCGCGATATTGGTACTTTGGCAGTTGTAGTTACCATTCAGGAAACTTGACCATTCTAGAACTTAATAAATTAATACCCAAAGATGATTAGTATTGAACTTGTGCCCTCGTCCTATGAGTATACTGATAGAATTATGATTGTGATGATTACGGAGTTGATTCTTATTCTTGCTTTTGTGCGTTAGTTTGCAAGCAATCTTTTATCTATGTTAATCTTTAGCGTTGTTCTTGTTTATTGAAGGTTTTTGAATTTGATGCGCAAGAACGACCTCTTTTGGCGACTAAAACAAAAGATGAAGCTTTCCTCATCTCAAGGTACGAGTACGACTCCAAAAGTAGAGGAATTGAAAAGGCTGATGCTTGAGCACTTCAGTAAGTAACCTTCTTTCTTAATGTTGTACTCCATCCATTTCAAAATTTAAGTTGTTTTAACTTTGTCCTAAGCAATGATTACAAGTCGTCCGATTAATAATCGCGATTAATCGTCCTAATCGGTCCCTGGTGAGGGGCACCGTTGACTTGTACAAGTCGCCCTATTTATCGCGATTAATCGTCCTAGTCGGTCCCATTGGCGACTAGGTTTGACTAGACGACTTGTAAACATTGGTCCTAAGTTAAACTTGTCTAACTCTGACCAAGTTTATAGAAAAAATGTATTAACATCTACGATATCGAATAAATACACTCATATGTTTCATGGTGTATCTAATGAAATCAAACTTGTTTAACTCCGACCAAATTTATAGGAAAAATGTATTAACATCTACAATATTGAATAAATACACTCATATGTTTGATGGTGTATCTAATGAATCTAGTTTGATGTTGTAGATGTTTGTGCATTTTTCTATTAACTTGTTAAACCTAGAGAAGTTTGACTTAGGACGAAACTTACAATTTGGAACAGAGGGAGTGCATGTTTTATTCTATGAACTCAATAGTGTATCAGTAGATTTATAATGAATAGGAAACATATTTTTGAGGACAACTAATCATCACAAAATCTTTAACCTTGTGCTTAAAGCTTGTTTCTATTGAGTATTATATGTGTGTGGCAATGGTGCTTCTGTTTAATGCAATCATGTGCAGCTTTCTTGTGTATCTGAGAGGGGAAAAAGGCCTGACCGCTTGCCTAAGTCCTTTTGAAACATTGCTTACAACATACAAATAAACAGAAGAGTATAAGACTACCTGCACACAACTTATATTACATTAGCACTTGGTGTAGACGTTTCTACTTTTTTCCAGTCAGCTAATTGAACCCCTTTGGTCTTGCTCTGCCTAGGTGTAGACATTTGTACCTTTTTCCAGTCAGCTAGAATAATGCCATGTGAAAAAGAGGAAATTTGACATCATCATGCATCCATGAGTTCCATGACCATATTTCATCTTCCCCATCTCCGATTTGTCCCACTTCCATACATAGATCAATGCCCTACAGGCCTAAACCAGTCTAGATGGGAAAGTGGCTAGACAAGTCACTTAGGTGCTAAGTGAGCCGGTGCCTAGGACCGCCTTTCGAAATAGAGGTTGTAATGATGGTATACTGTTCTGTAGCAAAGTAGTGTTTTGTCTGTTGAATTTGACTGTTCGGTTTGCAATTTATCAGAACACATGATGCTAGTAATAGTAGTATTCTGGTAAATGTGGAATTATTTCGTCTGTTTTGAGTGACCGCTGCACTGTACCCCATTGATTTATGCATGTCCCCTATGAAGGACTTATGTTTTAATTCATGCCACCATGGAGTTCCAAGTGCTGCTTAACATCAACTAGACTGATCCACATATGATAGCTTATTATGTTTACACGTTTTTTGTCCTTGAACACATTATGTTTACACGTTACGGTGAATGGCATAGGTACTGATTCCAATTTGACAAACTCGAGGATTATTATATTTTCCCATTACCGAGAAAGTGTCAAGTAAGAATCAAAGCTTGCAACTTGGTTTTTGTTCCTACTACTAAATAGCTCTTTTATACATTTCTATTCCTGTTCTGGCACTTATCTGCTGAACTCTGAACTATTTGATGATTGGGAAAAAAATGTTTTGTATTTTGACAAGTTTGGCCATAGCTGTCCTTGAATCACTCTTTTGCCTTGACAAATTCCTGTAATCTATAGATTAAGTATGCACAGTTGTTTTGTTAAATTTTGTTCACATTCCTTATATAACATACAAAGTTATTGTTGTATGTTTGCTTTGAAAACACTTTAATTGTCCTCTGTTCGTCAGTTTATCATAAAGGTTGAATATTTTGGTGATTGCTTTGCAATGCAGAGAAATATATTGCTCACTACAGGATATTGATGATAAACTTATCAGACCTGTTAAATTCATTGGTCAAAGCTCAGCAGGTATGGAGGATCTCGTTTCATATAAATTCTGATTCTGCAGAAGTAGGTCATGCAGATATATTTTTGTAGTTCTGATTAGCTATTGTTTTACTTCCTCTGGTTATAAAACCATGTTGTTCTGTCGACACAGTCTCCAAAATGTAACTTCGACAATGGTCTTTCTCTTTCTATACATATGTAAAAGCCTATAGAATCATAATATCATGGAAGTACCTTTCAGAATGAATCTTCACATGAAATTATAATGTTCCGTAAAAATACTTTAAAGGCTATCAATAGTTAAATTTTGAAGATCTTGATTCCATGTATGTCCAAAATGACATGTATTTGTGATTGGACATTAAAGTTAGTACTACATTACAAAGATTATTTAGGATATACTAGGAAAAAACATGTGGCATGAGTGCAGGATTGCGTTCAGTTGAACCCATGATTTTTGAGGTGTTGTGGTGTCCTGTGGTGCTGGGGGTACACCTGGTAGCCTAGGCGATATGGTGTAACTAAAACTTGTGGCATCCTGCGGCATCTGGGGTACGCCTAGGCGACGATTGAAACACAATGGTTGAACCTAGTGAATACCCCCTTATCCCCTTTGTCTAGGTACTTCTACAGCAGAAATCTATACAAGATGTGGGGCATTTAAAAATGCAGTAGATGAATCATGAATCCAGATAGTTGTTTCACATTACTAATTCAAGCTTTGGTCTTTGACAGGTAATAACCAAATGAAGGGGCAAAGCCAAAAAACTCAACAAGCTATTTTGCAGGTATCAGACAATAACTCCTGTCAGTTCTTGACAGTACTTATGGCATCTCATCATCTAGGTCATTTACAGAAATTTCGATCTGGGGTATATAATGTTTTGGTGGCAACATCAATCGGCGAGGAAGGACTAGATATTGTTGAGGTTGATCTCGTGATCTGTTTCGATGCCAATGTCTCACCATTAAGGATGATTCAAAGGATGGGAAGAACCGGAAGAAAGAATGAAGGGCGAGTTGATATCCTTTTGTGATGATGAGCACAGCAAGTTCTCAAGCTCAAAAGTTACATTGCTAACCAAGTTTCCTTCTTAGGCATTTGCTACCTTAACTGCTCATACTGGTTTTGGCTTACGAAGGTCAAGAGTTGCAGGGGTACAGAAAGAAACAAGGAGATTGTCGAACCATGAGGAAGCTATTGCATAACAGTGAGAGATTTGAATACCATGCTAGTCCTAGGATGGTAATTTTGTATAATCTATTTTTTTTGTAAAATTGTTTCTTCTGAAATACTAATTTAACTATTCACATTAACAGGTTCCACATGTCTATATACCAGAAGTTAAGTATGTTAAGTTGACAATAGACAAGTATATTCCTCACTTAAGGAAAACGAGGGTTGCTGCAAAAGAAGCATCGCCGAGTCCATGGAAGATGTCAGAGGCAGACGGTCAAATGATTGCTAGGTACTTTGGTGCGTGCAAAGAAGAAGTTTGGAGGCCGTCCCTTGTTGCATTTCCTAGATTTCAGCTTTATCCAAGTGTCGTTCACAAAGTTCCACATTCATTTCGGACAACAGATATGCTAACTGATGCTATGCAGCAACTTCAAGATCCATCTCTTTTCAGGACAAAGGTAGATTCATTGAAGATCTGTGTGAACTTTTTTGTTGTTTATTCCATATAGTTTAAAAATGGAAAAAAAAGATCATACTTGGTACTATTGTTTCTGAACTCTTATTCAGTGTGAAATCCCTTTGCAAGAACCTGCTAATGTTGCTGCTGTGGAGGAGGGTCTGGAACATGAAGGTACCAATACCAGTCATATTCTTCCCTTGTATATTTGTTTAGTTTATGTTGCTGATATCTTAGCACTATAAGCTTCTAATAGTAATAGCATTTTCACTGGATTTATGTAAAATCATCTCTTGGCTTATGGCAACTCATTTGTTCAATGGATATGATTTCTGTTCGGCAATTTCACAACTACAAGCCTGGAGTTTCAAATCTACTTCTGTTTAATTGATGAATGACATTCTTAACCATGTTTAGGTCTCTATGCTATTAATGGAAATGAGGAAATGCCTCAGGAATGTGACGGTTCAGAAGCCTCACCAAGAGTAGTGTGGAATGAAAATGTTTCTGTGCCAGGTTCTCCAGTTAAGAAGTATCCTATTCACACTTTCTTCAGTGGTGATTATGTAACTGTGGATAGAAGAGGCAGCGTTTTGATTACTTTTGTACCTGTCCTGCCTCAAAAATTTGCATTCAGTAAGGACATAAAGAATGCTGTTTGGAATAACAAAGACCAGAACAAAGCCGAACCTTACAGATCAGCAGCAGGCGTCAGTAGGACAACAGTTGAATTTGTTCACCCTGTTGCCAATACAGACAAACATATGTTTGTGGATAATGTATCAACTGTAGCCATGCATTCCCCTGAGTACTCTGGACACTGTGACAATGTTGATGACAATCATGTGTTTACAACTGTACCACCTAAAACGCTGACAAGCCCAAGGGAGAAAATGGACACCCCCTGCAATGTTAAACTGCCAGAGTCCACCTATTCATATCAGGAAGATATGGAGCTTAGTCCAAGGCTAACAGTATATATGGAAGAAGGAATTGTTCCTGAGTCTCCAGTGGTTGAAGTTAGCCACCTACATCAAGAGATGGACGAAGCTGCAGACTTTGGAGCTGTGCCAAAGCATGGTTCTCCAAAGTCACGTGATGAGAGGGCTCACGCCAATGTAGCTGGATGTCACAAAGGACCATTGAACTTTGAGAAAAATGGTCAATTGCTTTCTGGGACAAACGAGCTTGGTGGATCATCAAGGTTGTATGTGCTAGATCAGACTCGAGCCAAAACAGAAGAGCCAATGCATCCTTCAAATGTGAAAATGACTACTACTACCAGACATAGTCCTTCTGGGAATATGCTGTATGATAGTTTCTCAGGTGATTATCAGCTTAGATCAGGGGGGGATGCATCAGGATCAGTCCAGCAAGCACCTAAGTACAGAAGACTATGCAAATATGGTGACAAGATCAAAAGAGTCTCTTCCATGTCTTTGGATGGCTGTCATGATAGGTTTGGAGAATGCAATATTGCTAATAAAGATAGGCCAAACCAAATAAAACATGCAATGGGTGAGCTGGTTCTTGCAATGCTTATAGTCAATGTTCAATAATGTTAAAATAAATTTTCAACTTTTTTGTGTTTGTTGGAACATATCTTTATATCTTGATGGATGTTTTGAACCTCGTACTCTAGGGGCGAAAAGGAAGACCAAGAGGCGTCTAGATGCCTATATTGACGAGGAAGTCGAGTAAGATTCCTGTCACCTTTGGAATGGAAACTACATATCAGCAAGCAAACTTTTGCTGGTTGTTTTTTTTGCTATTGTCATAGCTTACCTATGCATCATGTTATCTTACCAACTTTACTCCTGCATTATTGCATTAGGGTGTCTGAAGATGCAGATGTTTCAGAGGATGAGGATGATAATCAGAGTGAAGATAAATACGAAGATAGCTTCATTGATGATCAGGCAACTCCAACTGAATTTACACAAACTGAACAAGGTGGTCGACACAATGGTGACATGATGGGTTTCTACAGGTATTATCAGATCATCAGGCAACTCATTTTTGCCGCAGTTTTGGAATGATATGTCCATCAAGATTGTATGTTTGTGGTTATTGTGTTCCTGCCATTCAATATGGCATCAACAAGCACAAGTACTAAAGTTTTAAAATTGGTGGTTACAGTTCAAAATTAGCGCGTAGTTTTACAACTGAAAACAAATGGACTTACACGTTTTGATTATTGTGATTAAGATACTCAGACCAACACATAGTTTGACATTATTTGCATGAGTTTAGTTCATATGTTAGCTATTTCCTAAAGCCAATTTCTGTTTAATGTTTGTGCAGGCAATCATTGCTTACTCAGACCCCAGTAGTTCTACCCTCAAGATACCTTGATGTCTCTGACAATTCTGCTTCTCGGACCGGAAATACAAGCTGTTCTTCACAGGCCGGGCATAATTCTACCGAGACTCCAAAAGAGATCCAAACGCATCATACCATAAATCCAAGCCCATCGTACAGTTTTGTACAGGATCAGTGTGAAACAGCGATCGCCAATTGTGAATCATCGACTAAACTGGATTGCAGAAAGAGAAGGCTAAGCTTCCAGCAACCTCCGGCAATCCCTGCTTCAGAACCAGCAACCATCTTCCATGTTGCAATCCCCTATATTTTGATGATGAAAACCTTGATCTTGATGAACCAGCACTGAACAGAACCATCTTCACCAGTGGAAATTGCCACATCAGACATGAGTTTTGCTGATGACCTATATTTTGATGATTAACATTTTCTTTGAGAACACTGAGAACTGCACAAACAATGAGCTCTTGATGCAATCGCAGCTGTGATATTTATTGGCCATGGAGTTAATCAACTTGTTCAATTGTTTCATTTCAACATGATCAAACCTTCTATGTCATAACCAACCCATGCAGTTGAGACAGAAGAATTGAGCTTCACTAGCATTGAAATCAACAAGTATAGATTCTCATATTAAAACCAGTATCAAGTTAGAAATCTATAGAATGCATCAAATATGACTTGAAATCAAGATCACAAAGTTGAGCTACTGATAATAGGTTGAAGTTCAAGCTCTATTAGTAGCACATTGATCTCAGATCATTGGTTTCTTTCCCATTATACCAAAAATGTTATACTATCAATCCCATTGTCATCATTTGAGTTGATTGAATTGAACATTCTTGATGTCATCTTGTGTGTACCCACTTCAAGCATCCAATGTCTTCCTGGTCACCTTCAAAAGGAAATTAATTTTTTTTAATACCCAAACTTGTTTGGTCCTTGAAGGTTAGTCACTAAGGTCACTTAGTACCCAAATGGCTTTCTTCTTTGAGCCCACAACTGCAATGAACTTAGCAATGAGCTTTAATCATGCAAAAGAATTTTGAACCTGCATTGATCTTGTTCAATGCTTTATGCAGGATCTGGCATGTCATCAGCTGTGATATTATTTTGGCAAAGCTAGCTGGGAGCTGGAAGATCAGCTGGAGGCAGATTTTGTATGTACATATTGGTGTAAAGTGTATTTATCTCAGTATAGGCTTATACACCATGTATAATCTCTCAATGCTGAACCGACTGGTTTTGCATGGACGGGTCATTGGTGCAGCATGATGGCAACGTGGAGGTTGGTTGATAGGACGAGTGGTTGCTACATGGTGCCTGGTTGCTTTCTGAAAACAGGTAATATTTTGTGTGGTGTTGTCAATTTCTGTCCATCTCAAATTAACGTCCGCGTTGTCGTACTCTGGTACGATAATGTGAACACAGAGATCCTGACGACAATGCATTAAATCTAAGCGCGTTTAATGGCGTATTATCAAGAAAAAAACTCAGCCATCTATGTGCTCATCAAGAGATGGAGAGATAGATACAGCTGAGCAAATTTCTCTGTGGTCTTTTATACCTGCTTTGGCATTGCTTATCTTTTCACGCGGTTTTATATTATCAGTTACATATAAGCTCAGTTTGGTCTGCAAGTTTTATCAGTTCCATACACATGCTTCGTTGAGGGCCTTCATGGTTTAAACAAATAGATGGCTTCCAGTAGATAATTAGCCGATCCAATGACGTAAACCAATGTGTTTATCAGTCATGCATGCGTAGGACTAGATTCGACGTGACATGCAGCAAAGAGGTAATCTATAGTATGTTTTGGTTTTGGTGGTAGTATTTCAGTCATTCAGAGTGTGAACACAGAGATCCTGCGAGCAAGATGATACGAAAGAACATATATCTTTTTTGTATATATATAGCGTGTCATGAGGAAAGTCCTTTTCAGCCTACACCAAGAACACGTAAAGCATTGAGAATTGCGATGGCTGCAAGGAACAGACACTGCCGGCCTTATTTTTAGTCCAGTTTGGCTTTTCTCGTTGAACAGATCAATGGGCATGTGCATTGTGTGATGTGTGCTCGGTGTCAGCGAGAAAACTTTTACCACTCTGTTATTTTCTGCTCGTGATCTACTGTTTGGATTTAGTTGACTCAACTCCTCAAACCTTACCCATTAAGGTACTCTCTCTCCAGCTTCACCTTTGGTGCATTGTTGTTTTTTTTCCGTTCTTCTTAACTCTTAGTACATAAAGGTATTGCATCTGTGAACTGAGCGTTGATCAGCTTCTCAAGTAACTTATTCATTCGGATTTAAGTCATCGACTTGACACGACCATGTGGGCGCTGAAATAAAAACAAAACACTAACTCAAGGTATGCATGCTATCTATATCAAACTAATATTGCAACTAAGTGCATGGCAAACATGCATGGAGATGCATGTGACAAAGAGGGGGAAAAAAGCTAGGAATTTAGGACATAGAGTAGTCTAATTGGTAACAAATCACCTAATATGAGTATTGTGTACAATGTGCGAAAAAAAGAGAGATGACAAAGGTAAGAAATTCCGGTTATTAGTTGGCCCCAAAGACCTTGCTTAAAACTAATAGGTAGCATGTGCAGAGCTATATATGTTCGTTGATGTACAATTAATATATTCTAATTACATTTACATCCTCTTATATATATATTATTAAGGAAACAATCGTGGAAAACCCATATTAGATCAGCCTGTTCGGTTGGCTAGTTCGTATCGTTGCTGGTTCGTGAAGAAGTACTGCTGCCTGGTTTGTGTGAGAGGAAAATACTGTTCCGGCTGAAAATTTATGATCATTTACGACAAACCATAGCCTAACGAACAGACTGATGTGACGACAGTACTAGTAATAGTCACGAGTATGACATTTCATAGCTTATACTAGGCCTAGGACCATGCATAGGTTGCCAAATGTGAGGGCCACACAGGCTAACGGCTTATCTGCTCTCCAACCTTTAGCAGTGGTCAGTATACGAGTAGGGCTAGTATACTCATCAACAATAGCAAGTCAGTTAGGTGGTGTTTAAATCTAGGGAGTAAAGTTTACGGATGTTACATCGGGGTGTCATATAAGAGTGTTCGGATAGTAATAATAAAATAAATTATAGAAGTCCTCAGTAATCTGCGAGACAAATTTATTAAACCTAATTAATTCATCATTAGCACATGTTTACTGTAGCACCACATTGTCAAATCATGGCCTAATTAGGCTTAAAAAATTCGTCTCGCAAAGTAGTCGTAATCTGTGTAATTAGTTATTTTTTTATCTATATTTAATACTCTATGCATGTGTCTAAACATCTGATGTGATAGGGAATAAATTTTAGAGGGAGAAACTAAATAAGGCTTGAGTCTATGTGCCAAACAAGTTGAGGTATGTTTGATTGGTGGCTAGGTAGAAAGGCCTTCTACAATCCAACAACAAACAAAAAGGACTGCCCTAGGCCTTGGGTTGGAGTAGTGCTCCAAAAGAGGACAAAACAAAATACAGAAGCATCAAAAAGCATCTCAAAGTTCAATTTGGTAGACTATTTGTGTTGCGTACTGTTAGGTGACCCATCACTTTTAGCCTGGAATCCAGGCCATTTGTATTCCAGGCACACGAAAGGTACTCCTGAGTTGTCCATTTCAGCTGGGATTGCTATGACGTACATATGTATATATACATGTATCTGCTAACTTGTAATTTACACTGCTGTCCTGTGTATGGATGAAACGGTCGTCGGTCATAAACACACGCATTCAGTGTAGAAAGGATACTGTTGGTGTGTGTCCATGCTGTTGGACTAGATTATTCAGACACTTGACATACTTCTTCCTTGTCTATATGCATGTGTAGAATTTATACCAAATTATTAGAGTTTTTTAAGTCAAAATTTCTAAATTCAAACGAATTTATAGAAAAAAGTCAAAATTTATAATATCGAATCAATATCACTAGATACACCATAAAATATATATTTTATAATATACTCGTTTGATGTCATAAGCATATATATACTTATTTAAGACAGACATGGTAAACGAGAGTAAATATATATCTACTAGTTTTTTTTAGCATCGGTGGGTTGAATCTATATATACATCGTAGTCCCTGTGTTCCAAATTATAAGACGCTTTTACTTTTTAATACATAATTTTATATATTTAGATATACACCACATCTAGGTGTACAGTAAAAATAATATATTTAAACAGAACAACTTATACTAAAATTACTAGAATGGAGAGAGCATTTGCTACGTAGGAGTACATGTGTAGCAAAAACAATATATTTAAACAGAACAACTTATACTAAATTACTAGAATGGAGAGAGCATTTGCTACGTAGTAGTACATGTGTAGCTAGTGTACGCGCAATCAGCAGGTAATCATGCATACGTTTTGTTGTCATCGTCCTTGGCAAGGACATGCCGTCCCAGCCCGTGTGTCCGACCCTGCATGTATCAGAGGTTGAAGTTGGTGCGTGCTTGCTGCGGGGTTGAATCGATAGTTTCTTGGGGCTAATGTGTTTTTCCCCTTTGACGCTCAATTGTGATTTTACATCTGCTTCTATCATCGTTGTGATTTTACTCCTGTTTTTTTAAAACGAAGCTGAAGTTTACCTCTATTCCGGGAACAGCAGATAACGGTGTCAAATGAGCTCAGTAAGGACAAGTTTGCCCATGCGAAATTGCCCCTACTTATCTGAATACATTGTGATTTTATCCTGTTTTTTTTAAAAAAATTGGCAGAATCATTGCACAACTTGTTACATATGATTCTACACAGCATGCAAATATAGATAGATAATATCACATCAAATGAAAGTGTAGCAAAAGTATCCATACAGTACCAAGCCTTATCCAACATACAAGTCCAACAAAAGCGGTAGCTAATAGTGAGATATTACATGTTCAGTGTCATACATTACATTCATGCATCTATTCCTAACAATGCACCCAACCTCCCTCCTCTTCCTCTTCTTTCTGTTCCAACCCCTTCTGCTCCTTCTATTCGAGGTCCTACACTTGCACTTGCACTTCCTCTTCTCCTTCCCTTCTCCTTCCCTTGCACTTGCAGTTGCACCTGCACTTCACATGAATGGAGAAAAAATGTTCAGTAAACAAGTTGACTAAATAGCTACTATCACTTGCTGCCACAAGTGAATAAGTGTCAGAATATATATCCTCCTCATCAACTCCTACACCCTCATCATGATGTACGTCTTTTGCTTTGGATTTGGTGTCTCTCTCTTTTTTGGTGGCTCTCTCTTTTTTGTTTATGGATGTGGCTCTCTCAGTGTTTGTCTTATTGGTGGGCACTCTATTCCTTATAGAAGGGTGGCACCTACATTTTGTTGGTGAATATCGCAATGGACCCTCAAAATCATTAATTTGGGCATTAATGTACACCTTTCTCTTATCTTTATTGAGTTCAAACCACTCAAACAACTGCTCATCAGTTTTAATCTCAATAGAAGGTCCTCTAGAAATTTCATCCAATGCACGCCACAAACTTATGTACTGTTTTGAACCCCACATGTAGTGCTCAGCTATGAAATTAACTAGCTGCATTAGGTCAAAGTTATGCATGTCAATAACTTGAGTAGACAAGGTTCTACCCTGTCGCCATGATTTTGGTCCCCCATCAGGCAAACTGAAAAATGACAGAACTCTAACAACAAGGCTCATATCCATGTGATTTGGCCTACAAATCACATCACTGAATACATAGTTAGCTAAATCGCTCTACAAACAGAAACTCGTTCTTCCTACAGATTGATACTAATTTTTCTACAGACCAAATCACATGAGCTCCAAATCTTACCTAGTCTCTTCACCAACGTCGCATAAATCCATCTCGCCAGGGTCGCTGCTCCTGTCCTCGCGTGGTGTAGCGCCTGTCGCCCGACCACGCTGGGCCCTATCCGCTCCCAAGACACGCCTGGCCGCCACGCCAAGACAAAGGTGCCCGTCACGCATGACGCCGCCCAGCCGCAAGCCGCCCACGACACGCTGGCGCGCCGCCGTCACCATGACGCGCCTCGCTCTGGCCGCTTTCAGGGCGCGCAGCCAGCCCTCCTCACGCGGCGCTACGACCCGCCCAGCAGCTTCCGTGCCCTCGTCGCCCAGCCGCACCCGCTAGGGTTTCAGAGAAGAACGGGAGAGTTAGAGAGGATACGGTAGAGAGAATGGGGAATTAGGGAAGGTATGATTGGATAAGGGGTATTATTGTCATTTGGTCTTATTATGAAGGGTTTTGTTGTTTTTTAATTTTTTGTATTTCGGAAATAACTAACAGAGTTAAAAGTAGGGATAAACTGAGCCTTAGTAGTTATAAAGCAGGGGTAAAATCACAATGATGACAAAAACAAATGTAAAATCACAATTAGATATCAAAGTAGGGGCAAGAACAAAACATTCCCTAGTTTCTTTTGGGGAGCAAAAACCTAACGCTCTCACGTCAAATACGTTCACTCGTTTCAATAGCAAACAGTGCAGTGGATGTACGAAACCTTAAGAACAAATTAAAATAAAGATAGTCCCCTCTTTCCATCAACCATAAATTTGAAATAGGTACTTGTGGATAGCTTGAAACCAACAATTTCACTTTAGGACTGTTCGCGTGCCAAACTCCCAATAATGCAAGCTGTTTTCGGGAGGAAATATAGGTAGTATATTCCCTCCGTCCCAAAATAAGCGCGGCTATGATATTCGTGTCAATCAAGTTTAAAAAGTTTGATTAGATTGGTAGAAAACATTTTGTATCTCCAAATAAATTTATTATAAAAATAGATTCAACAATCTATTTAATGGTGCTAACACTAGTACAAAAAAGATTTTTTTTAGAGACGGTTAAAATTAGTTTTCAGATGCGGTTTGAAAAACCGTTATAATGCAACCGATTGTTAAAATAAGTGATTTTAAAATCGATTTTCATAGGCGGTTGACTTAAGACAACCGTCCTTAAAAATCAATTTTTAGAAAACCGCCTCTGAAAATAATTTTCAGAATTTTTAAAAATTCATTTAGAGTCTTATAAAAATAAGAAAAAAAATTAATGCACGTCCCCTACCACCGCATCACGCGGTCACCTGTGTCTAGTTCTACGATGTTGTCTATTTTTACTTGAAAGGATCAAGATGCCCAAGAGAGTGGGAATTGGGCTAATTCTAAATTTTTTCAATAATCAAGCCCTACACTTAGTTCATTTCACCCCTTGTGTCTAGAATGTGTTTCTATTATTCTTCCGTACAAAAGTTTTGCACCATAGGTTCCAATCCTACTCTAGTATGGCAATTCTATGAATGTGAAGACATGAAATGAATTGCTCAAATGTAAATGCTCAAAATAAAGAGAGGGAAAGGAACATGGTAATGTTTTCTCGTGGTATCGGAGAGTCGCCACTCCCCACTAGTCCTCGTTGGAGCACCCGCGCAAGGGTGTAGCTCCCCCTTGATCCGTATAAAGATCAAGTGCTCTCTACGGGCGGATTCTTTGACACTCCGTCGTGGTGAATCGTCCACAACCGCTCACAAAATAAATTGGGTCATCCACAAGCTCCGCCGGATGATCACCAAGCTCCCAATCACCACCGAGCTATCTAGGTGAGCATAAACTCTCACTTGACCAAGACAAGCCTAATGAGTAAGGTGGATGCATACTTGGTACTCCCTATGCACTAATGAGGTCCTTAATCTTGGATTATCAAATCTCAATCACCCCACTAGGCTCTTGCTCTCCCTTGCACTTCAAAGGTGTTTTTTCAGCTGAACAAATGGGCAAGAGACCTCAAATGGACGAGTGGGATATGTATTTATACCCCCCATTCAAAACATAACGGTTGAGGTCCAACTCAGCAAGTATCGGGATGACCGGATGCTTGATCAAGGTGACCGGACGCACCGGTTAGTGTACTGCGTCAGCGTGTCAGAAAGAGCCATTTGCTCTGACCGGACTCTGTCCTGCATCCGATCAGCTCCCACCGGACGCGTCCGGTCATAAAAAAACCCTCTGGAACCTTACTGATGTCGACCGGACGCTGGCACCTAGAGTCCGATCATTTCTCTGTTCACCATCTGGTCCGTGGTCAGCAGCCTGTCCATGCTCCTACAGATACGGCTAGCATTGCGTCCGGTGAGCACTGGTATCCAGCGTCTGGTCACACTCTAACTGCTGCTGTCGATCAAATGAACTGATCGGACTCTCCAAGCTATGTCCGGTCACAACCAAATCAGTGTTCGGTCAGTCATTTGACTCTCCATTTACTTCCAATTTGAAATTCTTTGTGAATGAAATTAACTTCTATCGATCTTAGGGCTATTCTTGAGCTACCTAGTGCTAAGTTTGACAAGTGTGCACCACACCTAATCCATTAGACTCATCTAGGTTAAGCTACTTGTCCATACCCCCCTTAATACTATGGCCAAAGGAAAAACAAAGTCCTAAACTACTCTAAGTGTCTCTCCAACACCAAACGACACTTAGAACTAGTCCGTCCTAAACCTTGTCGTCCATCATTTGAAAACCAAAATGATTTCCATCGACAGGGGCATGACAACCATGATTGCCTAATCAATTTCCATTACCATGACCTAACTCAAATTGCCTCTGCAAAACACACATTAGTCATAGTAATCTCGTGTCGTCATTAATCATCGAAACCCAACTGGAGGCCTAGATGCTTTCAATCTCCCCCTTTTTGGTGATTAATGACAACACAACATCGAGTATGTAAAAGAGATGAGTGAGGTTTTCAACATGCTTGGTTCATATAAGCTTTTGACAATAAGAACAAAAGGATTAGGCATGCTTATATGACCCAAGCCAACATGGTGTACTCAAAAGATATTAATTAAGTATGAGTACATGAAGTAAAGCTCATTTGAATCGGAGTAAAACACGGAAGCAAAGCCAATGAGCATAACCAAGTGACATGGCATATAAAACAATGTAGAGAGCACACATGTCGCATAAGTCTCACCATCACATGTATATAATACAATGCATGAAAGTAAACGTGAATGCACAAAGTATCACACACGAAATACCAAAAGAATCGAGTCCATCTCACTTGTCGAGTCCATCTCACACGCTTCCCCTAAATCTAACATACTCGATCCCTAACATACTCCGTCCATCTCTCCCTTTGACGTCAAGCACCAAAACCTAAAGGTCAGACGGCGGGATAGGAGCAATCAAGTTGGGCGCTGAGGTGCGGTGAGAGACCTGGAACTGAGCTGCATCATCCTCTGACCCTAAACTCTGAGGGGTCTGACCCTCTATAGCTGAAAGTGAAGGTGAAGCGGTCTGGGTCTGGTCAGTAACTGGCGTAGCCTGTAACTCTGTAGGTGTCACTATAGGAGGGGGAGCCACATCTGCCGCTATCGCTGTCGCTGAAGCCTCAAGTGTAGGAGTGACTGTCTGAGGTGGCTCAAATGATGCAACAGACGACAGAATTGTCTCGGTTGTCTCGGTAACTGGAGCAGCTGTGGTAGGAACAGAGACTCAGAACACTAGAGGTGTAGGCTGCCCTGTAAGCTCACAGAAGGTAGCACCGAGACTCCTAGAGACTAGGCTGTCCGTCACTAATGCCGAAGAAGTTTGAGTCAGAGTGAAGCCCGTAACAATAGGAGTAAAGTGCGGATCCTAAGCTGTCCCTGGTGAAGCAAACCACTGAGACACTTGCTCTGTAGGTGAGGCAAACTGAGGAGTTGGCTGTCTCTGACTTGGAAGCCCACTAGGCTGTACAACTAGAGTCACTAGAGTGGTGGTGGCAGGCTAGCCTATTTGAAATGTAGACTGCTGCAGATCAATGCCAATAGCAGTGAATACATGCTGCATGAAGCCGAGTAACTACTGTTGAATCATAAGCTGCTGCTACCGCTGAAACTCATCCTGTCATGCCTAAACCTGTGCAAGTGCAACTGCAGTCTCTTGTGCCTAGCGTGCCTAATCCTGTCTTATCCTCTCAAGAATAGCTAGGAGTGTGGGGTTGATCGAGCCATTGGCCTCTCTGTCATGTGGACGAGGTGCCATTTGTGGAATCGGCTGATAGTCATCGTTTGAGCTATCACTCGGGTTAGTCTCGATCTCATCTTCCTACTGTGCATCAAGTTGCTCCTCCTCTGTCTTTGCAATGCCCCTGATGATCTCATCCCGCTGAGCTGTTGTCTCTGATACCTCTAGGCGATGACTCAGCTGGCGAGGTGTCCTCACACGACTGTGACGTAGCTTCTGGCTCATGTCATACTATGGAAACTCAGTAATCGCACATGTCCACTCTGCCATTGTCTCTGGGGACTTGTGTGGAACTGCCTTTCGAAGTAAGAAAGTGATCCAATGAGCATAAGGCAGCTGACGATGACCTCTGAAGCCCTCTGCTAGTGTGTCCTCCATCTCTGAAAGCATCACATCCCAAATATCAAAGATAGTCTGAGACACTAGGTAATGCACTAGCCACAGCTAAATTCGAGTCAGGCCCTCGCGGTAGCACATCCTCGGAAGCAGAGTCCTCCTCACAATAGCATCAAGAAGCCGAGTTGTAGGTGTAAGGTCACGTGGTGTCCTGCTCAACCCCTCACCAAAAGGCTCTGTGAAGCAAGGTCTGACAAGATCAGTAGGTGGCACAAGTCCACCATGAGGGCGTCTCAGAGGCTCTGTCTGTCCATAGCATGTCTCGTGAAGACGAATAGATGACTCTAGAATTCTCAATATCTCTCTGACCCTCGAGTTCTGGAGCCTGTAGTCACGCCCTCGGAAAGCAAAATGAATAAACCTGTGTCTCGGGTCAATCCATAAGGAGGAGTAGAACTCACGGACCCAAGATGGAACATACCGACCAGTCCATCCAAGGAAATCTAACAAGCCTGGCAGATAAGCGAGGTGAGGACGGATCTACTCGCCTGCAGCTGCAACTAGAGACTCTAAGGAGCAGACTCGCTGAGATCTAAAGGCAACACCACTGTTGAGATATGCACTATAGAAGTCCTCCTACAACACAGTGTAGAAGTGCTCTGAGGCACGCTCATCCTGCCTCGGTGGAAACCAATCCTCAAACTGTACGAACCGTAGCTGCTGCACCTGTCTGGCTGTGGCTGCCCTCAGGTCAAGGTGAACCACAAGAGGTGGACCCTGTGGTCTGGGTGGTGGACAAGAGCCTCGTCTCTGTGTTCGAGGCCTCGGTGAGACCTGAGTGCGTGTGCGACTGGAGCGTCGAAGCTATGGCTATGCTGCCTGCACTGTGTCCTCAACCTGCTTTCCCTGTTGAGCGTCCTCTATCTACTCTACTAACTGTGTCTGCTGCTCAGTCACCCCCTGAGTCTGACTCTCCTCTAAAGAGACACGCTGTCCTTCAAGCATGATGATCTCGAGTGGACTACCAAGAGTAGCCTCAATACTCTCGACGGTGGTCCTCTAAGCTGGTGACAACTGATCGCCTATACGAATGCCACTGCCAGATCCACCTTTCTCGGCTCTCTCTACGGTGGCTGCCACTGCTGCCGCTCTCTCTGTCTCAACATCATCTCTCTTGCGCTTCTTCTTTGTAGTCTTTTTTGCCTTTTCTTTTTGCCGAGCACTCAGTCCAGGCGGAGGCATTGGATCCTCATCACCGGGACCACCCCTGACATTTTTGCAATGTGCCATCTCTGAAGCTGACAAGAATCACTATCACTGACAACAAACAACTGCCAACTGACACTTGTGAGGCTTGGCCTCAATCCATACTCGCAGGCTTGGCCCCGAGTAAATCTGTCAACTGCCCAACTGCCAAGCAGACTCACTGCCCGAACTGACTTAGAACAATCCCTAAATGCATTACTAAAAATTAAACATGTTTTATATTACAATGCAATGCAAGGGACAACACAAGCTCATTTTTTAGTGAAGTTACTAAAGTCAAGCACATTTAACTCATTCCTCAACCGACAAAATGTAGCCTCATCTAGCGGTTTAGTGAAGATATCCATCAATTGATCCTCGGTCCTTACACCTTCTAGTGATATATCATTTTTAGCAACATGACCTCTAAAAAATGATGGCGGATATCTATGTGCTTGGTGCGAGAGTGTTGAACTGGATTATTAGCAAGCTTTACCGCGCTCTCATTGTCACACAAGAGAGGTACCTTTTCTAGAACTACACCATAGTTTAGAAGAGTTTGCTTCATGTAAAGAATCTGTGCACAACAAGCACCCGCGGTAATGTACTCCGCCTCGGCAGTGGACAATGCCACACTATTTTGCTTCTTGGAAGATCAAGACACTAGTGATCTACCAAGCAAATGACACCCTCTGGATGTGCTTTTTCTATCAATTTTGCAACCGGCATAATCTGAATCGGAAGAGCCAACTAGTTGGAATCTAGCTCCTTTGGCAAAGACCAATGTTTGGTGTGTGCTTGAGGTACCTAAGGATTCTTTTAACGACAACCATGTGAGCCTCCTTAGGATAAGCTTGAAATCTAGCACACATACACACACTAAACATGATGTCAGGCCAAGATGCAGTCAAATATAATAAACTACCAATCATAGAACGGTAGAGAGTTTGATCAACCAATTTACTTCCCTCATCTAGGTAGAGATGTCCATTAGATGGCATTGGTGTCTTGATTGGCTTACATTCAATCATTTTGAACCTCTTGAGAAGGTCCTTGGTATATTTTTCTTGAGAGATAAAAGTCCCCTCTCTCATTTGCTTGACTTGAAAACCAAGAAAGAATGTAAGCTCTCCAATCATGAACATCTCGAACTCCTTTGACATCAATTCACCAAACTCTTTGTAATAGTCTTCATTTGATGAGCCAAATATGATATCATCAATATATACTTGACAAATGAAGATTTCTCCATCAAGCTTCTTGGTGAATAGTGTGGTATCGACCTTTGCAATGGTGAAACCCTTCTCAATGAGGAAATCCTGAAGGCGCTCATACCAAACTCTTGGGGCTTGCTTAAGCCCATATAGTGCCTTGGACAACCTATATACATGATTAGGATATCTAGGGTCTTCAAACCCAGGAGGTTGATCAACATAGACTAGTTTATTTATGAAACCATTTAAAAATGCACTTTTAACATCCATTTGATATAATTTCATTTCATGATGGGATGCATATGCAAGAAGGATACGAATGGCTTCAAGTCTTGCAACCGGTGCAAAGGTCTCTCCAAAATCCAACCCTTCAACTTAGGAGAACCCCTTTGAAACTAGCCTTGCCTTGTTCCTCACAACGATGCCTTGATCATCTTGTTTGTTGCGGAACACCCACTTTGTTCCAAAGACTCTTGCATCTTGTGATCGCTCTTTAAGTGTCTAAACTTCATTTTGGGTGAAGTTATTCAACTCTTCATGTATGGCATTTATCCAATCCGGATCTTGAAGAGCTTCTTATATATTTTTAGGCTCAATCCAAGAAACAAACGAGTGATGTTCAATAAATAAAACAAGTTTTTGAGAGCGAGTCATTACACCCTTTGAAGGACTCCCTATGATGAGATCTTGTAGATGTGCTTGTAGTAGGGGTGAATTTCTTCTATCAACCACTTGAGGGGGAGGTTGTCGAGCATCAACATCTTGAGCTTGTGCCACCATTTGATCATGGGAGACATGAATATCTTTATTTTCTACTCTCCCATCTTTATCATCATCTTGTGGCACATTTGATGAAGAAGGTAGATCAATCACTAGTACATCATCTTCACCATCTTTGGACTTGATGTCTCCAACCGGAATGTTCTTCATGGCTCCCCTCAATGGTTCATCACCTACATCCTTAAGATTCTCATGTGCTTCTTGGGAGCCGTTGGATTTATCAAATTCCACATCATATGTTTCTTCAACCAAGCCAGTGGCATGATTAAATACTCGATATGCTTTAAACTTCGATGAGTAACCAACAAAAAAAACCAATATCACGTCTTTGAAACTTTCCTAGGTGTTGCCGCTTCTTGTAGATGTAGCATTTGCAACCAAACATCTAGAAGAATGATACATCCAGCTTCTTCCCATTGAGCAACTCATAAGGGGTCTTGCCAAGAAACTTTTGAAGAAATAGGCGATTAGATGCATAACAAGCGGTGTTGATAGCTTCCGCCCATAGAGCTTTGAGTGTATTGTACTCATCAAACATTGTTCTTGCAAGGGTGATAAGTGTCCGGTTCTTTCTCTCTACTACACCATTTTGTTGAAGAGTGTATGTTGCGGAGACCTCATGCTTGATCCCTATTGCATCACAATAAGCTTCAATATTTGTGTTGTCAAATTCTTTTCCATTGTAACTTCTTATCTTCTTGAGTTTTACTTCAAATTCATTTTGTGCTCTCTTGGCAAGCTTCTTAAAACATGCGGCCACTTCGGTCTTGTCATGAAGGAAGAACATCCAAGTATATCTAGAGTAGTCATCAACTATCACAAGACAATAGAGATTTCCTCCCAAACTCTTATAAGTTGTTTGTCTAAATAGATCCATGTGACGAAGCTCTAGCACTCTTGTTGTTGACATGTAAGCTTTTGTTGGATGAGTGTTTGCAACTTGCTTGCCGGCTTGACATGCACTACAAAGCTTGTCTTTCTCAAATTTCACATCCTTCAAACCTCTCACCAATTCATTCTTCATTAGCTTCTTGAGTGAGCTCATCCCAACATGTGCAAGTCTTTTATGCCATAGCCACCCAAGTGATGTTTTGTTGAATAAGCATGTCTTCTAGTTTTCATCTTCGGAGGTGAAATCCACTAGATATAGGTTGTTGTATCCAAAACCATTGAATATAACTTGATCATCATCTTTCTTTGACATAAGCACTTCCTTCTCGGTAAACAAATATTGAAAGCCAAGATCACACAATTGACCAACGGATAGCAAGTTGAAACTTAATGAAGCAACATATAACATATTTGATATTGAATGATCATTTGATATTGCAACTTTGCCTAATCCTTAAACTTTGCCCTTTGAATTATCACCAAATGTAATCCTTTCTTGACCATCTACTTCTTCATCTAGTAAGATTAACATACGAGAATCACCGGTCATATGTTGAATGCAACTACTATCAATAACCTAATGACTTCCACCGGTCTTGTAGTTCATCTACATATAAGAGATCAAACTTAGGGACCCAAACTTGATGAGGGCCCTTTACTATCTCAACTAGTGACTTTGCAACCCAAATTTGCTTAGGCCTATTCTTGTTGGGTGGACCTAAGAATATGACTTTTATTTTTACAATAGAATCATTTCTAAGCATGTAGTGAGCATTGAAAGCAAAGGGTCTAGCATGCTTGGGCAAGGGTTGTGGTGGTGGAGTTTGACACTCATGAGCAAAGTGACCTTCTTGTACACACTCAAAACATCTCTTTGGCTTAAGCTTTGACTTGTACTGTTGTTGATGTTGAGCTTGAGCTTTCTTCTCTTGATTTGCCAAGTACCCAATACCACTTCTATCCATCTTCGTCACAGTGTTTATGAGTAGCTCACTTTGGAGATATTGGCCTCTTGTGAACTTGCTCAAACCGGTCTTGGGATGTTCTTTCTCCAACTTAAGCTTCTTATTTTCTTCTCTAAGTTCATCATAATTTTCTCCATCTTGAGTCTCTTATTCTCTTCTTTAAGCATCTCATTCTCAAGAGCTATATCATAATCATTGTTAAGATTCTCTATCACAATTGTGTTGATGGTTGATAGCTTTTCAAGATCTTTCTTAAGCTTTTTATTCTCATTCTTGAGCTTGACACAATCATCATAGTTGTAGAACTCAACCACTTTCTTACCTTTGCTACTAGAACCTTGCTCAATGCTCTCAACAATTAAGTCATCACATGATGCAGCTATATCAATCTTAATAACATTGTCAGTAGCATCATTTGGCTCTTTGAACAATAACTCATGAGAAAGAGCAAGATTGTCATGATTAATCTTGAGATTGGTGTACTCTTCTTTTAGCAAATTGTAACTAGTGGTGAGCTCATTATGTATCCCCTCAAATTTATCATGTTTTTCTCTAAGCTCCTTTTTAGAGGATTTGAGCTCCTTGAGTTTGGATGACACAATTTTATTTTCTTCTCTAAGCTCAACACTAGCTTTTTTGGCTGTCATATTTTGCTAAGAGTGAGTCCTTCTTAAGTTCTAGCTTTTCATTTTTAGCCCTTGTCTTTCTAATGATTTGTGTATTGGTTTAGCAACTTGACAAGATCATCATAAGAAGGTGATTCAAATTCTTCATCACTATCACTACCACTTTCATCATTGCTAGCATTATCATCACCACTGCTATCATCATCATTTTGTAGACATCCCTTCCATTGATACAACCACACCTGCTTGCACAACAAGGTCCGATGACAAGAGATCGAGCACAATAACTTAATTATCAGGTAAAGTCATTCCTCACTGTTCATACAAACTAGTCTCAGAATTGGATGCTACTAAATCATGGTGATGATTGTCTTATTCTTAGGAATGTTGGTCAAGACTCCATTGCCTCATGTTTAGACCCCATGATGAGGATGGAGCAGCCGAACAAGTGGGAATCATCATTAATGGGGCGCTCATCTCATCTCGAGATAGTAGGAAACACTCCATCAAAAGTACCATAACTCCTTGATACGAGATCCAATGAAGCTGGTTTTTGACTTGTTGGAAAGAGCGCGTCGTCCTCTTTCAAATGGGTCCAACCCCACTATCAGAATCTACCAAAGCTGTGCGCAGCAAGAAAAAGGATGCACATACCTACAGCTCGAGCCCGGGCCTTATACTGACTACAGCCCATTGAGGGACGCCCAGATTAGGGTTTCTCACTCCTCCTTGTGCTCTCCTCCTTATAAATAGAACCAGCAGCCATCAGAATAAGGGTGGGTTTTGTTTAGATGCAAGATAGCTGCTGCTTCTTCCTTGTAAACGCGTGTGTTGGCTAGACCACCCGATTTACTTGTTTCAAGACCCCAACTTGTGATTCAGATCCAGCCTTTGGCTTAAATCCGTGAGTTATTTGCTTGTTCATCTTGTTTTTGCTTGTTCTCGGTTGCTTGCAGGTTCATGGTGTTCTTGGCACGGCAAGAACATCACAATCAGAGCTGGTGTGCCTGTTGTTAAGGCGCAACAACCTTGTGGTCGTTGTAGTCGGACAGCCAACGTCGAATCCACCCCAAATCGAGTTTATCCACACTCACCAAAAGATCGGAACAACCCCTTGTCCCATCACGTTCACCCTTGGCCATGAGGCATAGATGTGTAGAGGATGATGGCGACGGTGTCGGTGAAAATAGTGAAGAATCAATCACAAGAGCGGCCACCTTCTCCTTCTTATTCTCACTTTCATCATTGGATGAGCCACTTGATGATTCAATGTCCATGAGCCAATCATCAACAATGTATGTCTTGCCATTTTTCTTCTTCTTATGAAATTCATTCTTCTTGCCATCCTTCTTCTTGTATGGCTTGTTCTTCTTCTTCTCATCATCATCCTCATCACTTGAGTCATCGTACTTCTTCTTGTACCTGTCTTTCTTAAGTTTGGAGCATTGATGAGCTAGATGACCAAGTTCTCCACAATTATAACAATCTATTTTGGAGATAAGCTTCCTTCTACTACTAGTGAATAATTTCTTCTTGCCATCAAACTTGACACCATTCTTGTTTAGCTTCTTGAGCATCTTGGTGGTTCTTCTCACCATAAAAGCAAGTCTGGCATCATCAATCTCATCATCACTTGAGCTATCATGATCAACTCTTGCTTTGCCCCTCTTCTCTTGGCTAGTCTTGAATGCCAAATCTTTCTTTTTGGTGGAAGAAGAGCCATCTTGTGGAGTGATGTGCATGTATATCTCATGTGCATTGATCTTCCCCAATATTTGAGTTGGTGTAGCAGTAGAAAGATCACCTTAATGAAGCACCGTCACAATATATCCATATTTGTCAATTGGGAGGACACTCAAGATCTTTCTCATAACATCGAAGGGTTACATTTGTGTGAGTCTAAGTCCATTGATTTCCTCTACAAGAACATTCAAGCGTGAATACATCTCATTAGCACTTTATCTAGGAAGCATCTCAAATGAATTAAGGTTTTTCATCACAAGGTGGTAGCGTTCCTCACATTCACTCTTGGTTCCCTCAAGGAGCGCACAAATGTCCGATCATAATGCATGAGCGTCTTTGTGGCACATGGTTAAAAACATCCTTGCAAAGGCCTCTAAAGATGGTATTTCTATCCTTTGCATTCCACTTCTCGTAGTTAACCTCATCACTTTGAAGGTTGGCAGGATCCTTAGGTTTTGGGAAGCCTTCTGAGGCGGCTCTAAGAACTCTAACATCTAAAGCATCTAGGTATGCCTCCATGCGAATTTTTTAATAAGAAAATCATCTCCCTCAAAAATAGGAGGGGGTCCATCCCCGTGGGACATCTTGCTCTAGGCGGTTAAGCCAAATTTAGGGAGCACGAGCTCCAATACCAATTGAAAGGATTAAAATGTCCAAGAGGGAGGGGGTGAATTAGTCTAATTCTAAATTTTTGCAATAATCAAGACCTACACTTAGCCCATTTCACCCTTTGTGTCTAGAATGTGTTTCTATTGTTCTCCTGTATAAAAGTTTTGCACTTTAGGTTCTAATCCTACTCTAGTATAGCAATTCTATGAATGTAAAGACATAAAATGAATTGCTTAAATGTAAATGCTCAAAATAAAGAGAGGGAAAGGAACACGATGATGTTTTCCTGAGGTATCGGAGAGTCACACTCCCCACTAGTCCTCGTTGGAGCACCCGCGCAAGGGTGTAGCTCCCCCTTGATCCACGTAAGGATCAAGTGCTCTCTACGGGCTGATTATTTGACACTCCGTCGCGGTGAATCACCCACAACTGTTCACAAAATAACTTGGGTCATCCACAAGCTCGGCCGGATGATCACCAAGCTCCCAATCACCACCGAGCCGTCTAGGTGATGGCGATCATCAAGAGTAACAAGCACCAATTCTCACTTGACCAAGACAAGCCTAACGAGTAAGGTGGATGCACACTTGCCACCCTCTATACACTAATGAGGTCTTTAATCTTGGATTATCAAATCTCAATCATCCCATTAGGCTCTTGCTCTCCCTTGCACTCCAAATGGGTTTCGCAGCTGAACAAATGGGCAAGAGACCTCAAATAGACGAGTGTGATATGTATTTATACTCCCCCATTCAAAACATAACGGTTGAGGTCCAACTCAGCAAGTATCGGGATGACCGGACGCTCCGGTCAAGGTAATCGGATGAACCGGTCAGTGTAATACGTCAGCGTGTCAGAAAGAGCCGTTCTTCTGACCAGACTCTGTCATGCGTCCGGTCAGCACCCACCAGACATGTCCGGTCATCAAAAACTCTCTCTGGAACCTTACTGATGTTGACCGGACGTTGGCACCCAGAGTCCGGTCATTTCTCTGTTTAGTGTCTGGTCCGTGGTCAGCAGCCTGTCTAAACTGCTACAGATACGGCTAGCGTCGCATCCGGTGAGCATTGGTATCCAGCGTCCGGTCGCACTCTGACTGCTGCTGCTGATCAAATGAACTGACCGGACTCTCCAAACTACATCCGATCACAACCAAACCAGTGTCCGATCAGTCTTTTGACTCTTCATTTACTTTGAATTCAAAATTCTTTGTGAATGAAGTTGACTTCTATCGATCTTAGAGCTATTCCTGAGCTACCTAGTGCTAAGTTTGACAAATATGCACCACACCTAATCCATTAGAGTCACCTAGGTTAAGCTACCAGTCTATACCCCCCTTAATAGTACGGCCAAAGGAAAAATAAAGTCCTAAACTATCCTAAGTGTCTCTCCAACACCAAACAACACTTAGAACTAGTCTGTCCTAAGCCTTGTCGTCCATCCTTTGAAAACCGAAATAATTTTCATCGATAGGGGCATGACAACCATGATTGTCCAATCCATTTTCTTTACCATGACCTAACTCAAATTGTCTTTACAAAACACACGTTAATTATAGTAATCTCGTGTCGTTATTAATCATCGAAACCCAACTAGAGGCCTAGATGCTTTCATTACTAATATGTATAAATCTTGTAATCAATATTTTAACTCATAAACAATCTTAAAGGAGAAAACTTTCAACTAAAAAGTTTTAGATCTCATCGAGCACTACAACTTTGATATATTGAATTTCTTCATCCAAAGTCATTTGAAAAATTCAAAAATTTAAAATTCAAAATCTGAGAATTAATTTATATATTTAGAACCATAAATGATCTCAAACAAAAAAAAATTATCAACTATAAAGTTTTAGATCTCGTCGAGATCTCTAAGGCCCTGTTTGGCAGGGCTTCACTTCACTAGTGAAGCCATTTTTTTGGCTTCAGCTCCACGAACAATTCCACCGGTGGAGCTGAAGCGGTTTTGGTAAACCATTTGACAAAATGGTTTTCCTGTGAGAGCATGGTTTTAGGGGCCTGGAGGAGGAGCCGGGAGAAACCATTTTTTTGGCTCTATCCCACACTAAATCATTGTGAGAGCATATTTTTAGGGGCTTCACCAGTTAAGCTATTTCACTTTACCCCGTTTGGCAGAAAACGACTCCAAACGGCCCCTAAAGCTGGTGGAGAAGCCCTGCCAAACGGGGTCTAATTTTGATATAAATTTTGTCTTCATCCGACTTCATTTAAAAAAGATATGAATTTGTTTATGTTGCAGCTATTTTTAAGGACGGTAGACTTACCAAAACCGTCTCTAGAAATCACTCATTTTCAGAGACGGTTGACATAAGCAACCGTCCTTAAAAATAATATTTTCAGAAAGCGGTTTTCTTAACAGAACCGCCTCTAAAAATAGAAATATTTCTATGGATGGTTTTGTTAATGGAACCGCCCCTAAAAATTGATTTCTAGCAACGGTTGTATAGCTACAGTGCCTTCCACGAAGGTTAGAGACGACCTGCTAAGAAAATCGCTTCTGTTAGAAAAGGGAGGCACCTCTAAAAATCATTTCTATACTAATATAATTATGTATTATAAATATTAATATTTTTTATATATATTTTGTCAAAGTTAAAATTGTTTGATTTCTCGAAAAATCAGGACACTTCGAATAAATCAATTACGAGAATGGTCTCGTAGCACTCGTGTGTTTATCAGCCTGTTCGGTTGACTGGTTCGTATCGTTGCTGGTTTGTGAAGAAGTACTGTTGGCTGGTTTGTGTGAGAGAAAAATACTGTTCTGGCTGAAAATTTACGATCGTTTACGATAAACCACAGCCAAAATAACAGGCTGATCTGAAGAACGCTCGAATCCGTAGTAGATAGACAGCCTAAAAAATACGATTACTTAGAACTAATAATAACAATATCCCTACCAATTACCAACAACTGCCTCTTATAGTCTTATTCCATGACAAAAAAAAAACTAAAGATGATACTAGCTACTAGTAGCTACTAAATCCATGAAAAGAATAGTGCTTGCAATGTCGACGCTTGGAGTATCATCAACATCCATGAAAAGCCAATGACAAGAGACAAAGAAAAGAACAGCACACGGACAATCACAGTGTGATTGATTTATCTAAAAAGAGGCGAAGATTGTTGTCATAAAAAAATAGACGAAGATAACGACACTATATTCTCTCTAGCTAGTCCCAAAGAGCATTTTCCACGCGTGCCATTATAAAAAATCATTCAAGCCTATGTGTCACTAAAAAGTTCAAACATACCCTGATACCATGACACTTTTTTTTGCTTCTAAGCCATTCCATCCACCTTCCGTCTGGTTTTTGCCGTTTGCCAGCCCTAACACGTGGGCCCAGCCAGTGAAAATGTCTAAAATGTCCTTATCTCATAACCTCATCCTCTACCTCTTTCTCTCTTCGCCGGGTGGGGCCAAGCTATCAGCGACTCCAACGCCTTCTTCCTCAAGACGAGCAGCGCGAGCTGAGGCCTGGCGCCCGCTGCTTCAGCCGTCGCGGAAGGAGCATGGGACGACGACGGGGACGGGGATGACGCCAAGGATGGGTCGGTCTCCATGTTCGTCTCCTCGCCCTCGCCCGCGCCGCCGAACCGGAGGCACTTGCCGTCTGAGCGCACCCCTGCCCGTGCGCCAGTCACTAGCACGAGCCCTATCCTCGGACGCCCGCCTTGCGCTTGCATCTCACGCGGGGTGCTCCGGTGCCACCACGAGCGCGTGCTCACCGTTCTCGGGGCCGACCGAGAGCCGCGCCGCGCCCTGCGGGACGATGGCCGCACGCCGCCCTTGAGTTGGCCGCGAGCCGCGCCTGAGGTCCGGCCATGCAGCGCCTGGGGGCCGGCCACGCCGCATCCTAGAGGACGGCCACGCTGCGCCTAGAGGCCAGCTGTGCACCGCCTAGGGGCCCACCGCGCCTCGCTGAACGCCGTGCACGCGGGCGGCGTGGCCGGAGGGGTAGGGCGCGGCTACACGCAGGACGACGGGGCAGGGCGCAGCCATGCGCGTGGGTGGCGTGGCTTGCGCGGCCATGCGCCGCCCCCGCCAGTGGAGCCGCCTCCTGCGTCAGGGATACTGAGACGATGACCAAAAGAGGGATGAAAAAATCCGGCCACGCATGTTCTTGGCTTTGCGGCCATGGCAGACAGAGGCGACGGGATCAGCCAATACAACCCCTACCCTTGATCTTTCTCGACGGGATTGCTTCCGGGAGCTAGCTTTCAACCTTAATAACTCATTACTACAAGGAATCGAAACGAGAAGGCTCGCTCGTGGCGAATTTTGAAAGATGCAGATGGTGGCCATGGCGGACGTGTTCTGGCTTTTATAGCCGAGCATTGCGAGGCAGGGCAGACATGGGCTCGACCGGTGCTCGCGGTGGCTTCCAGAGCACGGCGACGTGTCCACTTGCGCAAGTGGCGGCGCCGCGGACGCGGGTGGTGAGCGCCACACTTGCCGCTCAGGGGGAGCTCGCCGCCGCCATGGATAAGGCCCAGGCTGCGGATGACGCCCAGGCCCAGACGACGACATCGTGTGCGTCCGCAGTGTACGCCAAGGAACGGCAACCTCGCCTGCGTCTAGCTCGCCCACCTTCCAGAACGGCGCTCAAGGGCCTCGTCAAGCTGCAGGAGCAGTCACGCGACGGCAGCATCTTCGCCGCCATGCACCGGGGCGGAGTTCGTCCACGGCGGCCGGGGCAGAGCTCGTCCACGGCGGCTGGGGCGGAGCTAAGCTCGCTCGCACGTTGGTAGCGGTGGCCGGGGCGCTAGTCGCGTTGGTCGGGGATGCCCCAGCACTGCGTCAGGCTCTCGGGCACCATCAATTTGGCCAGGGCGATGCTGCTACACGGAAGAGAAGAAAAAAGAGAAATGTTTGGGTGGCTGACAAACGGGCCCCACTGTAGGGCAATATGGTCATTTTATCTATCTATTCGACATCGTTAGAGGTAAAAATGGACGGAATGGTAGGAAAGAAAAGAAAGTTTAGCGTTATGGTATCAGGTGCATTTGAACTTTTTAGTGGCTTGTGCGTCGTAACCATATTTTATAATGGCAGGCGAGTAAAAAGCTGAACAAGAAACTACCGTAGTTAAGACAACTGATTGATTGATGATAAGGTCCGCACCAAACACGGAGAGAAAACTTGGCCGGCGTCTGTTGCTTCCGGAGGCTGCCGGCCTGCTGCGCGGGAAGAAGCGTCAATGAATGCGCGTGCGTCCGTACTGCTTTTTTCTTGATCCTCGCTGTGACGATGACGACGACCGGCCGTACGTACGCTCTTCGTCGTCGTCGTCGTCTTCTTCGATCATCGGTTCAGTTTTCAGAGCTTCTGTTTGACAAAAGCGGCCATGGACGGATCGGGTTAGCAGACGGATCGAGACGGCGACGTGCCGTACAACCTGTCCCAATGGGATCGAATGCTTAGCATGCGTGGTCACCGTACCTTGAGGAAGGGATCGTAGGAAGCATCGTCATCCGTGCACGCGCCGGCGACGCACCGGCGACTACCATCTACCATCAGGAAACACATGCATGCATTGTAATGGCCCCGTTCAGCTTATTTTAAATCCGGACTTCTTTTTCCAGTCAGGACAGTGTTTTTCTCTCACAACATTTCAGGTAGAATAGTATTTTCAGTCAATTTTAACTAAGTTTCAGCAAGCTGAACGGAGCCTGTGTGATAGAACCTGGAAGAAGCATGTATGCATGTTGGAGTATGTTTGGTTAATTTGCTGCCGTTGCCGTCACATCTACCACGGTTTATGTCCACAAATAATTTCCTTAATTGAAAGAGTATATATATATATATCCATTTAGATTATGAAATGATGTACTAGTACTTACGTTTCTAAAACTTTTGTAATAAGCTTTAGCTATCAATATCTAGTTTTTCACCCTAGCTACTAGCTAGCTAGCTTGACAAAGCAAAGATCGATTTTACTAGATCTGTTACGGAAAGGTATAATCATATGCATGATATACAACACTTATTTTGTGCCCGATCCAGGGTAATATAATTAATTTTCCACTGATTTTGTTTGTCAAAGTTTCATATTGGAGATGGTATCGGTATCCTCATGCATGAACCAGGCAACCAACGTGCTTTTGTCATCAGAAGTAAGAGTACATAATGGATGCAAACTACTTGTGGATGACGAATCCACTTATTATACCATTATTTTCAGCTAACATATCTGAATGCACGTGTGCTCTTGGCTTACAACACAGACTAAAATCATGGGAATAGTTGTAGAATATACACTATAAAACATGGGAATAATATACATTATATATATATATATATATATATATATATATATATATATATATATACTGTAGCTGGCCGCAGAATAAGTTATTATGTGGCCACTTTGAGTTACGATAATTACTATACTAATTTACGAGTTTATGGTAACTCTCTCATAAGTGATTTACTATAACATTATGGTAAGTATCATCTTGAATTATAGTAACTCATGTATAGTAAATGTGTATTGTCATTATCGTAAATTGGTACAAACAGTATCGTAAAACAAGATGGTTATAAAATAAGTTATTCTGTGGCCAGCTATAAAATAGCCTTACCGTGTGTGTCTATATATATATATATATATATATATATATATATATGCACGTGCTAGCTTATAGTCATATGCACTCTAACATGGCCGGCCATTTCACAGACACTTGAAATCAAGCACTTTGTTAATATTGTTAATATAATAATATATACTATATCTGCATGCACGTGCTGTTAGCGCGGAGATGAGGGAGGAAGAGGTAGTAGGCTAGCAGCAGCAGGTAGTACTTAGCTTGTTGTCAGCACGCACTTTCACTCGTGCAACGACGACTCTAGCTAGCTACGTCAGGAGTAGTAGTACGTCCTGGGTGTCGCTCCCATTTTTTCCACAGCAAGTCCCCCACCGTCCTGTGCGTCGACGTATACGTGCGTGCGCGCACCTTGGCATCTCGGACGCCGTACGCACCCTACCCTGCCCGCCACCAGCACGATACACCACGCTTTCGTGACTTGGCTGCAAGCGGAAGCAGCGGTCGGTCCCGTGGCAAGTTTGAAGAAACTACTACTCGTAGCAGAGAAAAAGACATGGTAGTTAATTAGGTGAATAAAAAAAAGACAGGGTAGTTGGGTAGCGGCAGTCTAACGTCATCAGCTGCATATGCCGCCTGCCGCTGTACTGGTTAGATACTCCTAAGCTAGATAGATAGACGAAGACGTCGTCGTTGTAGCCATGGTCAAAACGAAGAAATGTGGCACGTACGTAGTACGTAGGAGTTGTCGTCGCGGGCCGCTGGGAGAAGAAAAGCACGCAGCAGCTAGCCATGGTCAGTACTGCGTGACTGCGTCCCAGCATTCAAGTTCGAGAGGCAGGAGCAGCAGCAGTGGAGGGAAGGATGCAGGTGCGCAGATTTTTATTGAAGCACTGCCTACCCCAACCTCTTGTTCTTGTTGGTGGATGGTAGACTATTGTACTATGGCCAAACCCCTTCATTAACGCACACCACACCACCTTTGCTCACTTCTTCACTTGCACCAGCACGACGACCTTCCTGCTTCGCTCATCCCCTTCCTGGCCTACCGGGAAAGAATGCCGTTTGGTGGCGTACGTGGTCGTGGTCCACGAGGACCGGGTCCGCGCACCCACGCCGCCGGTCTCCGGCCGGCCCGGTGCCGGTCCTGACCCCGGAGGAGCTCCCCGATGGACCCACTGTGCGGGTCTGGTTTCTCACCAGTCACTCCCATCAATGCGTCTGCTCTGCTGGTGTGCAGACGTACGTGCAGTGGAGCAGCCAGGCAGCCGCAGCGCAGTCCCCAGTCCCCACACAGCGGAGCGGAGCGGACGGCCGCCACCGCGCGCCGTGCCTCACGCTCTCGATCATGCACCAGTCGCCAGTGGTAGGTGACGCCGTCGGCATTCAAGGCCACCTGACCTGCCGGCCGATCTCGCCGCAGCCTCGGTCATCTGCGTCTGTTTCCAGCACGGAGAGAGCTCATGCTCAGGAAAACGAACCTCCACTCCACCAGCACCGGGAGTTATCTCCGAGCCAATCAATGCCGAGCTACTCTACCTGCCATCCATGCCTTGATGTTTCTCGTTTGTTCAGCTTGTGCTGTGCCAGTGTCCGCCAGCCGCAGCCGGGAAGAGGCCGACTGGCCGAGAGAGCCCAGTCGCCGTCACCTCGCTGTGTTCGTTTGGCTCGTTTGGTGGATAAATCATGGCTGAAAGTACTATCGACTGATTTGGTGTGAGAGAAAAATACTGTTCGTTGACTTAAAAAAAATACGACTTATAAGCCAGATAAGACCAAACGAAAAGTGCCTACACCTAGCTTGTCTCCTGTCCCACCGGCTTCTCTCTGCCCGGCACCACGGACCAATACTTCGATCATCTGCTCCCACTGGCTACTATTACTGGTGAGAGACACCGGTGGTTAGCGACCGGTGTTTTCTGCGTCCATCGGCTAGCTTTTAGTTACGGGAGTACGTACTAGATTGAAAAAGCCACATTAGTTTATTTGTTCATGTCTCCGTAGATTAACTACGTAGGATGCAATTTTACTTCTTTTTTATAAGCATATTAAGTTGGTGTAATAATAAATTAAATAGAGCTTGCATCCTATTAAGTTCTTTTTCAGAAGATAAGTTTGCAGTAGTTACATGTCGATAAATTCGTTACCAGACAACAACGCTGCTACTTTTGAATGGATCTACAATAAAAGTTGATTGCACCGGCCGGTTCACTGCACATAATAATAAATCCAGTTTGGACGCCATATACGCACCCAACCATCTTTTTCCTAGGAGCAGGTAGGCACTTTCAGTTGACGGACTGTCTAGTCCAGGAGGATGAACTCAACCGTTCAGTGTTCACGCACTACTAAGGCTGTGTTTAGTTCGTGAAATTTGGAAATTTGGTTAGTGTAGCACTTTTGTTTTTATTTGATAATTAGTGTTCAATCATGAACTAATTAGGCTCAAAACGTTCGTCTCACGATTTCTAACTAAACTGTATAATTAGTTTTTTTCGTCTACATTTAATGCTCTATACACGTATCGTAAGATTCGATGTGATGGCTACTATAACACTTTTTAGAAACTTTTGAACTAAACACAGCCTAAAGTTGCGTACTACTACTCCAGTTAATCGGGTTTCTTCTTCCTACGTGGAATGGATGGCACGGGTTACCAGGAATCAGTCTTCAGCAGGATCACTAACACCACTGACCGAGTTAACGACGTCTCTTAAAGAAACATCCTGGGACAAAAAAAAAAGCGTAGGAGTACGTATTAGAGAAAAAAAAGCTTCCTGTGTCGGACTGACAATAATAGTTGGGATTGCTGAGGTACGGTGTGCCAGATTTCAGCTACCTACTAGCCCGGATCTCGAGGGCTAGCAGCAAACCGGCCGGCATTGAGCTAGTCCAACCACCACCACTAGTGACTAGTAAGAAAACCACGTCCATTGCTGTCTCCTACTATGCATCTTCTTTTTGCCTAAACATTTTTTTAAAACAATCGATCATGTTTTTTAAGCCCCAGCCATGATGCATGAACTAGTAGATAGCTAAAAAAAATATCTGTATCATCACATCCGAAGTTGAAAAGCGTTAATTTAACAAGTTTTCCCTCTACTAGGCTACATTTAGGAGTAATGGAGTGGTGCGGTGTAATGGAGTAACACGCCTAGGGTGAACAAAATGATACGCAGCTCGATTCTTCGTAGAGCTCCCAGTTGAGAGACTGTCCGTGTCCACTGTCCAGACCCATCAACAGCTCATACGTGTCCTCCTAATGTCCTCTCTCTCTCTCGCGCGACAAAGCTACAGGATAATATTTTCTGGATTTTTTTAATTGTAAAACGCCCGAGAGAATGACTTCTAGAGTTCCAACACAAAGCTTATGTCGTTCGGTTTGATGGTTTCTGCGGCCGATAAGCCGACTGAAACTGATTTACTGAGAGAGAAAAAAATACTGTTCAATCAGCCAGGCCGATAAGTTAAAATGAGCAAGAAAAAAAGTACTCCTACCCTCTATACGCACCTGCAACAAGTACAGTATACGTATGCAGCCCAGCCCACACCAACCGAGAATAAGCTAGTAGCAGCACGCAGTGCATTAAACAATCATCTTCTTGCTCCACAACAAGAGGGAGGCCGGAGTGGAAGTCGGAGTAGTGAAGCGAAGGGTGGTAGCTCACCAAATTGATCATCAGATTCTCCCCCTCCTTTCTTGCTGCTGCTTTTGCTTTCTTTCTTTCGTGCACCATATAATAATAAATATAATAGCGTACCCAAAGACATGCTTGCATTGCTTGCTTGCGGCTGCTGCTGCTGGGTTTTCTGGAATCTCAATAGAAATAAAAGCTGGAGAGAGAACTTGCGTCCTGGGGTGATAAAAAACGTCAGCAGGGAAAATATATATGTATATACTAGTAGGTAGTATAAAAATATCAATATAACATCAACAGCAAGCCAAGTACCTTGAGTCAGAGTAGAGAGGGAATAAGCACTTTCCACATCCATTAAGCATCATCGCCATGTGCCGCTGATGTGTTCTCCCAAAAAAACCCAATGGCTTGAAAATGGATGGCCCGGAGCCAGTAGCCATTGAAAGATTTGTATTATTTCCAACTAGAGGCTTTTGCTCCTTCCGTACGTGAAGCAACGGCTCTGATGCATCAATCAGAAAATTTGGTCATGACCAACATTTATATATTTCATCGGTCCTAAAATATAAGGCACCTTAAGAATTGTAGTACGAGATAAATCAAATGGCGTATGTAATACTCTTTTAATCTTATTGGAGTTACGCACTTTTTTTCGAGCTTGGTGGTTTGGGTTGATGATAGATATTAATAGTAGCTACGCAACTAATTGAGTATGGGATACATTTTATAATTTAGGATACATTTTAAATGCTTCAATATCTTATATTTTTGGATGGAGCTAGCACATGGTAATGTATACGCATAATTACCTAAGGTACGGTCTGACATAAAATGTTTGGCAGCCAAGCAAAACAAACACAAAGAAAGGAAGAAGCAAAGCTAAAATTTGGTAGCTTTTAACTGTTGTCCTAAGAGGCTAAGAACCATGATTTAATAGGTTATAGGTATTATTATTACAGCTCAACAAACACTTAGACGCTGCCTTAGCTAGGAATAATGCCATGTACGGACACATGTTTCTCACCCTCTCTCATTTCAACGTACATATAATTACACATGATTCAGTTGTGGTTAGCTCCACCAGCGGTATAAAAAATCTCGTAGGCACACATGAGCACGAACACACACATTGAGCATTTAACCAGAAAATAACCAAAACAGGAAGAAAAGTACCACATGAGAAAACGAACATTTGGAATAGGTATGGATTATTAGGTTTAACGATTGGCAATTTTGGCTTGCACGGGTTGCGTGAAAGAGGTTCATGCTACATCAACATGCCAAACACATGCAAAGCTTTGATCTCCTCGATCTTGGCTTTATCGAACACATGTTTTATTTTTCATCATTTCTGTTGTTAGGCTTTCACGCGACCTCTCTAATTCATTGATCTCGTATTTCTATGCATATATAACACCAAGTTTGTATTCTAGTTTAGATCATAATTACACCCATGTTGCTAAAAGAATATTGTAATATATAGAATATAAAGATGAGGAAAAAAAATCAAAGCAACAGAATTACAGAAAAGGATGAAGTAGATGGCATCTCATAATATGAAAGGTTACTACTGTTTGGTCAATTATTCCATCATAAATCTCTTACTACGAGTTTACGACTCGCTGAAAATATATGGGCACGTTTGGTTCTCGTATGGACGGAGCATATCCCAGAGCAGTGGCGGAGCCAGGAATTATGCATGGGGGGCCAGTCGAAGAATTTCAAAATATGAGAATTGAGTGTAGCTTATTTGTTTAGATTTTTATCTCGGAATTAGGCTCCTATTTTTCTAGAATTAGTCACCGAATTGTTATTGCTAAGTTAAATACGCGTTCAATAAAATATGAAGTATAATGAAACATAAGTATTTTAATAAACCAAAAAAATTAATAGATATACCCTAATATGGTAGCAAATAAATTTACATAAATCAAAATATTTTATTTAAATTATATTCTGTGTGATTTTGTTGTCTAAAAGATATCAATAAACATTATAACAAGATTTTTCTTTATTATACTCTTTTAATATAAACATAAACTATTTACTATATATATTATATATGTATAAAAAAAATGTATTGTTAGGGGGGCATGCCCCCCCCCCCGCGCTCCACTAGTGCCCCAGAGCCAGGTTACCTAGGGGCGCATGCAGAGAGCTATTGTTTGGTTCACTAAGTAATTTCAGCCAGGCTACATGGAGGTGCCGTTTTGTTAGCTGTATATGACCGCATCCACGTCTCTCCATCTCACGCGCCATACGCTGCTCCATCGCTCGCTCCCACCAGGCGAGCTAGCCCCGGCAGAAACGGTCGATTGTCACGTTTCCTCGAAGCCTGACCGCGAGGGATGTTTTGCATGTCCGTAGCCTGGCTGGTCTCGATGAAACAGGCAGCCAAACTAGCGCTGCTTGCATCGGGCGAGCCTGGTTTGGCCGGCTGCGGGAAGCCAAACGCACCCTTGTGACCCAAATAAATCGGACACAAACCAGGGCCTCGTTTAGACTGGGGTAGGAATCGTTTAGACTGGGGTAGGAATCAGTATTTGACATTGTAGTATTTTCGTTTGTATTTGATAATTATTGTCCAATCATGGTTTAACTAGGCTCAAAAGATTCGTCTCGTAATTTACTATCAAACTGTGTAATTAATTATTTTTTATCTATATTTAATACTCTATGTATGTGTCTAAAACTTTGATGTGATGGAGAGAGAGTGAAAAAACATCTAAAGAAGACCCTGAGAGAAGGCAGTCTGCGTCTACCAGCAGCTGGGTAGTGGGTACAGTCGCGGAGTACAGCTAGCAAGCTCCCCTCCCCAAAGCAAACTGAAAAAAAAAACCCCCCAAAAGCAGCATGGGAGGAGGAGAGAAAAGAAAGCGATCATCAAATGGGCAAAAAAATTTAATAAAATAAAATAAAGGGAAACTAGAAAGGGAATAGGACAAAGGGCACTCAAGTGAAGCGCACCTACCTACCAAATCCAGGCAGCGCTCCTCCCTCTCCCTGCGGCCCGCTCGGCTTTGCAGCCAGCCAACCAACCACTCGCCCGGGGCCCACCTCCCACCCCCATCACACTTCACACCACACCTACTCGGTCAAATGCATGGAGCACGGGCCATGGCTCACGGGGATCCGGGTCAATGGGGGCCTCACCCCTCGCTCCTCCTCGTATAAAATCAACCACCACCCCCGGCTCCTCCCCTGCCTTCTGTTGCTCGTTCACGAAAGGCTCGCGCCGGCCGCTCGCTCGCTGCAGCACGCGCACACACAACGCCATCGGCTCGCCGCCACCAGTCCAGTCCACCACCGGCAGCGGCAGCACATCGCGCGTCGCTCTCTGCCGGGGCGGGCGGCATGGGGAGGTCCCCGTGCTGCGAGCAGGCGCACACCAACAAGGGCGCGTGGACCAAGGAGGAGGACCAGCGCCTCATCGCCTACATCAAGGCCCACGGCGAGGGCTGCTGGAGATCGCTCCCAAAAGCCGCAGGTGCGTAGGACGCGGATCAAGATATGATTTGTTTGTTTAGACGTATGTGAGGGAAGGGAAACTCGGAGCACTTACGGCGGCGGACGGACGGCTGTGCTGTGCTGTGCAGGGCTGCTGCGGTGCGGGAAGAGCTGCCGGCTGCGGTGGATCAACTACCTGCGCCCGGACCTCAAGCGCGGCAACTTCACGGAGGAGGAGGACGAGCTCATCATCAAGTTCCACGAGCTCTTCGGCAACAAGTAAGCTGCCTGGCTGCCTGGCTGCAGAACGTATTTCCATGCCAATCAATAAACAAAGATTAAAAAAAAACTGAGCATTTCAAACAACTGTGCCTGATCGATCGTGTGTGCGGATGCAGGTGGTCGCTCATCGCCGGGAGGCTGCCGGGCAGGACGGACAACGAGATCAAGAACTACTGGAACACGCACATCAAGCGGAAGCTCCTGGCCCGCGGCATGGACCCGCAGACCCACCGCCCGCTCGCCGCCAGCGCGCCCGCGGGGCAACAGCATTACCAGCTGGAGGCACAGAAGCGGGCGGCCGGCGGCGGCGGCGTTGGCCCGGGCCATCCGCACCACCACCAGGCTCCGCAGCAGGACGTCATCTCCAACTCGCCGGAGGCCGCCTGCAGCCGTAGCAGCGACGACGAGCCGCCGTCCGCCACGCCGCCGCCGACGCCGACACCGCCGCCGCCGCCAAGGCGCCACCTCGACATCGACCTCAACCTGTCCATCAGCCTCGCGGCGTACCAGCCGCCGGAGGAAACCAGCATCATGAAGCCTGTGCCTCAACAGGAGGAAGTGGCGCCGGCGGCGGGCGGCACCAATGTGACGGCAGTGTGCCTGTGCCTCAACAGCCTCGGGTACCGGCCGGGCGTCGAGTGCGTCTGCGGCAGCGGCGGCGGCTCCTCCCAGCAATGGGCTCGGAGTTTTTTTACAGGCGGCGGCGGCGTCCTGCTACAGAGGCGATTAGTGTGAGGACCGGTCTCGTTCGTGCTGTATCTTTTCGACGAACCAACGCTATTTTTCTCTCTAATAAATCAGCCAACGTTATGTCATGGTTCATCAGTTAAACGAACGAGAACGAGACAGTGACATAAGTGGGAGGGTTATTACTGAGGGAGGAACAGGGCAGGGCAGATTAGTTAACTAGTACTACTTACTAGTAAAAGCCACACATGCTTAGGCTTTAGCAGCTCTCTTTGTAAAACATGCATCATGGGTTATGAGGAGAAGACGTGCTCTTGTCTTGTCGTTTCTGGTTCTGGCCGGCCTCGGACAAAGTGATCTTGCCATGCCATGCCGCCTCAACAAATCACCCTGGCGACATGCATAGAGTAGTTGGTAGGAGTAGTTGCATGCATCTCAGTTCTTGGACTTGCAGTTATGCTACTCTACCTACCAAGCACCAACTCGACACGCAGTAGGTTCCCGTCTTTCATTTAAAATAAGCTCACGCCGTCTTTAGTTCGAGGAAGCTGGAATTTGAGGCTCCAGTATCACTTTCGTTTTTATTTATAATTAGTGTTTAAATATGGATTAATTAGGCTTAAAACGTTCGTCTTGTAATTTTCTACTAAACTGTGCAATTAGTTTTTTTTGTCTACATTTAATGCTCCATACATGGGCCGTAAACATTTGATGTGATAACTACTGTAACACTTTTTGGAATTTTGGGTTGAAACTCAACATGGGCTCAACTCAAGAAAATACTCCAGGTGTAGTTTCATGATCTTTCATCACCTAGAGTAGATGTGCTTGAGTCCAGCCATATCCATGCCATCTGGGACAACAAAAGCAGTGCAAAACGCACGCGATTTTAGTTCTCACCCTAAATTTTACGCCATGTTAGATCGAATGTTTGACACATGCATATAGTATTAAATATAGACTTAAAAAAATAATTAATTACACAGTTTACGACTATTTTGCGAGACGAATCTTTTAAGCCTAATTAGTCCATAATCTGACAACAAAGTGCTACAGTACACACATGTGCTAATGACGGATGAATTAGACTTAATAACGGATTCTATAATTTATTTTTTTATTAGTATTCGAACACCCCATGCGACTACCCATGAGGCTGTTCGGCTGGTGACCAACCCACTCACTGAATCACTGTTCACGTGAACAGTGATTTCAGACAGAATAATATTTTTCTCTCACAACAATCAGTCGTAATAATATTTTAGCTTGTTTTTCAGTCCTGCCGAACAACCTCCAGGTAGTCATGCATGGCTGCCTTCCTGAGAAGATGCAGATGCTGGAAGTAGTGAATGGTGCTTTGTGCGCTGCTGGTGGTTATGGACGAAGCCAGGTTCCTGAATGTCTGCAGCCACATGACCACTTGGACGGTGCTCAGAAACAGAAAAGCTAGGTGCCGGTCTTTGGCTTCAAAAAAGCTTGTCTTGTAGAGAGAGAGAGCGCGCGCGCGCGCTGGCCATGGCCACTGGCCAGGCCAGTTGGGAGCATGTGAGGAGTGAGATGAGATGCCCCTCTGGTTGGTTAGGGTAGGTAGGTAGGTACAAGGGGCGGAAGGGATGTGAATGCAAGGCCTAAAGTGCCACGGAGGAGTGGCATGGGTTGGGGCCGGGGCCGAGGCCGCTTTTGTTTGTTTGGTTTCTTAGGGCGTCCGCAACAGGCGAGTTGATATCGCTAGCGACGAGAGGTTAAAATAGTGAAGAAAACAGTACGTAGACATGATGGATGAGAGGGGACCCAAGGCTCAGAGGGACATTTTTTGGATTCTGTGCTAGATAGCTGCTTCATGACTCGCTAGCGAGTGTGTATCATTCGCGTTCTCTCTCATCCACCTGGCTTAAAAAAACAGTATATGCTGACGATTTCAGCTTCCGTTGGGGCCGCCCTTATTAATGACCTAACTGGTCGGAGCAGAGCAATTGAGCATGGTGGTGGTTGGTGGTCTCATTGCTTGTAATCATGGGTCAGGATCGCTGCTGCTCTAGCTCCAGTACTAGGCCGTGTTTAGATTAAAAAAAATTTCAACCCGATAAATAGTGTGTATCTTTCGCCTTATTTAAGTCTATTATCCACCTGGCTTAAAAAACAAGTAAAAAATTCTGACGATTTCAGCTTCTAAACTGTGCCGCCCTTATTTTTGACCTAACTTTAATGCTCAGAGCAATTGAGCAAAATGGTGGTTGGTGGTCTCAGAGAGTTAATCATGGGTCAGAATTTGCTGCTCTATCTCTATAAGGCCCTAGTCTATTGGCAGGACAAGATCCAAGCAAGCTTTCAGGCTTTTGGAGCAGAGTGAAGAGGGCCTGCAATGGTGATCTTCCTCGGTTTAAGCACAGCAGCTAGCAGTGGTCTTCTGGGGTAAACTCTCTGTTCTCTGGGTGTTGTTCTAACGAAACCTCTTTCCTCAGGAGGATCTTCCAGAAATGACCATGACTCCTGTAGAGACCACAGTTATCATTGCTGATGGATGCTGCAGGCCTGGCCAGCTCCTCTTTGGAGAAGGCATGTATTAAGCATTTCATTCGTCTCCTTTTCTTTGTGGTGTAATACTTTCTTGAAGAAAGTAATTAAAAGAAATTGGATGTTACTGTTCTACTCAATCATCATGCTAATAACTGAAGCCAAAGATTATATTCTCAATTCTGTGGCCTCTCATGTCTCGGGTCGAACCAAAGGCGAGACCTGTTAGTAAATAAATATTACAAGTGCCGCAGCAAAAGTAAAAATTCTAGGCCATTTCTTTTTCCTTATATGACGCAGCATGGTTCTCTACTTATCTTGTAATATAAGCAAGGCACATTAGTTAAAAAAAACTGATGTTTAATTCTTCCTGAGCTGTCAAATGTCAGTCTACCCATATTTTCCAAGATTCGCAATATCTGAATCCCTTGGTGACAAAATACGAGCAGGTAGGAGAATTCTTCGCTAGGAAACTACTAGTCTGGTAATATACTATGCAGTGCTCTGTTTTTTATGTTAAAATGTAGTGCTTTGATTTTATACAGTTGTTTTTTTATACGCATTTTTTTATACGCACTCCAGGTAACATTTGTTGACATTTAGTATAAAGGAAATGAACTATTTTAGTACATTTCCATTTGTCCTAAACGTCAACTTTTGTTGACTAGAGGGAGTATTGTTTAGGCTGGTGTTAGTAAGAGAGATCACAAGACTAATAAACTTATCATTCAAGTTGATGCATACCAATTGGGTTTTTAATATTAGTAACAAATCAAATCACTGGAGAGATCGGATGAATGAGATAGTCACATATATGTATTAAGTCTGCAAATCAACATGTCCTGTGACCGTGAGATACATACCTCATTTTCCTCCAGGTGTAGCCTCGGTATGAAGTTGTGATATGACGAAGGACTAAACTGAAGCAAGTAACTGCCGAAGTTATTAGTCTTCACCCAGAGCAGAATAAATTATGCAGCAAATACTGTTGGTTGATTGGGTGTGAGAGAAAAATACTATTCATTGACTAAAAAAGTACGGCTTATAAGTCAAACAAGTCCAAGCGAACAGGGCGCTCATCACATCTGCGCCGTGTAGGAATGCACGTGACACCTGTGTATTGAAGGACTCTCCCGTGGTTTGTCCCTCCTGAGATCTCAATGGTTTTTCTGTATACACAAGTTATATCACTTGATTGAAGGCACATGCACATACATGATACTGGATCTCCATAATATAGCAATATATATGTCTAAATGGGAGCAATTTAAAATTGGGACACCCAGTCGAGTAGTTGTTGTTGTTGCTATAAGAAAAGCCTGTTCATTTGAGCAATGCCAAAGCTAAACATTGACTTCATCACACACACACAAAAAAAACTCATGTGGCAAAAAAGAACCGGCTCATCTTGTCTAGTCAAATCGCATGCCCTTGATGTAACCAACAGGGAGCGAGTCCAGTAGCAACATATGGCGGTCAGTAAGATATCTACAGATTTCTCGAGACATGTCTGAAAATTTATATATCTTTTGAACTGACAGCTGCTAAAAGATTTCCACAATTTGAACCGGGGAGGACTTTGAGCGATCCAATAATTATCTTGGCTTGGGGTTAAAAGTGGTCCAATTCTTGGAAAAGAAAGTTTCCTGGCAGGAAATAACCATGCTAGTGACATGAACCTTCCACCCAATGCCTCCTCATTCATGCATAAGATTGCTGACTCACTTTAAGTGTACAATGACCTGTGATCTACTGACAAGATGAAATATTTTACAGGTTGGCCGGCAGGACCCTATGCTGCAAAACTTTCTAAACGAGCAGTGACCACGGAGGATCAAAATGCAAATGAGAAAAGAAAAGAAAAAGTGGCAAGGAATCTCTGTGACTGCAAAAGTTCCTTCCCATTTGAGCACCTGAGTGCATGGTGGCGCAAATATATTCTTAGACCCCTCAACAATCACCAAAAAGGACACGAATGACAAAACAATTGCACCCATGTATGAAGCATTATTCCCTCTTTTCCCCTTGTGCTGACCCACAGTCACAGTGGCTCAACCAAGTGTGGACCTCCATCCATGATCCATCCATTCATCCATCCATATTCTTAGCGGATGATGATTCACTATGTTCCTCCCGGATAGGCGCGAATTTAAACCACAATGTCCTACGCCTATGAGCATGCAGGAGTACCCATGTCACTTGAATCATTCCAGATCAGATGATCCCAGGGTCACGGTTGCGTTTATGGTCGTTCCTTCTGAATTTGCATCGATCTGCCTTGTCGACCACTCAAAATGATCATAATCAACTCACTTGCAAAAAAGAAGAAAAAAGAGTTCCGAATCTTCCTGCCCGGTGCGCAGAATACCACCAGCACCAGGCCAACTTGGTCGGAGATGGCTGTAGCAATGGATGGACAGGGAGAGGGCAGCAGGAGTGGAGAATAGGCGCTAAGGTTTTCAAGGCAAGGCGAAACATGGGGCGGGCGCCGGGCGGTGGTAGTTGGTACTTGGTAGGCCACGTGACATCACCCCAAAAGAAAGCAGCAGCCACAGCCGAATCCCCGGGCCTGTGCTCCTGCGTGCACCCTCCGTTGCCAATTGCTCCCATCTCATCTCCGACCTCAACCATCCTTTTGAAGCATCATTTTCCAATGGCTCAGCGAGTTTTTTTATGGTATTAGTTTGGGAAAAAGCGCTCTCTGTTGTTGCTGAAGCTCACCTTCTAGAAGCAGGCCCAAGTGAGGTGACCCCAACATCCCACCCCCAATCCCTGACTTCCCAAGAGTGGTCAGTGGATGCAGCGTCTATTTGCAAGCTAGTATCTCTATCAGTGATCTACTAGCCGAGCGGCAATGGATGCGAAAAGGCGGCTGATATTGCGGGTCACCTAATTTTTTTCAAGAAAAAAAAGGACCAGCTGCTACAGACCAGGAAAAGTTGAAAGTGATATCAGCCGGCCATTTCGTAGTCTTAACTAGCCCGAGGCAGCAAAAATCCAAAACCCTATCAATTACTAAGGGGGCGTTTGGTTTAGCTAAATCTAGTCCCCATTTTATCACTTTTTACTCAAACATTATGATTAAATGAGATTAAAAGGACTTTAGTCCTTTCTAGCAATTCTAAAGTGACTAAATGAAACTAAACCATTTAGGAAGATTAAATTTAGCAGGTGCAATCAAACAGAGCCTAACTTTAGTGGAACTCCAATATACAACCTTTTCAGTTAAGTTACAAGGTTTCGGATCACCCTGGCCCGCCCAACGTTTCTTAAATGGTCAGGATCGAGGTCGCTAAACCTTGGTGCACATCATCTAAAATCTTGTCACCCACATCGCGTGGTACGATATCCAGTGAATTGTAACTGGTGGCGAATATGCTGCTCTTTTTGTTTGAGAATAAAAGCAATCTTATCTTCCTGCCTAACAAAACAAACATCACATGCTCAATCTCATTTAAGAGCTTGGTCATCTTGCCCATGTATCTAAATGAGTGTGCTGTGTGTTAGATTCCTAGGATCATTGGGAGTAAGATCTAGTGGGTGAGAACATTTTTATTCGGAATAAGATAACCTAGACCATGAACTAGAGAGAGAGAGATTGAAGTGGCTGACCATCGGTGGGCTTGGCGGAGGAGCTCGCCATGGCAACGGTGTCGGTGGTGAGGTCGGTCAAGAGGGTTGAGCGTAGTGCAGGGCGGTGGCGTCCCGACGGCAACGAGGTAGTGGGGCTTCGCGTCGCTGGCAGCGCCTCCCTGGATCGGTTGGGGTTGTGGGTGGGGTTGCTGGCGGCGCAGTGAACCTCGTACTGAGTGCCTTGGCCCCCTACCTCCTTTTATATGGTGCTGTGCGACGGGGGCTCACCAACCATGGCTCGGTTGGGCGCCCCCGATCAGGGCGTGGATCAAGGCCTCGACTCGGTCATTGGACCGAGTCGGGAGGAGATCAACCTAATATTCCCCTTGATCTCATTTTTCAACTTGAACTTAAAATACTTTATCTTTTCACATTCCATCATAGATTAGTGCATAGAGCGTGCATCGTCACAACAGTTAGTATCATTGGATTAACAGCTACAATACACCTCTCTGTTTTGAAACAGATTCTCAACTAGGCCCTTATTGTCCAGGGATCATAGGCTTTCCCGTAAACCCATGCCGGATAAGTGTTCTATGAACACATTGGACGGTAAGCCTTTTCTAAGCGGATCCGCAATCATCTTCTTTGTACTTATATGCTCGAAACTAATTGAATGATCCCAGACTTTGTCTTTCACAACATAAAACTTTATGTCAATGTGTTTGGTAGCACCATTTGACTTATTATTGTGAGCATAACATATGGCTGGCTCATTATCGCAGTACAACTTGAGTGGCCTATGAATGTCATCGACCACTTTCAACCCGGGCATAAATTTCTTTAGCCAGTTCACCTGCCCCGTGGTCTCATAACATACTACAAACTCGGCATACATTGTGGACGATGCAGTGACGGTTTGCTTGGAGCTTTTCCACGATATAGCTCCCCTTGGGAGAGTAAATATATAACATGATGTGGATTTTCTATCATCTACATCTCCCGCAAAATCTGAATCTGAATACCCGTCTATATGTTGGGAATAAGATCTTCTGTACATTAGCATGAGACCTTTAGTGCCTTGCAAATAACACAAAGCTTTCTTTACCATTCTCTAGTGTTCTATTCTTGGATTACTCTGATATCTGCCAAGTATCCCGGTAACAAAAGCTAAGTCAGGGCGTATACATACTTGAGCATATTGTAAGCTTTCTACAACTGAAGCATATGGAACCACTTTCATTCGATCGATCTCATATTGATTCCTGGGACATTGGAATTCTCCAAAACTATCACCCTTGACTATAGGAGCAGGTGAAGGCTTACACGCATGCATACTGTATTTCTTTAGAACATTTTCTTCTATCTCGGTGAATCTCTATTCCCAAAACAAACGAAGCTTCATCGAGATCTTTCATATCAAAATTTGAGGACAAGAACTTCTTCATCTCCAGTAGTAGATTAACATCACTACTAGCGAGTAAGATGTCATCCACATACAGGATTAGGAAAATGAATTTCTCATTCTTGAACTTTGTATAAATGCAATTGTCCTCTACATTCTCTTTAAACCTAAACTTCCTTAATGTTCCATCAAACTTTAAATACCACTATCTAGAGGCTTGTTTCAATCCATAAATGGATTTCTTCGGGCAGCATCCCATACATTCTTTTACTTTTATGACAAAACCTTTTGGTTGTGCCATATAAACATTTTCATCCAAATCCGCGTTAAGCAATGTCGTCTTTACATCCATCTGATGTAATTCTAAATCGTAGTGTGCCACTAACGCCATTATGATTCTAAAAGAATCATTGCATGAGACTGAAGAAAATGTCTCATTGTAATCTATTCCTTCTCTTTGTGTAAAGCCTTTTGCCACAAGTTGTGCTTTAAATCTTTCCACATTTCCTTTGGAATCATATTTAGTTTTGTAGACCCTTTTATAGCCTACTGTCTTGGCTCCTTTAGGAATTCTTTTTAAGAACCAAAAAGCATTGGTGCGCATTGATTTCATTTCATTTTGCATGGCTTCAAGCCACTTTGATGAGTGAGCGTTTCTCATGGCTTCTTCAAATGAGGTGGGATCACCCTCCATTTAAAATTCTTCACATTTATAGACTTCGTAGTCATCAGGAATGGCTGGTTTTCTGGCTCTTTGAGACCTTCTGGGGGCCTCATTAGTTGGCGCTTGTTCCATATGGGGCTGTTGTTGCTCTTCCTCATATGCGACTAAGGATGAAAACGGAACGGAAATATCCTGAATCGAACCGCATCGTTTTCTATATTTAATCCGATCGAATCCGTATTTTCTTGTCCGACTTTACCGTTTTCTACTTTCGCATTTGAGATGTTTCGTATTTCAAATGTAAAAGTAGAAAACTGTTTACACATTTTTCAACCATTTTCTACTTTTCTACTTTTAATTTGAAATATTCCGAATTCAAAATTCGGTTTAAACCAAATTTGGCCAACTGCACAGGTCATACAGCCCAATTACAGGCTGCTCACCACGCAGCTGCGTTTTTTCTACTGGTGGCTAGCTGCCCTCTCTTATAGATGACGTCCAGCCTTATCTCTCTTATTATGTATTTGGTCGTGCACTTGTTTAATGCTATGCACTTGAACTAGATCATGCACTTGTTAGTTGTGAACTTGTTATGTATTTGGTCGTGCACTTGTTTAATGCTATGCACTGTGGGTCGGTATTTCGTATTGAATTTTTACATGCCGACCGTGTTCGACATAATTCCGCTCGAATTGGTTCGTTTCCGAAATTCTAGATATTCCGTAAGTTCGTGTTCGTTTTCGTGTCCGGCTTGTCCGCTTTCGCTTTCGTATTTCAAATGTAAAAGTAGAAAACGGTTGAGAAGTTTTTCGATCGAGTTCGACCGTTTTCATCCTTATATGCGACAATGGGTTCTATAGGATCCTGAAGGATAGGTGTAGGGGACTGTGACACCTAAGAGGGGGGGTGAATTAGGAATTTAAAATTCTAACTCTAAACTATAGCCTTTTTTCTAACCTTAGCAGAACATATGCAAAAGATAAACTATCTAAATGTGCAACTATGATTTTGCTAGTGCGTTGCTATCTCTACCGCAAAAAAGGAGTAATACAAACAAAGTAAAAGCGGAAGCTAAAGAGCAAGGTAGAGATATGCAAACTCCCATCGACGACTCTGGTATTTTTACCGAGGTATCGAGAAGCGTGCAAGCTTCCCCCTAGTCCTCGTTGGAGCCCCTCGCAAGGGCCAAGCTCCCGGTCAGGTAACTCCGTGGATAGCCCCGGACCTTCCCCACGCGCAAGTGGGTCTCCGATGTGCCTTCCGGTAAGCCTCTCCCGGACCGCCCCCCGCCGTCTTCACTATCAAGTTTCTGGCCGAACCACCGCGGGCCTTGTTCCCTTCGGTACACGGTGGCGGCCACACCACAAACACGGTTGGTGTGATCTCATAAGACTACAAGCCCCTTTGATGTACAACAATGGTGCGCGCAAGCACCGAGTGGTAAGAGGTATGCAAACCTCACTAAACACTAGGCCTAAACCTAGAGCAAGCGCATAATTGGTGGTATAATCAACCTAAGCATTTTGCAAAGCACCTACGCTACTCACCTAATGAGTCACTAAGCACTATGCAAGTGGAGATCACTAAAATGGTGTATCAACACCCTTAGTATGTTTTCTCAGCTCCACTCATTGCAAATGGCCGGTTGGGGGTCTATTTATAAGCCCCACTGAGAAAGTAGCCGTTGGGGATGAAATCCTGTTTTTCTGCTACTGACCGGACGTTGTTGTCGTCCTGACCAGACGTGTCCGGTCGTCCCGACCGTTAGAGCGCGATCAACTGATCGGACGCTGATGGCGTCGATCACATGCCACCGGACGCGTCCGGTCGCAACTTCACCGCTCTGGAACCTCTCTAGACTCGATCGGACGCTGCAGTTTCCTACATCCGGTCGATTAGCCACCAGCGTCCGGTCAGTATTGAATGTGTTGCCGGGATGACGAACAGTGCCATCGGTGCGTCCGGTCACTTTCAGTCCTCAGCGTTCGATCGCTGCTGCTGACGCCTGCTGTTGCCGAGCATCTTGATCGAGCGTCCGATCGCTATGCCACCAGCGTTCGGTCAGTGCTGTGAAGCTCGTTTCTTCGTGATTTTGCGTCCGGCTTGGTTTCTATCTTCGTGCTTGGACTTTGCTTGACATTGTATGTCTTCTATGCATCTTCACATATCTTTCTTGAGGTGTTGATCATCAGATCATCACATAGCCTTTGTCCAGGTCACATTTTGCATTCTATTCAACTACAAAACAAACACTTGCAAATTCATTAGTTTAATTTGGTTGTGTTGGTCATCAAACACCAAAATCCAAAGTAAATGGACCTAGGGTCCATTTTCCTTACAATCTCCCCATTTTTGGTGATTGATGACAACACGATCAAAACAAGCAAATAATAAAAATTTTAGAATTTAGAACTATTTACTTGCTAAGATGCAATGCAAAGGACAAGGTTATATGATGTTAAAAGATACCACATGTAAGCATCTTTAGAAATTTATCTTGCCCTTGCAAATGTCCCCATGTGACATTATGGATTTATGCCTCCCCTAACTCCATAATCCTCTATCCTCCCTTTCTCAGACCATTACCACTTGTAAATTATTATGATCTGGCTTGCTTTTGGTCCTACAAATTCTCCCTCTTTGGAATCAAACACCGAAAAGGAAGACATTAGTAGCACAAGGAAGGGTCAAACTTTGTGATCCTTTGTATGTGGAGTGGAATATGTCACAAAGTTTGACTCTCATATTACATAGACTAAGCTCCTCCTAAATATATGCATACATATGATGGAGAATTTAGTTTATGCATAATTGACAAATTAATGCTCAAGGGAGTTTAATCTATATAATGCATGAAGAAAGCATATAAATACCAAAGTGAAATCAACATGTGGAAACCAATTTGATTTATACCACTTGCAATAGGTGGTAGATATTTGAAGTATGATGCTTAACTCCGAGGGACACTATTTTCCTTGCAATGAGACTACTACACATATGATAAGCTTGAAAAGGTGTTAGTATCAAAGCATCCAACTTGTAGAGTAACCTCCCCCTAAATTTGTGCACACAAGTATGAAATACTTGAAGGAGACATGCACATTGATTTTAGAATAAAAAAATACCACTTGAAAGATGACATCACATGAATGTGAGAATCATTTTCGAAAGTAATATTTGGGAGAAATTATCTACAATTTGGACTTCGGCACATATTAGATGAACAATTGTAAAACAAGCTATGTGCCGTGCTTCTAAACAAATTAAACCATGTAGGTTTGCTCCAAAGGTTAAGAGTGAAACCGAGCAATCCTACCATAAGATATACCTAGTGTATGCAAGACAAAGGATTAAACATGCAAATGCAAACCTAGGCATGAAAAGGAACTAGATGCTACTTGAAATTACAAGAAATTAAATCTAGTTACCTAACATGAGAAGGGGAATTTAGGTCTATAGTGTTCACTAACCCACTTGGCAATTGACATGATCCAATGTGATGCACCCCATGAAATGCATCCATACTTTGCCAAGTCTCCAAATTCCCCGACGTCCATCGGACTTCTCACTTCCCTTTTAGGATCCAAACCTTCTTGGTGCTCTTCATATTTGAAATGGTCTATTTTGGCACCCAAAAGCGTTTGACCCCATTGTTGGCTTGCTTGTTCACCTTGATGGCCACCAGCTTGTCATTTTTCTTCTTCTTTAAGAGATAAGGTGTGGAGGCCTTTTTGTCCACCTTGTTGGTGTAAGTGTTGGAGAGCTTGCTTGCTTGCTTTTTCTCTTTCTTCTTAGCAAAGTAGCATAAACTTGTTGTGAGCTATCTAGTTTTTCTTTTAATTTTTCAAGCTTCTTTTGTTGACTAGTGCAAACTTTAGCAAAGTTAAGATTTTCTTGCACAATTTCATCATAAGAAGGTAGCTCATCATCACTATCACTATTATTGTCACTATCACTAGGGATAGGCTTTTTGTTACCTCATGCCATAAGGCACACACGTGAGGTGCTTGACGATGAGTACTTGTGTCCTCGCCTCTTATGATGGTCTTCTTCTTCACTTTAAGAATTATTCTATGACCTTATCGATGTGAGGGCTTTGTCCTTGCATATCTTCTTCTTTATCTTGGATGTGGGCTTGTTTGGATAAACTTCCATAAAGTGCCCCAACCCACCACATCCATAACATCCTTTCTTTTTTGCTCATTTGTTTGATTGGTGAAAATGAGATTTTGAATTTATATGGGCACACCCTTGATATTGAGCCTTTGGATCATCTTATCCACCTTATTGATAAGTTTGATTGATTTTCATCAAGGTCGGAGGTGGAGGAGGAAGATTGATTATCATCACTTGAATCTTCATCATCATCATCATCCTCATCTTCTTCTTCATCTTCACTTGAGGAGCTTGAGCTTAAGCTTGTCTCAACTTGCTCGCCCTTCATCTTCTTTTTCTCACTACATGTGAGAGCTTTGCCTTTGCTTGATGAAGAGGCTTCTTCTTGACCCATCTTGCGTGACATTTCAAATGCCACTATCTTGCCAATGACTATGGTCGGGGTCATGGTGCTCAAGTCCTCCATATTGTGAAGGATAGTGATGATGCTTGTATATTTCTTTTGTGGTAGAACTGAGATGATCTTTCTCACGATGTCCGTATCATCTAGCTTTGTTAATCCTATTGAATGAAGCTCATTAATAATTAGATTCAAACGAGAATACATATCACGGACAAGCTCATCATAATTCATTTCAAAGGAATCATAATTTTGTTTAGCTAGACAATGTTTTTGCTCATGGATATTAGTTGTGCCGTCATGGAGCTCTTAGAGTTTTAACCAAATTTCATGTGCCGTATTTAAAGTGAACACTTGGTTAAACACATCCATGCTAAATAATTCAAATAAGCAATTTTTAGCTCTTGAAATGAATTTTTTTTCTTCACTCTTTGTGGGTTTATCGGGATTCTTAATGGGTTTCATCCCATCATGAGTGACTCTCCAAACACCCAAGTCTACCGCCTCAAGGTGACAAGCCATTCTAGCTTTGTAGTAAGGGAAGTTAGTGCCGTCAAAGTGCGGAGGCCTAGAGGTATCCATGTAACACCTCTGATATTACGAGCTTGCTTAGCACCTAGGTTAATGCCTATGAGTAATTAGCAAAACAAGTTTTTGGGTTTAAAAGTTTAAAGCACCCATGGGATTTATAAATGAATCTTGTGTGACTTGCTTTCATGAATAAAACAAACAAATAAGTGTCGCTAGTCAACTCGTCTCGGTGCTTAACAACTTTTAAATAATCTTGTGGACAAAAGTTGTTTAGGACTTGTTTTGGAAGAGTATAAAGAAAGTGCTTAAAAATGCCTAATAGCAAATAAATGGTGAATGGCTTGTTTATTTGATTAAGCATGAAAAATAATTTTTATAAACAAAATTTGTTGAAAGTAAAATTGGCTAAATAATAAAACCTTGGAGCTTTAGTTATGCTTGTACATGCATAAAGTTGTTTTAGAAATGAAATTTTGGAAACTAAAATAATATAAAATATAAACGGAAATCATATCATTAGTAAGATATGAACATCGTGAATATATTGGTATGCTTGTTCAAGTGTTAATGTGATGTTTGTTAGTTTAAAAATAATAACGAGAGTGTCGCTGGCCACTCATCTCACCTACCTCGCCGGTACGACGCGCGCGTTATGAGATACAGACCGAGCTTGATGCCCATGCTCGGCTACTTGTTCTCTCTCCCCCTGCTGGTCTTGCCACTTATTGCTCTCTCTACCTCCCTCTCTTGCTCTGCTGCATGCCTGTGATCGTTGCAGTTGCCCATAGCGCCTGGCCCGCCTGTGCCCATGCATGCACTACCAACGTTGATGCCCACACGCACTCTGCACCCGGCGTGGCTGTTTGCCTGCGCCACTATCCTTCTCATCCTCGCTTGCGTCGTGTCCAAAATTTTAATGGGAGCGTCAGTGAGCATGTGCTTTACAACACCAGCAGCCTAGCAGTGTGTGCGCTCTTTACCGCACCACCGAGCCATCCAAGCGGTAGCAGGCCCTTTCTTCCTCGCTTCGGCACCCAGCGTCCGCGCCCTTGCCCCGGCGCACGCCACACCACCGTAGTGGCCACGTCCGCCGTCGCCGGCCCTTCGCGTGCACGCACGAGCCCCCACGGCCGCGTTGGACCATAGCCCCACCGCGCTCCTCCTCCCTAGTGCCTTAGCCGTCGACCCCGCCGTCGTCTACGCTGGTCGCCCAGCTGCTGACGCCCGCGTGTAGCACCGATGCCCCCCTCCTCTTCCTCCCCACGTCGCGCGCCCTCGCACCGCCTGGCTGCCCGCCAGTCCGCAGCTACGCGCCATGCGACTACTGCTGAAGTTGCCGCCCCGGTTCGCGCCACAGTCAGGACAAATCCGGTCGTGGCCCACGCACCTCCCCGTGGCACTCAATCTCTGCTGCATTGCGCCCGCCGTGGCCGCGCCATCATCGCCGAGCGACTGCAGTCGGGCTTGGGGGTGCTCGGCCGTCGTGTTGCGTCGCCCCGCAGATGTGGGCCACCTCGTCCTGTGATGTTGGCACCCATGGATGTGGGCCAGTCCCGCGCACCCCACGGCCAGTCCTCCGCCACCGCCGTGCCTTTCCCGTGCTGAATCGGCCGCCAATGATGGCTCCCCTCTGCGTGCTCTGTTTGAAGGTAGAAATGGGACTCAAGCGTAAATAGCACTTTTTACTATGTTCACATTGCAAAAATGCTAGACTCATAGGTTTACAAATAGGGGTTCAGTTAATTCCAGGGAAGCTAAGGGGCCTCTTCGCAAAATAACCACCGTGCGCTGGGCCGGTCTGTCGCCGCCGTGCCTGAGCTGCACGCGCCGCGCGCTGGGCCGGCTTGTCGCCGCCGCGCCTGGGCCGCTCGCGCCCGCGCGCGCCCCGCCCCCGCTTGGGCTACCTTGCCCGCTGGACCAGGCCGATCTAGGTCGCTTCGGGCCTAGGGAACCTTTTTCCGTTTTTGGTGTTTTGTTAATTTTAGTAAGCGGCTGAATGTTTGGAAATTGACAATAAAATGTAGAAAAATCACAGAAATGTCAAACCAATTTTGTTAAGTTCCTAAAATCATGATCTATCTATTAACGTAATTGGTTCATCGAGTTTTAAAATGTTTCTAGGGTTGCTTTAATTATTTTAAAATGTTAATATTGTTAAAATGTCAACTTGTGGAAATTTTTGTGAGAAAATGGTTATGGTGTTGACTCTGTAAATTTTATAGTAAATTCCTAATATTATTAGCTGCTCACTGTAATTTTTGTAGCTCCAGAATAATTAGGATACTAGGGGCCTGTTTGGCAGGGCTCTGGCTCCTCTAAAAATGGCTCCGGCTCTGGCTCCTCTGAAGGAGCAGCTCCTCTGGAGAAGCTGAAGCCGTTCTGGAAAACGTTGGCAAAACGACTCCTTCTGTTTTTTAGAATGGATGGAAGAAGGTGAATGTCCATATTGCCCTTGCTTTAACTTGGTTGTACATATGATCCTTGATGTCACTTTGTCAAACGACTGACCAAAATTAACAAGGATAACATGTAAAATAGTTACCTACTAATAGTGTTCGTTAGACTACAATAACGTTTACAAAAGTAGGAATGATATTGAAATATCATCAAACTACATGATCATGATGATCTAGAAAGGAAAATTGCTCTTGCAATGTCATCCCTAATCTATCCATGTTTCGATCATTGGATGCGAGTTGATGTATCGATGGATTTGAATGTGTTGCGTATCTAGAAGGTATGGTTGGTATGTAGTTTGGATTTCGATCACATTTCGAAATCTCTATCTACCACATTGGTCTCACGAATGTAGTTGTGTAGACACATGGTTGCCGCAACAATCATCTTTTGCTTTTCCATTGGGTAACTTTAAGCATCTTGATAAGGATTCTCCACTTCATTTTCCACATAGCGAATGTATCGTTCTCACCGCATTGCGAATGCTTGAATGCAAATGGTTGAAGAGCTCTTGTTTTGGCCACTTGGAGCAGGACCCTCCTCCAATCCGGAATATGGTACCTTTCCCCTTGTATGGTGACAAGTAACCAAGGCGATTTGGGTATCCAACATCAACATGATAATATTTGCCTAAGCACACAAGTGAAAAAGAAGACATATTAATATATTACCATACAACAGGTTGTGTCAAATTTGTCAATAGCATCCTAGGCATTCATACCTTGCGGGGGGTGTGGAAATTTGTCTTGATCCTTGGTTAAAGCATGAAAGAGCACACTTGTGTCATGCATGGACCCAGTTGTCCAATAGAGGCATAGGTGAACCGTGGGTCAAAATCAACCACAAAGAAGAACATTTTGTGTTGCTTTGCCACTTCTACCAAAGTATCTAATAGCATCATGTGAAGGTGGTGTTGCGGAAATATGGGTACCATCTAGTGCACCAATGCAATCTTTAAAAAATGGCATCATTCTTCTATCATTAGAAATCATAGGGTGTGTTGTAGAGAAGTTAGGATCTATTGGCCTTATGTAGTCCTCACACACATGCCACCATACAATTGCAATACGTCTTCAAATTTTCTACTAATTGTCTCTCCGAATGGTTGAAGACATACTTGTGTAGCACCATTGGACCATCCATGGCCACATGCCATAAGAAACATAGCAAGTGCTTCAATAGAGTTCATATGAATGGTTGATTTCAGACCATAAGTACTCACCAACAATTCATGCAAGTCAGAAAATATTGCAGTTTGCATTCTAAACATCTTATGGCTCCCATTTGGGTTTGCAAAATTTCCATTACCTTAGCATATCCAATCTGTCCAATTATTCTTGGTTCATTCTTATGAAGGTATGTCAAATAATACTTGCTTTGAGAAGAAGTGCAAATGATGAAAAATATTGTTTTGAGCTGATACCAACACTCTCAAAGCCTTTATTTTATGGTCATCATCATCCTCATCACTCCCACTTGTCATCCATATCATTATCTCAGTAGTTTCAGATCTGCTTACCACACAAACACACTTCAATAAGTACCAATAAATAGAGAGAGGGCCACAATTTTTATTATAATAACAAAGACAAAATAAATGGTCTCATACACACGAAATAAATAAATGGTCTCATACAACACAAACCAAATAAAATATGTCTCAAACGAGAACAATAAATTAAAGTCTCACATAAAGGATACAAGGTTGGGGCTAAACAAGATCTACTTATTAGACACATCATTTCTAGTCATCCACTCATGCTTTTTCTGCAACCAATCAAATCTTTCCTCTAGAGTGTCTAATGTCATAAACATCTCCTGGTTCAACCTTCTTGGTGAAGACTACAGTGGGCAATAAAATGCTCATTTGAACCTGGCTTAGCACCGCAACCCTTCACTAATGCCATGACCTCCTGGATGGTTGAACTAGATTTGTCCTCTCCCCAGCAATAGACTCACAAGATGCGGTTGTTCTTTCATTCATCTCAACAAGTTTGCCCATTTGTTCCACGAAACCACTTTGCCACCACTAGTCTTTGTTTTCTTCCCTTTGCATTACCTTGAGATTTACCTCTTTTGGGTCCTGCACTTGGTGTTACTTCATCGGGTCACTATCATCTTCATTCTCGCCCTCATTTTCATCATCATCATCCAAAGGTATAGCCTCGTGATGGTGCTACACCGCTAGAGGGACCCCAATGGTCGTCACCCATGTTACGAAGGTCTTCAAACATTATGCTCAGGTTGTCCTCATTTTGAAGGCCTTTATATCGAAAAACGTCCCGATCCCTTGACAGCTGCAATGGAAACACCACAAATATACTGGTTTCAATTACAATGGAAACGCAAAATATAGAGGTTTCAAAATATACTGACACTTGCAATGGAAGTACATGCAAATTTATTTGAACTTACATTTGCCATCTTCTTCCACCATTCCTCGTGGCATGTCAATATTCTTGCCACTTTCATCCCATCCAATACCGTGCCGCCTATCAACCAATTGCTTCCAAATACCATACTCAACTTTCAATTTGTCCCATTTATTTTTAAACTGCTTTCTTGTATGCATAAATTCACTGTCCTCTGTTTGAACTTTTGGATCACATTTGTGAAACCAGCTTTGTTCAAATGAGTACTTGAACGATTTCAATCTCCACTTGTTCGCAAAAAGCTCACAAACTATCCTAACATTTTCATCCGTCCAATCACCATGCCTTTGAGCAAAGAACTTACAAGGTTAGCAAAGAACTATCCAATCAAAATAGGACAAAGACATACACGGGAATGCATGACAATAATATATTTCCTTTCATCATAGCATGATAATCCAAATCACAAATCCTAACAGATCATTTTTAAGCGAGCTACTAATCTGCACCAATCAACAATACGCAACACGATGATAAACAACCGAAATGATCCACCGATCAAGATATAAAACAACCACACACATCTATAGAGCTAGAAACTAGAGTCTTGTTAATCTGCGACGAAACACCAATGCAACATCGGAGGTGTAAACTAGAAGCATATCTCACAGGACAATTCATTGCGAGAACAAAATCACGCTTATGCAATCAAGCATATCTCACCTAGCCTCAATGTTTACACCCAGGAGTGCTTGTTTGAACCGGCGGCCTTGTTCTCCTCCCGGTCGCGCCCACCTCCCTGCGGCGAAGTTGATGGCGTGATACGCATTGGGGCGGAGCACTTTCCTCTTCGGCATGGGTGGCACCAATCTCGATTTAATGTCCAATCCGAGCCTAGTGCGGCGGACGCCTTGCCATCGAACCAGTCCGGGAACCCATCGCCAGATTAACATGGAGGCGTTCAGCAAGCAAGGCCAGCTGGTGGCGGCGCTGCTGGTCCGCCAGCACGACGCGAACCGTCGCGCCCAACCGAGAGGAGTGCCGTGGCGGCGCTTTCGATCCGCCATCGGTCCGGGCAGCCATCCTCGCGTCATTTCTTTGGAGCACCAGGCCGCCAGATCCACTGTGTAGGCGTGTTCGCCCGTGACCACCCGGACGCCGCATGCTTGGTTCATCGAAACCCTAAGCGGCACAGCACCGCCACACGCTTTCGGTTTTGGGGCTCCATGTCTTTTCGCCCGCGGATGGACGAGGAGCCGGGAGAAGCTCGGTTTTGAGGCTCCATCCACGCGGACAAGAAATGCTCCGGCTCCCTTGCGGCTTTCGACAATGAGTGGTTACATCATCCATGTTTGGCAGGGCTTCGGCAGGAGCCGGAGCCGGAGCAGCTCGGAGAGCCCTGCCAAACAGGTTCTAGATAGATAATGATGCTCTATTCGAATAAAGATTAAATCGATAGAACGGAATGACGGAACAACTTGGGTTTGTATAACTAAAGCACTAGTTGGAAAATGACACCTTTCTTGATGATATTGATGTGTAGATTAGTAAGTTAGTTATTAGAGCTAGCTTGTTAGTTCGTAGTATGTACTCTATTTTAAGAGTTGTTGTTGCCTTGTTAATTATCTGTTGCATCATTCGCATCAATGCATATTATATTCAGGTTCGATGATGGATCAACGGATCAATTGAAGGATGATGGGGAATCTGAAGATGGTGTAATGGTATTCTCTCCAGGAGATGATGCAATGGGCTTTCTATTCAGATGATGGTGGATGATCTGAAGATGCAAATACTAACTTTTTAGTATATATCTTACCCAGGCTAGCTCCGGTGCATAACCCCTACTTTTCTGCACTTAAAATTATAGTTGTGCATTAAGTTTTAAGGAATTGAATGAAACCCACTTGCATATATATATCTTTATCCTATGAGTCTTACTAGTATTACATGATTGTGGAGATTGCTACACTACAGGACTCCGATAGAAGTCGAGTGATTGCCTGTCACTCATGAGAGATAGGAAATATATTATTGTTGTTACTATATTATTATCACTTGGAAAATATATATGAATGATAAATGGAGACCGGGCAGGGATATGGTTTGGGTATTGGTAGGTGTAAGAGGTTGTGTCCTGCGGCCAACGGGGCATAGCTTGGTTACACTGTTTCTCTGTCTATGTGTCGATTAAGGACCGGTCATTGCATTGGGTTCTAGGCAGGTCACAAACTTATTATCCTTAACACATACTTGTGTATGGGCGCAGAGAAGGCTTGTTGCTCTCTTGTCATGGGTTCCAACTCTTTTTGGACCACCTTTCTAGGTGGTTTTTGGGTGGAGGTCCAAGCATCGCTCTGAGTCCGGGACTCAGGAGCGGGGGCTTGAAGTCTAAGTTTGGACGGGGACCTGGACCCTATGATAGGAGAGTGGCGGGTTGGTTCTGCTTGTGCCTGGGGTATAAGCGGGGCATGTGTTTCGGGGTACCCAGCTAGGCACATTGATTCATGAATCGCCGGCATTCCGGTATGACTTATCTACAATCTAGCACCGTAGTAAGAACTGGAAGATGAAAGATGGTAAATGATTCTGATTGCTTACCACCTGCTTGAAAGTAGCATAGGTGCTTACATAGAATGGTTAGCTAATGAACCAATGATGACTGCTAATAAAATTGAAGATAAGGACGCACTTTTAGTAATGCTCTTGTATATGCAATAAACCCACAAGCCAGATAGCCTTGCATATCTTTGGAGTCTTTTCTTTCCTCCTAACGGGTAAGTCTTGCTGAGTATAATTGAGTACTCAGGGTTTTATTTCCCCTTGTTGCAGGTGACAAGCGGATGCTAGAGTTGACCCTTGTGTGCGAATTCCTCCTGGTGGGCTCAGAGAGGATTCCTTTATGCAGCGATCATAGTCTTTATTTATAACTCTAACTAAATGTTTTTATAAATAGAAGTTCTATAATTTGTTGTCATAGTTTATATATCAATACTTCATCATGTCATGAATAGATGTTATTTCCGTTGTAACTCTAACCACATGTTCATATTCCGTTGTTATAACAATAAATATTATATTGTGATGTTGCATGAAAAGTGATGTAAGAAATGGCTAAAATGTTGTAAGCTTTATTCTCTCATTTATGATCCTAATGGAAAATATGGATTTTTGGGTTCTCCCTTGGGGTGTGCTCAACGAAACTGCGTAATTTGGTGCCCTCCCTTGAGTACTTAGTGTCTAATGGAAGACAAGCACTCTGGAGGCATTAAATTAGGCGGTTCTACCATAGGTGGTATCAGAGAATAAATGAGGAAATAAAGCTTTGAAAACCTTTTCTAAAATAAAATTGGACAACAAATTCTTTTCAAAGAATAGGACGTCTTTATGCAATGTTATATAAGTAGCCCTATTACTATGGTTATGTATCCAGGATAGATGACACTCTGATGACTCAGGTAGGCTTAATCAATTTTTTCTGCAGGTACACTGACCCCGAGGATAGTCCGATAGTATCGACTAGCTATAGAGAGAGAACGATGTGCCAAAAATCTGAGAATGGTTGCCCTATATGTTAGGCAATGGTGGAAGGACATATAGGACATGCATTCATGCATATCTTGCTTGTGCATTGTAGTGCCTATATTGCTTGTGGATACGCCATCCATAGGTGTCACGCATGTCGTATTGTGCACAACTGACTCGTTCCTGTTCTGGAGTTATTTCTGCATTGGCTTCATGCTCCGTGTTCGCTCATGGTTCATGCCGGTCATGACCCATGTCTCCCCATACTCTTTTCTACCTCTTGTCGGACCATTGCCCTGTAGTCGTACTAGTCAGTAATGGCCTCGGATATTGCTCGCCTCGAACGCGCAAAAATTTGGTCGATTCATTCGTAGTGACCCCGCGTAGAAACCCTGGTGGACCATGCCAGGACCACTAACCGCTCTGCCTCTATAAGCAGGTCCCGGCTTAGCCATTGGTACCACCACTTAGTGCACTTTAGCTCGTCTAGTTTTTCTTTTGAGCAAGCTTTTCGCTCAGTCCTTCCTCACAACCACCGCAGGGATGGCAGGAGCCTAGGTTAGTAGTTACTGCCTGAACGTTGAGGGTTTTCCTAGAATCCTGCGTGTCACCCTACAGAAGCTCGGATTCAAAGATCGTCCCGAGTATGAGGGCCATGAGTATGAAAAGCATGGCACTGAGTGTGTGAGGTTACCGTCTATATTGGGAAGAGTGAAGAGTTCCCCGACATCACTGAAGCCTGGAATGTGACCACAACCGGGTTTCCCTTCATTGACACCTACCAGGTTGTGGCCCGCAAAGCCTTGCGGTATCTTTGCCAGATCTATGAAGAGCCCATTGTCCATACCCCCATGAGGTTCTTTCCACCTTTGAAAAAGAATCGATGGGCATGGAGGGCTCACATGGAGGCCTTGCAAGGGCGGGATGCGCAAGAAGATAGTCCTACCACGTACCTGCTTGCTCTAGATGAGCAGTATGACCGGCAAGCCTCTGAGCTGAGGAATTGCCTCCATCGAGCCAAGAAAGCCGAGATCTTCTCTAGGATGCTCTAGGTGCAGCTTGCCAAGCGCGCATGTCAGTGCGGCAGCTGCAGAGAGTTGGGAGACTGCCATATCGGAAGCCCTAAAGGAGGCCGAAGATCAACATGCGCATCAGTTGGGGGAGGCCTACCTTGTCACTAGGGCTAAGCGTAGGACGCTGGCTGTCGAACGACAGGATACCTTGATCGTGGAGGGAATCCCTGTCCACCCGCCAGAAAGAAGGAGAACCGGTGTTGCAGTGCACCAGCACCTCCACCCTCGGAAGTATCAGAAGTAGAACCCTTGGTTCCTCTCACTCAACCGCTGCCCAGAGAGGAGACAGATCCATAGCCAGGGCGGTAGAAGAATCCACCAAGCCCGGAATGAAGATGCGTGGTCCCGAGTAGATTAGTTGCCTTGGGATGATGTACCCGTAGTAGTAGTGCTTTTCGTCGCTGTCCTCCGGCAATGTACTCTTGCCATTGTTTTTCGTCCATAGTTGTTGAGATCGTCCGGCCGTAGGGAATGATGTGTCGAAAATGGGAGAGTTAGTGTCTGTATGTTGCACCAGCCTAATAATGTTTGCAATATGCATTTTATTTATTTTGCTAGTGTCTGTATGTTGCACCAGCCTAATGACGTTTGGAATATGCATTTTATTTATTTTGTTGTGTTTATTGCGTCTATCTACCCTTAAGTCTCATTAGATGTGTTTAGGGTTTTCAAGGGCAATGTTAAGCGGGTTACAAGAGAAGTTACCATTCAGCTGCCAGCTGACCAGCTGTGAATAGAGAACATATGACACTATATCGACTAATTGTGGATGTCCCAGCAGAACACTTGAATCTCCTTAAATTAAAATCCATCGTTGGATTTGAATTCCTTGTCCCTTGTTGCGAAGGAAAACCCTTGTTGTTGAATCTTCCTTTGCAATACTCCTCTGATTCTGTGGTCTATGACCCCACCGCCTTCATTGCATGTAAGTTGGTAGTAGTTGCCTGGTTAATAGCTTATGGTGCTGCAACAAAACCGAGGGCCCCTGTGGAACAGCTGCCACATGGTGACGCTGCTCGGCACGCGCTGGTATCAAGGTTGTTGATCAAGTACCTTTACCAAGTTACACTGCCATTCTGCTTTTGCTACAAATATTCTCCTTGAAAATATCCAGGTGTTCGAACGGAAAATCCACAACGGGTTGATGAAATAGTGTTCTCTCAAGGTAAGCAAGAAAACGTGGTTTTGGGGGAAGAACATATGACATGGTCTTAGTTTACATGAAAGACGAATGTGGTCAAGGAAGGGAAAGAAAAAGAAGAGTAGTAAGGAAAGTTAGCCATGGGTAGTCGGGAGTGATTGTAAAAGCCTAAGTGGATGTCATATCACAAGCCCTACATTTAGTTGACCGCACTACGCATGCCGGGTTATTTTGCTACGTGCCCTGCGGACGCCGTCTGTGTCGGGCCCATTAGCACCCTGTTTTTGCACGTGGCCGCGGCATCGTGCCGCACTCATCGTCTTTGTGCACTGTGCATTTCTCCTTTTCCTAGCATCCGGTCAGCTCTCGACCCCACGCCTTGTCCCCCGTATCGGACCCCCCTTCCCCCCTTTCTTTCTTCTTTTGGGGACACGGCCGCCCACATGCCTCCCTCATCGAGCGCACCCTCTTATCTCCCCTCCTTTATTTCTCCTCCGCTCGCTTGTGTAGGGAGCGCACCATGTCCGACCTTATCCCCACAGCGTGAACTGTTAGTGTCTCCCACCCACACCGCCTCCCCTTTTGGTGCACTGCGCACACCTCTGTTCGCCACTATAAGATGCCCTTGGTTCTTTCTCTTCTTCTCCTATATATCTTTATCCTATAAGTCTTACTAGTATTATAGGATCATGTAGATTGCTACGCTATAGGACTCCGATAAAAGTCAAGTGATTGCATGTCACTCGTGAGAGATAGGAAATATATTATTGTTGTTACTATATTATTATCACTTGGAAAATATATATGAATGATAAATGGAGACCGGGTAGGGATATGGTTTGCGTATTGGTGGGTGTAAGAGGTTGTGTCCTGCGACCAACGGGGCATAGCTTGGTTACACTATTTCTCTGTCTGTGTCGGTTAAGGACCGGCCGTTGCATTGGGTCCTAGGCAGGTCACAGACTTATTATCCTAAACACATACTTGTGTATGGGCGCAGGGAAGGCTTGTTGCTTTCTTGTCATGTTTTTTGGCTCTTTTTGGACCAACTTTCAGGGTGGTTTTTGGGTGGAGGTCCAAGCACCGCTCTGAGTTCGGGACTCAGGAGCGGGGGCATGGAGTCTAAGTTTGGACGGGGACCTAGACCCCATGACAGGAGAGTGGCGAGTTGGTTCTGCTTGTGCCTGGGGTACAAGCGAGGCGTGTGTTTTGGGGTACCCAGCTAGGCACATTGATTCATGAATCGCCGGCATTCCGGTATGACTTATCTACAATCTAGCACCGTAGTAAGAACTGGAAGATGAAAGATGGTAAAAATGATTCTGATTGCTTACCACCTGCTTGAAAGTAGCACAGATGCTTATATAGAATGGTTAGCTAATGAACCAATGTTGACTGCTAATAAAATTGAAGATAAGGACACACTTTTAGTAATGCTCCTACAGATACAATAAACCCACAAGGCAGATAGCCTTGCTATCCTTGGAGTCTTTTATTTCCTCCTGTCGGGTAAGTCTTGCTGAGTACAATTGAATACTCAGGGTTTTATTTTCCCCCATTGTAGGTGACAAGCGGATGCTAGAGTTGACCCTTGTGTGTGGCTTCCTCCTGGTGGGCTCAGAGAGGATTCCTTTACGCTGCGATCATAGTCGTTATTTATAACTCTCACTAAATACTTTTATAAATGAAAGTTTTATAATCTGTTGTCATAGTTTATATATCAATACTTCATCATGTCATGAATAGATGTTATTTCCGCTGTAACTCTAACCACATGTTCATATTCTGTTGTTATAACAATAAATATTATACTGTGATGTTGCATGAAAAGTGATGTAAGAAATGGCTAAAATGTTGTAAGCTTTATTCTCTCATTTGTGATCCTGATGGAAAAATATGGATTTTCGGGTTCTCCCTTGGGGTGTGCTCGACGGAACTGCGTAATTTGGTGCCCTCCCTTGAGTACTTAGTGTCTAATGGAAGACAAGTACTTCTAGGAGGCATTAGATTAGGCAGTTCTGCCACAATCCATCCCAACCACCCTAAATAGCGTCGGCTCAACGGCTGTGAAGCCAAAGTCCAAATTGAGCCAACCGGCTCTGATACCACCTGTAGGGGACCGCGACACCTAAGAGGGGGGGTGAATTAGGCAACTTAAAATTCTAGCTCTAAACTATGGCCTCTTTTTCTAACCTTAGCAAAACCTATGCAAAAGATAAACTATCTAAATATGCAACTATGGTTTTGCTAGTGTGTTGCTATCACTACTGCAAAAAAGGAGTAATACAAATAATATAAATGCGAAACCTAAAGAACAAGGTAGAGATATGCAAACTCCCATCGATGACTCTGGTATTTTTATCAAGGTATCGAGAAGCGCGCAAGCTTTCCCTAGTCCTCGTTGGAGCCCCTCGCACGGAATCCCTCGCAAGGGCCAATCTTCCAGTCGGGTAACTCCGTGGATAGCCTCGGGCCTTCCCCATGCGCAAGTGGGTCTTCGGTGTGCCTTCCGGCAAGCCTCTCCCAGACCGCTCCCCGCTATCTTCACTATCAAGCTTCGGCCGAACCGCCGTGGGCCTTGTTTCCTTCGGTACATGGTGGCGGCCACACCACAAACGCGGTTGGTGTGATCTGGACTACAAGCCCTCCGAAGACTGGTGCACAAGCCCCTCCGGTAAGATGTACAACAATGGTGCAAACCTAGAGCAAGCGCATAAGCGGTGGTCTAATCAATCTGGTAAGATGTATGCAAACCTCACTAAACACTAGGTCTAAACCTAGAGCAAGCGCATAAGCGGTGGTCTAATCAATCTAAGCACTTCGCAAGACACCTACGCTAATCACCTAATGAATCACTAAGCACTATGCAAGTGGAGATCACTAAAATGGTGTATCAACACCCTTGGTATGTTTCCTCAGCTCCACTCATTGCAAATGGTCGGTTGGGGGGTCTATTTATAAGCCTCACTAAGAAAGTAGCCGTTGGGGACGAAATCCCACTTTTCTGCTACTGACCGAACGCTGCCGTCTCCGACCGGATGCATCCGGTCATCCCGACCGTTAGAACGCGCGATCAACTGATCAGACGCTAATGGCTTCCGGTCACATGCCACCGGACACGTCCGGTCACAACTTTGCCAGTTTGGAACCTCTCTAGACTCGATTTGGACGCTGCAGTTCCTGCGTCCGGTCGATTAGCCACCAGCGATTCGGTCAGTACTGAATGTGTTGCCAGGATGATGAACAGTGCCATCGGCATGTCCAGTCACTTTCAGTTCTCAGTGTTCGGTCGTTGCTGCTGACGCCTGCTATTGCCGAGCCTCTTGATTGGAGCGTCCGGTCGCTATGCCGCCAGCGTCCGGTCAGTATTGTAGAAGCTTGTTTCTTTGCGATCTTGCATTCGACCTGATTCCTATCTTTGTGCTTAGACTTTGCTTGACCTTGTATGTCTTCTATGCATCTTCATATGTCTTTCTTGAGGTGTTGATCATCGGATCATCACGTCACCTTCCTCCAAGTCACGTTTTGTATCCTATTGAACTACAAAACAAACACTTACAAATTTATTAGTCCAATTCAGTTGTGTTGGTCATCAAACACCAAAATTCAAAGTAAATGTTCATTTATTGTTGCCACGGGAGAACTAACAACAGGTGCTGTCACTACAATGTCCGTACTGTTGGTATAGCAGCAACATGTAGCGAGAAAAATGGCTACTGAACCATCGGAGTGGCCATGTATACCCTCTTCTCCTCAAAGTTAATTTCTCGCGCTACCATGATCTCCCTAACCATATCATCCTCCAAGAACACAACGTGTCTTGTTTCTATAAACTTCGTATGTCTGTCGGGATAGTAGAAACGATAACATTTTGACTTGTTTGGATAGTCAATGAAATGACAACTGACTGTCTTGGAGTCTAGCTTCCCAATGTTTGGGTTAAATACTTTTAGCCTCAGCTGAATAGCCCCACACACATAAGTGATTAAGTGAGGGTTCTCTTCCTGTCCATAACTCATATGGTGTTTTGGGCACTGATTTGCTTGGTACTCGATTGGGGATATGAATGATGGTTTTTAACGTCTCCATCCATAAACTTATCAGTAAAGTGGAGTAACTTATCATACTTTTCACCATATCCATTAATGTACGGTTACGTCTTTCAGCTACTTCATTCTGTTGAGGCTCGCCCAGAGTAGAGTACTGGGCAACTATGCCATTTTCCTGCAAGAACTTCACAAAAGGTCCAGGAACTTGGCTATATGGGGTATGTCGACCGTAGTACTCCTCCCACGGTTGGATCTTAATACCTTAATCTTTAAATTATGCTGATTTTCTATTTTAGCCTTAAATGTCTTAAATTTATCCAATGCTTCTGATCTTTCCTTAATTGGATAAATACAGTCATAACGAGAATAGTCATCTGTGAATGTTATAAATAAATCATAACCATCCACACTTTTCACGGAAAAGGACCATAGATATCTGTGTGAATTATTTCTAAAATTCCTACGCTTCGTTTGACATCTTTCTTTATTTTCTTAACATACTTTTCTTTAATGCAATCAATGCATTGTTCTAAATCTAAAAAATCTAATGGCGGAAGAATTGATTTCTTAATCAATCGTTCTATTCCCCCCCTCGAAATATGGCCTAAACGACAGTGCCATAATTTCGATGATACATCATGAATTCTCTTCCGCTTATTTCTTGCATTCATAGAAGAGGAGGTATTCTCATTCTCAGTGCTCACAATATTCACATTCTCAGAAAGCGATAATAAATAAAGCTTGTCTTGTTGGAAGGCAAGACCGACACACTTATTATTAAACACAATCTTACATTGGCCATTACCAAAATGGCAATCATATCCATCATCGTCTAAACATGAGACACTTATTAAGTTTCTACGCAAAGAGGGTACATAAAAGATATCTGAAAGCTTAAGTATAAAGCCATCATTTAATTCTAATGGGAGGTCTCCAATGGCTTCAACTTCAGCTTTGACTCCATTTCTACCTTAATGTGTCTTTCTCCTCTTTGCAGGGTCCTCCTCGTATGGAATCCCTATAATGAATTTGTAACATGAATAGTTACACCTGAATCAATCTACCAAGTAGATTTTGCATAATTTAAATACAAGGACTCATCTATAAATATAATAATATCCTCACCTTTTCTCATCAGGTGCTTCAGAAAGTCTAGACAATCCTTCTTATAGTGTCCAGTCTTGTGGCACCATCTGCAGGTGTCCTTGTCTACTTGAACATAGTTGATTTCTGATGGTGATATTTCTATGGGGCCTTTCCTTGTGACTTAGAAGATGAGGTATTGTCCCACTGGGGGTTTTCTTGTGGTTTGTCTTTCTTGTTATTAAAGTTCTTCCTTTTATTTTCCTTCACATGGTTGATGGAGTCACCATGTGAGCTCTTAAGTCTCTCCTCTTCTTGCACACACATGGCAATGAGCTTCTCAATGTCCCACTTATATGGCTATAAGTTGTAATTAACAACAAAGGTTTCATATTCTTTGGGCAAAGAAGCAAAAATCAAATGAATTAGGAACTCATCCTTGAGCCCCAAGTCTATTGGCTTGAGCTTGGATGTCGTGTCGCTCATCTTCAATATGTGCTCTCTAATCCCTCCACTAGAGTATTTCTCATTGACTAACTTCTTAATAAAAGTGCTTGCATAAGCCTTTGAAGAGGCAGTGAATTGACTCTCCACCGTTGGGCAGAAATAGAACTAATGCATAAAACTCATAAATAAAATTATAATATTATTATTATCAACTTTGGTCAGAAAATAGCAATATCATAAATACAACATTCTTCTACATTAATTATATATCATCATTGGGCAGAAATAGAATTAATGCATGGTAAAACTCATTAATAAACTTATAATATTGTTATCATCAACGTTGGTCGGAAAAAATAACAATATCATAATTTAACTTAGACAAATCGGACTGCTCCTCCAATTAAAATTTTCCGTGGTCCCAATTTAATTAGAGGATGAAACTTTAACATAGCAGCGGAAATATGTAAAATAGTCTATTTTCCAAAAGCATTTTTGAGTACTTATCTACTCTCTAAAAATTAAACATGTTGGTGCAAATTTATAAAGATAAAAAACTAGATAAAACATATTGACAAAATGCTATTGAAAAATAGAAAATGGAAAACCTTAAACTGTTATCTCTCTGTGCATTTGGCCCGGGAGTGAAATCGGTCCAAGGGTCATCGGGGCGCTGCGCCCTCACGCGGCCCAGCAGGTGAAGACGGACCATGGCCGAGCCGCGCGCGCCGCGTTCTCCGCGCCCAGGCCGCAACTTGCCTCGGCCGGGAATCTACCTTCCCGCCTAGGCCAAAACCGGTCTGTGCTCTGCCGACCGTCGATCGCAATCCGATGGTCAGGCGTGCAGATCGGCGGAACAATCCCCCCCCGCCGGCTGCTCCTCCCCAAAACCCTAGTTCACATCTCTCCCTCCCCCTTCTCTCACAGCGCGATGACCCGAGCGAGCGAGCGGCGGCGGCCGCCGCCCGTGGCGACTGGAGGGGAGTGCCGGCGCCGCGCGCGGGGCCCTTTGCCGGTGTGCGCGTTCCCCGCGAGGGAGAGCGTGTCGCCGTCGAGCGGTTTCACGATGGTGCCCTGAGCGGCGGTCGGCTCGTCTTCCCGCTCGGCGACGATGCGTCAGCCGGCGGTGGTGACGACAGCAGGGGCCACCAGGTGGGTCCCGCCGATCCTCTATACATCTCTAGGGTTAGTGTTAGGGTTTGAGGAAATTTGAAAACTTTCATCTCCTTCTGATTTCTTTTCATTTTTCTACCCCGATCTAGATCTACTGCCTTGGAGGTGATCTGATACCATTGTTAGATTCTTAGGATCACTAGGAGTAAGATCTAGTGGGTGAGAACATTTCTATTCGAAATAAGATAACCTAGACCGTAAACTAGAGAGAGAGAGAGATTGAAGTGGTTGACCATCGGTGGGCTTGGCGGAGGAGCTCGCCATGGCCACGGTGTCGGTGGTGAGGTCGGTGAAGAGGGTTGAGCGCAGTGTAGGGCGGTGGCGTCCCGACGGTGGCGAGGCAGTGGGGCTTTCCATCGCTGGCAACGCCTCCCTGGATCGGTTAGGGTTGTGGGTGGGGTTGCTGGCGGCGCAGTGAACCTCGTACTGAGTGCCCCGGCCCTCCACCTCCTTTTATATGGCGCTATGCGACGGGGTCCCACCAACCATGGCTCGGTTGGGCGCCCCCGATCAAGGCGCGGACCAAGGCCCCGACTCGGTCCAACGACCGTGTCAGGAGGAGATCACATGCGTGCTTTGAGTATGGGGAGACAGTCCAGCAACATGAATACATCCTTACATATACTGGCATATGTAACCTGCAAAGACCACATGTAAACCATAAAGTTGTGATTACATAAATAGTCTTGTTCAGTCTGTCACTTTCTTAAAGGTAGCTTGGAAGTTTAAAATTGCTAAGAAAACAATAACTTACAGCAGCTTTCCAAGACTATGGCCCAAATAAATGAAATAGTAATAGCTACAGGTACTATCTAGTCATGATTCTTTATTCAAGCTGTTCAGGACCATTCGGTGCAGTGAACTCTGATGTATGTTGTGAAAAAGGCAACCATGGAAACTGCCGGATCACACATAATACAGGTCACAGTAATCTGCATAGCAAGGAAGGCCCAACAAAAATGTTAAGATTAAGACATCATAAACCCTTATGCACTACCTCCAAATCACATCAAGAATATATCAGATGCACTTATCTTTGCAAAAAGAAACAAAAGGAAGTGCGTGAGCTTAATGATTCTGCTGAAAACAGTTCAGTGATAAAAATGCATATCTAGTCGTCAGAATACTTGTTGCAAAAATAACTCTAATCTATCCACAGATATTCTTGTCTGCACTGACAGCAACCCCACCAACCCATTGCGGTTCATCTTAGCTTTACACCTTTTGTTTTAGTGGCCCCCTGTGATGAAGACTTTAGACTTGTCGCAGTGACCTCCATTTGTGTTAACAGAATAGTGTATGCCATGATGTATTGCCACTAGTAGTTGTAACAACTAACAAGTTACTTTTTGTGCAACTGTTGACTGTTGAGCTAGTAGTCTCGAAACAAAAGGCAGCTTCAATGTGAACTAGTACTGCAGTTAAAGCAGCAGAACATGTAAAGAACAAGGCGGTACATTGAGCACATGTGCAGCAAGTTGTTTTCTTCTAAAGTCAAAATGCAACTTTATTCGTCGCTCTAAAGACCTGGCATAGGTACTCCATTATGGAGCACCAGAACCACTGGTGAGATTCTCCCCAATCGACAAGGCAAAATGTGCAGCTGGTTTGACTGCATGCCAAATTACTTCTCAATCTTTTCCGACATGCAGCACACATGACATGAGCGGAGCAGATAAGTGCACAACTACCTTTTCCAGATGAAAATGAAAGTCACATAAGCTTTTGGATAAATATGCTTTCCAAAGGAAAAGAGAAGAAAAGATGTTTTGACATTCATACTACTTAGGATGAGTTAGGTCTAGTGAAGGTTCTACCTATGGCTCTGTTCGGCTACTCGTAAAATCGCTTGTGTTGATTTGTACGGCTGATTTATTGGGAGAGAAAAATACGTATAGTATCATGGCTTATAAGACGGCTTATAATGACAGCCGAACACTCCCATTTACGACTATGAGAAGGACTCCACAAAACAAAACATAAAAAAGAAAGAAAGAAAGAAACATAAAGTGGGTGGGATATTGTGGATGCATGCGGATTTGATGCCAAGCCTGGATAGCTTTACCTAACACCACTGTTTCAGCAACTGAAAGATGGTGTAAGTGATTTATCAGTAATATCAATGATAACGAATACAATGACCCCTTCTAGAATGAGGTAGGTCGTGCAAAAGGGGCATACCAGTGCAGAAAGCTCCTGTTCTGTGCGGGGTCTGGGGAAAGGTGTCAGCGGCAAACCTTACCCTCGCCTGTGCAATACGAGGAGACCGCGACTCGAACCCGGGACCTTTTCACAGGCGGTAAGACTCTACCGCTTGCACCAGGCCGGCCCTTCAGGTCGCGCAAAACATACTTCAAATCTTTGTCATTGCATCAGAACCAGCGCCTAACAAGAGAAGTGAGTAAAAAGATACTACAACATCCAGCGCACCCACCAGGCCACTCCAGTTGATAAAGGCATGAAGCCATGAAGGTATGGTAGGCTCGATGGATTGGAAGCTTCTATAGATCTTTGTCATTTCATCACCCGGGCGGCTAGGCCACCTAACATGCAGATAACAAGAGGTATTCTTTCATATTTTCTGGAATGACATCACTACTAGAACCTCTGGTGATAATTCATTGAACCCCTGTCCCTGTCCAACTCCCATTTCCAGGAGATAGTCAAAAACATTTTAGGAAAAAAACAAACTTGTATCCTTTACATTCTGTTGTTCCATTTTCAAGCATACCATCTAATTAATTAATATAATCATTCATGTCCTCTCGCAAATTATGATAATGCAAGAGAAAGCAAAAAAATCTACAGCATGTAAGATATAGCGTAACTTGTGCTGGTGAGCTAACCAATAAGCCTGTATAGCATATTGGCATTATTCAGAAGAATAGCTTATTGCCCTGCTCGAGGATTCAGGATAGGCCTTTACAGTGAGTTATTTACGAATTTGGTAATTTGGCTTGTTAATGCAAAACAAAAATGTGTCAGAGATAAATGCTTATTGGGACAGAAGCTTATGCAGAGAGGTTTGAGTTTAAGGCCATGTTCGCTTCGCTGAAAAAACAAGCTGAAACATTGTTCCGGCTGATTTGTTATGAGAGAAAAACACTGTTCCGGCTGAAAAAACAAGCTGAAAAAGATGGATTATAAGAGAAGCGAACATGGCCTAAATGAACTCAATAATACCAATCAGCTGCAGAAAGATGATGACATGTGTAGCTAAAGAAAAGTAAACAGATTTCCAAGAAGGCGACTGTATCATCTGAAGACGTCATCCTAAGAACAAGCATGATTTTGATGATAAGTCTTAAACCACAAGATATGACTTATATTCCCTTATTCATGACACAAACTAAATCATTACATGGTATAAGGTTGAACGCATGGAGCACTTGGCTAAATGTTTAGAAATGAAATATACTGAATTCCTGAATGGGCTTGGTGGCCAGTTAATGGAAAGTGCATTGACATGGACCAAAATGTTGCTTAAGCATTTAGAGGGAAGCAATTGCAAAAAAGGCCAGTATTGGGCCATGGGCCTGAAATCTATAGCATCATTTGATCATATAATAGCAGACGAGAAAAAATAGTTTTGAATTTTTTTTTACCAGAGTGACACATAGTCTATTGGATTCGAAAAAATATCAGAGTTGTGAATGATTATAAACAAATCATTTGAATACATATAGTACAAATTTCAACCCAAGAATAAATATACTGGAGTGCATTGAGGGGAGAACGGTCATCCACATTCACATATATATCTGGTTGATTGCAGACCAGAACCAAAACTGACTTAGCAACCGTTCTTAGGTAAGCAGATGACTTATCTTGAGCCCAATACTCCAATGCCCACCAGTGATTGCCCGTACATGTTGTTATTGATACATTTCTGTTTGTGTCTGCAAAATTAATTGACTGGTCCAACCTTGAGCTTTGCTGACATCTGCACATGCACAGTACCTATGTAGATCATAGCACTACAGCAACATGATTGAATTACATGTAGAATCAAACTGCAAATTAGAGTATTTTGTTCCTAAGGGTTCTCATCCTTTTTTTCTTCTTAATATAATGACACACAGCTCTCCTTCCTGTTTGATAGATGATGTTTCTTTTTAAATAAATCATGCTAAGATTTATTTCATCGTTCTGAGAATAAAAGTTTTATGTTGAATCAAATCTGATGGTTTGAACATAAACTTTTCGTCTAGTTCAGGACAAGCCGAACTATTGGTAGAATAGAAACCAGGTCTACTAAAAAACTATTGCATGGATCAAGCCTCTATGAATATCCTGTTGTTATAAAAAATCTAAATACTGCTAATATGGAAATCCCATTTAGGCCCTGCTTGGAATGCAGGAGCTTCACAAGTAACAATTGAATTCGCCGTATGCTTTGTTTCTGCAAATACGCAACCTTCACTGGATTCATTTCAAACCACAGAAAATAGAAAGGCTGAGGGTTCTAGTCTTCTTGTTTACCTCCCGAATATTACAGAGAATATTTTTATGTATCCTAAAACAAACCTCTTTGTCTTTTCCCTGTCTTTCCAAATAGGAGATAACAATGTCCAATTCAGCATATGTCAGGTTATTTTTACAAATACTTAGTAACTTGTCCACACTAGTCCACACCATATTATGCAGCCCTGCAAAGCTCGTAGGAACTATATTCAGACTCTTCACTACCATACTACTTCATGGCAGAAGACATAATTTAGATTAGCATTTGCAGGGATACCATTATCATCTCTTGGCTTGGGTAACTAAACTATGCCAGAAAGTAGAAAATACCAAGGGAAAAAACAATGTATTGGGTGGGACATTGGGTTGACATTCCCACTTAGTTTGGCGACCAAAGGCACAAGTCATCTCGAAGTACCTATAATTACAAATGCTCACAAGACAGAGCATAGCACTAGTGCAGCTTTCCATGGTTGAAAACCAGAATCCGGTCCCAACACGGGCTATCTAATCGCAGGATCAGGCAGCCGACCAAATTAACCGCAGGCCAACAATTCGTCCCCACGGAAACTGAATCGACCACCTTAAGGGCAGCAACACGGCTAGCACCGGCGCGCGTATACTAACCCTAGCTAGACGAAATGGGAACAACTCTGCGGGGAGCACGAGTGCCTCACCTAGCTAGGAGTGGTGGATGCGTCGTCGGAGGCTCCCATGTCCCTGCCTCACCGGCGGCCAGAGGGCAATCGGGCCTCTCCGCGGCCGCGCCGGGTGGCGAGCCCCGCGAGTTGGAGGATTTTCAAATGGGAGCGGAGTTTTTCTACGTGGTGTTTGATCCTCGTTGGGAAATGGGAGCGGAGTCCTCAGCCATGGCGCGCGAACAACGCGGCGGGGGTTTTTGCTTTTGCGTTTGCAAGCAAAGATGCATTTTACAAATTTATCCTTACACAAAGGGCTTTTCAGTTGGACTTTCCTTTTTTTTCTCTCGAAAGAAGCTAAAAATATTCTTCTTCCACATTCAAGTATTCAACGTGTTAATCTCAAAAAAAGTATTCAACGAGTTTACACGAATATCTATGTTCCAAATTATAAGACATTTTAGATATGCATTATAGCTTAATACATAACTAAAGAAATGTATTGAGAAAAAGTTATAACACCTTACAATTTAGAACGAATAGAGTAAAAATTATGATAGATGCTAAACCTCGACCGTCACATGCTCGGCCAAATACGCGACATGTTGGCCACACAATAGATCTTTTATGTATCAAACTATTTTAGAGGATCGTTGCATAAGAAATTTTATTGACCCCCTAGGGCGCCGTTAAGGCATGTTGTATCGAACAATCTCTATTTTAATATAAAGACGCACAAACCTTTTACGTTGTCAGTGTAGAAAGTGATCAACACGTAAATATTTGTAGTTTTGTTGTACGTTGTGATTGGAGGTGGCCTAGCACTTAATGACACATGGTTTATACTGGTTTAGGCAACGTGTCCTACGTCCAGTTTGAGTCGGTCGGTGACTTTATTCCTGAGCCCAGGTGCTATGGGGTTACAAATGGAAGGGAGAAAGATGGGGGGTACAAGAGGTCCGGTCGGACTCTGGTCTGAAGGGCCGAGAGTGACAGGAGCCCCGCTATGTGCTAAGTGTTCGAGCGTGTGCTCGGTATAACCTTAGAGTGTCTAAAGTTACAAAGGGTGAATCAATACAAGCGAACTGATCGATCTCTTTTTGGAAGAGGGCGCATCCCCTTTTATAGATGAAGGGGATGGTCTTACAAGTCAGAGGGAGAGAGTGCGTATGTCACTAAGTCTTGTTGCCCACGCCAGTGGGTACAAGATGGTGGTAGGCGCCCACAATACTGTTTAATGTCAGATGCACGTGGGAGGTTGCGTCGTCTTCTTCTGGTATGACAGATGTCGGTGCCTGTCATACTGTTGATGCCCAGAGGCACGTAGGGGGTTTTACCATGTTCGCCTGGTATGGTAAATGTTGACGCTCACAACACTGTTGATGCCCAGAGGTATGTGGAAAAAGCCTTACCGTATTTATCTGGTATGGGAGTTGATGGCGCCTACAACACTGTAGGGGTAGCACCTAGTTTTAAGAACAAAACTAGATACACACCATATATATGCCCAGGAAGTCAAATCTCACATATAGCTACAAATAAGGGTAATATCAAAAGACAATGCTTAAATACATAACGTAATAGTAAAAAGATTATAACCTCAGAGTATAGACAGCGGAAAGACAACTCCGATCTTTAGGCGAATACTCTAAATCCATAGGGACAACTGACTGGTTGACCACAAGCCTAATTCCTTCAAACTCTAGCAATCTGGTACCCATCCGAGATTTTTCCAAAGATGTAAAAAGTAAAGCAAGCGTAAGTACATGTCGTACTCAACAAATATAACATGGGGTTCATGAGGCTCAAAAGGCTGACACTAGTTTAACTGCGATTATCTTTTAATGAGTCATGATTTTAGCAATTGAGTAGCAACAAGTTTATCATAAGCCCATATAAACACATGATCAGGTAAACAAGAATAATGAATAGCATAAACAATAACCATTAGTGAGCATCATTATCATCGGTATCATCAGTGTTCATCATCTATTCCGTAAGGGTTCCAAGGCCGCTCGTGACCGTGACCATGGCTGATATACCAATTTTACACTCTGTAGAGGTTGTACACTTTCACTGTGAGTCGTGATTTACCCTTTTGCCCAAGGTAGCTAATCTCTTGACCCACTTCCAAGGAAAGTCGGCAGGGTTCACTATCAAGCCTTTTAAAGGTTCGTCTAACAAGTTAGTGCCATTAGACTCACTCGGCAAACAGATATAGGAACCCCCTGTCAAATGGCACAATAACACACAACCTATACACATAAGAGTAGATGTTGTCCTATACCCGATTCGTCAAGCCATTCTTATACCAATAAAGATAACCACTAACAAGCTAGAAAAGGTCCTCATACTAAGGTAAAGCTAGAGCCATATAGCCCTCACAGCTGTATTGTAAGTCCCGGATGATCACTTATAGATAAGTCCTTAGAGAGAGGAATCTAGAGCACCATAAAATAGCCCAATGCTCTAGTCCCCTTGTTCCACGTTGCTAAAAATATCTTTTAATGTTTATTGCATATTACATTAGTCAAGTTACAAGATCATAGTTGTAGTTGAGCACTAGCATCATACTATCTAATGCAATAACCCAAAGGTATCAAGGTACATGGTAACAAAATACTAGAAAATCCTTAGTGGCAGTCAAGGTAGACACATGCAGTATGAATTAAGTGATTAAAGGTAAATAGGGCAACAAGGAAGATTCCATGCTATACTAGCCTTAAAATATCGATCCTTCGGTAAGCTTTAACCTTCAACGTTTTTCTTCTTCTTCTTGATCACCACGTATATCTCACCGACTGGACGTAATCATAAAGCACTACACAAGCATTCATACAATCATACACGAAGCAGACAATAAGTCTAAATTAGAACAGTACACCAACCATCAAATCAAGATGAAAAGTTTGTAAAACGAATCTACATCTTGCTACGAACACACAGACGCGAAAAGCACGCTAATCGGAGCTACGATGAAAAAGATACATCTACCGAAAGATCTACTCATAAAACTATTAGTTTCATGTGTTTTAATTATATAAAAACATATATAAGATATTTTATAGATAATAGAAATTAAGTCAAATTTAAGTTTGAAATATAATACTAAAGTAAAACAAATCATATTTTATTTATAAAACCTAGTTGTATAATTATTATTCAAATTAGAGTTTAAACCATGAAATTCTAGAAATAGTAACATGGTACACAATGTTACTAACGCGTAGATCTCATTGCAATGAATCTAGCACAACTTGAACGGGTCAATTCGGAGCTAAGACATAGAAGATATGGAATAAACGAGATTTTATTTATTAAAATAATAGATTAATTCTAACCACGAAATTTAAAAGTTGAAAACATACTTAACAGTACTATAAACATGTAGATTATGAAATTACGAACCTAACGCAAGTTGAACGGATCAAATCAGAGTTAAAACGGAGAAGTTATGGCTAAAACAAAATCAGTGAGAGATCTGTAAATAAGTGAAAACGTATTTTAGACTTAACTGAAACAAAATACGCTTTTAAAAAAAGAAAACAAAATCTATAAACATGTTTTGGACTGTGGGTTAAATTAGTAGAAAAGAGAGGGTCTCTTTAGTAAAACAGCCACGTGATGGGGTAAGTTCTATTCCTAGCCCTTGATCTAGATTTGGACGGCTAGGATCGAAACAGGAAGAGAGAGGGAGGAGGCTGCCGCCGGAACAGTAGCCGCCCTGGTGGAAGCCATGGCCGGCGGTGGAGCTTCACCGGAACAGTGATTCTGGCGTTGATTGCTTCAACGAAAGGCTTGGGGAGGTGGAGAAGGGAACGGCGAACTCACCTAACTGCTTCCCACGGAGGAGTGCGGGTCCGTGGCGACATGGAGAGGACGGAAGTAGCTCGGCGGTGTCAAGCTCCTTCGGTGGGATCCGAGCGACGGTGCTAGGCTGGCTCGGGGCGAGGGCAGAGCGAGATAGGGCGCGGGGTAGGTAGCGGCGGGCACGGGCATCCGATATTTAAGGGCTGGCGCGACTTGGGGCGCACGCAAAATGGAGGGAGACGTGGGTGGGGCGGACACGGTCAGCGACGGTGATGGAGTCTGGTTCAGCGACAGCACGAGGAAGAAGAAATAGCTGACAGGCGGGGCCACATCGTCAGCAATAGAGGGCGCGGGTCGGGCTGTCAGTGAGCCATTGCGAGGGAGAAGGAAGGCGGCGCGACGTGTGCTTGCTAGGCCGCGGGGTTGGGCTGCAAGAGCGGACGAGCAGGAGGGGAGGAGTCTGGGTCGGCCAGCTACGGTGGTGGGCTGCGGGTGAGAGAGATGGGAGCGGCTTGCCAGCGTAAGGAGAGAAGAGAAGGGAGTGGGCCTGGGCTGCAGCTTGGGCCGAGGCCGAGTAAGAGAGAAAGGGAGAAGGAAGAGGAAAGAAGCGCCTGGGCCGAATGGAGAGAAAAAGATTTTTCGTTTTTATTTTGTTTTCCTATTTCGTTTTCAAAACCAAATTCAAACATGACTAACGTCAAATTCAAATGGGGTTTCAGACACACTTTTCAATTCATACAAAATGAACAATTTTGGTAAGCTTTTTCAAAAATAAATTTTACACCTTTTAAATTCTTTTATTTTCTAATTCTCTTTTCTTTTATTTCAAAGCAACTCAAGCCATTTTGAATTTTATTCAAAATCACTCAATCAACAAATCAAATGTACTGGCATGAATGCACAAACATGTTGCTAAACCTTACGATGAATTTCAATTTAATGAAAAATTTTATTTTCCTATGTTTCATGAGCACAAAATTCAGAAATATATCCTGTTAAAACTATTTTTAAAAGAGGCAAATTTTAGGGTGTTACAGGGAAAATATCAGCGCCTACAACACTGCTTTGGTTCTATCATGCCAGGGAGGTCGTTGGGTACTGTCCTACAGGTGTATATAGTACAGTCCTTGGTATTGCGGTTGACTTGAGTGCCCTGCCTTACTTTCTCCGTCTGTTTCCTCGGTCGGTCGGTCCCAGTCGGCTCTGATTGCGCCAGTCGGAGAGAAGCTGTATGCAGGGGTTCGGCGCATTCCTGGATGGAGAAGCGGGTCGGAGTCAGAAATAGTGTTTTGGCCAGGCCTTTCAGTCGGAGAGGTCATCCGGAGGTGGGCTAGTGACGGAAGCGAGCACTGTTCCTCCTTCGTGAGGCCTTCTGGTCGGAGAGGCAGGCCGGAGTCGGAAGCGGACGCCGTTCCTCCTCGGCCAGGTCTTCCGGTCAGAGATTGAATTGTCCTTCTAGCCTGTCGTTTATGTGTTTATGGGCCAGCCCAAGAGTTGCACGTCGTTTGCAACGTTGTCTACCGGGTCGAGCCTTTGTTGGAAAGCCGGTCCATGAGGAACCTCGGGTTTATGAACCCAACAGGAGCCCCCGAGCCCCCGAGCGATTCGGGTGGAATCGTCTGGGGGATTTATATTTTAACGGCGGGTGCGCGTGAGCGCACCCGTGGGTGTAGCCCCCGAGCCCCCGAGCGATTCGTTTTTCATGTCGCCAGCGGGGGGAAGTTTTGTTTCATCAGCGGGTGCGCGCGAGCGCACCTGCGGGTGTAGCCCCCGAGCCCTCGGGTGATCCGGGAAAGATCGCCTGGGGGGTTTTTGTCAGTGGATGTGTGTGTGCATTTTAGTCGAGACAGAGTCATCAACCAGGGTGTCGTGCGCAGCCAAGGCGGTCGGTTTAGTTTAGGGATTGGGAAAGACGGAGCTCGCGGATCCTGGCATCGGTGCAGCCGGCGCAGCCGAGGCAGTTAGTTTAGGAATTGGGCGAGACAGAGCTCGTGGATCCTGGCGTCGGTGTAGCCCGCGCAGCCGAGGCAGTTTAGTTTAGGGATCGGGCGAGACGGAGCTCGCGGATCCTGGTGTCGGTGTAGCCCGCGTAGCCGAGGCATTTAGTTTAGGGATCAGGCGAGATAGAGCTCGCGGATCCTGGTGTCGGTGCAGCCCGCGCAGCCGAGGCAGTTTATTTTAGGGATTGGGCGAGACGGAGCTCACGGATCCTAGTGTCGGTGCAGCCAGCGCTGCCGAGGGAGTTAGTTTAGGGATCAGGTGAGACAGAGCTCGCAGATCCTGATGTCGGTGCAGCCCACGCAGCTAAGGCAGTTAGTTTAGGGATCAGGTAAGGCAGAGCTCATGGATCCTGGCGTTGGTGCAGCCCGCGTAGCCGAGGCAGTTAGTTTAAGGATCGGGCGAGACGGAGCTCGCGGATCCTAGCGTCGGTGCAGCCTGCGCAGCCGAGGCAGTTAGCTTAGGGATTGTGAGCCCCTGAGCCCTGTTTGGGCTTGATAGGGGTCGGTTTGAGTTTTGTGCGTTACCCCGTCCTTAGTTTCTCACAACCTGAGGGGCTGAGCTAACGTCGCTTGCCTCGATGGCTCGCGCTCGAGTGACGCGCTCGGTGAGCTCGCTAACGGGTATGATCGAGTGAAATCCAGGTCCGTTGTTCGTGACGGGGTCGGCATAGCCCTGTTGTGACATTCCACTGCTCCCTAACCTGCAACCCAGCAGATGCCTAGGTCGTTCTGAAGATCGACCTGGGTAGCCTGCTGGCCCCCCTTTGATGGAGATTCTGTGGATTTGGTAGAGGTTTAGGATCGAACGAGAAGGTTGAGATAACCCTGTCTGCTTCGGGGCAAACTGGGCGACGGCCGCTCAGGGCTCATCTGCGTTTTCTTCCCTGCCTTTGTTTGATGTGAGGTGGCCTAGAGCCCTTTGTGGGCTGGCCTTCGAACCCTGGTCGGTCGTTGCTCATGTTGAATGAGGCAACTGCCGCTTCATGACGCAACACGGAGCGTTGTGATGCATTTAATCGCATATGCGATGCCTTAGCCCCCAAGCCCCCGGGCGATTCGGGTAGAATCGTCCTAGAGGCGCGGGTGTATGGAATGAATGAATGCGTGTATGGATGTATGAATGATTATATAAAGAACTAGTGGGGGTTTGGTAATGTTACCTTGATGATTCGAGTGACGGAGTTTGAAAAGCTCCAATCGGAAATGTTCGACCAGGATTCGTGCTTGTTATTTGTGACAGAGTCGGCATGGCCCACATGGGGCGTCCCTTTGCTCCTTACCTGTCTCTTGGCATTTTCCTGAGCCATTCGAATCGTCTTGATAACTCGAGTGACGGGGTTTGAAGAGCTCCTATCGGAAATGTTCGACCGGGATCTGTGCTCGTCGTTCGTGATGGAGTCGGCATAGCCCACATGGGGCGTCCCTTTGCTCCTTACCTGTCTCTCAGTGTTTTCCTAAGCCGTTCGATTGACTTAGGAAGCCCGATGGTCTCTCTTGAGCGGAGATCCCGTAGTTGGGCCTTTCCAAGTCCCGCCTGGGAAGGCAGATCCAAGTCTCACCTAGGAAGGTGGAGGGCCGCTTGCGCATGGTGGCACTTTGTTTCTCATGCCTGGTTGTGCAGTAGTGGTGGGCCATACCCAAGACACATCCTGTCTGACCAGGCGCCGTTCCATCAGGCAGGGTGCGTCCCATCAGTCAGGGCGCGTCCTGTCGTTTCCCATCTGTATTGAATGGGGGAACGGAGAGGGTTTCTCACCCCAATCCTTTCACCTTTCCTCAACTGCTCTGCCTCTTCTTTAAATAGGGGAAGGGAGAAGGAAAGGAGAACTCACAGACCCGTTCATGATTCTAGAGCGCGGTGTCGAGTTGGGGGTCCCCAATGTAGATGAGATGGTGCTGTATGTCGCCGGCTTCGTCATCGTCTGCGAGGCTTTCGTCGGGATGGAGCTGCACGTGGACTTGTTCCAGCGAGTCTTCTCCGGGCGAGCTTTGTCGGAGAAGAAGATGCTTGGGACTACGCCGGTGGGAGGTTTCGCCTTTGCAGCTGCTCAGGTTGGCCAGGTCATGAAGTTTGATGAGATATCTTCCAGCCACGGTGGCCATATCTCGGCGGGCAGCGTCCCTGCCCAAGAGTTGCCTCGACTGCATGAGAAGGTGAGGAGCTCCATGCTCTTCTGTAGAGCATCTGTGGGTGCGATGCCCTTGAGGTACCCGTTGCGCTCGCCGAAGTCGAGGGAGCGGAACCGGGCGGGGCCCTTGAGGTACCCGTTGCGCTTCGCTGAAGTCGAGGGAGCAGAACCAGGTGGGGCCCTCGCAGCGGTGGTTATGTCCGGTGGCATGTACCGTGGCCTCTTGGCATCAGCTGATGCTGCCGAGCGGCCACAGTAGTATTTGAAGTAGAAGTAGTCAGCAAATGTAATCATTAAGTTCGCGGGGGAGCCCCGTGTGTACAGTTTATGTATCAATGAATACATCAGTTCTGTTTTGTGATGAAATCACTATCTGTTCCTTGTGTTTTATCCTAGCATAGCTTTATTTTTATCCTTTGTTTTTCGCACCTGCCCATTTGTTCCGTAGGCTACAACTTTTAAGAACCTGGGCATGGCCCGCGAGGCTCGGCTGCTCGTAACCGTAGGTCATGGCGGGGTGCGCTCGATCGGGAGTAAGAACAAAGTCACGTAGGGTAATCAAAGGAATGGAATGTGCTTTCATTTGGGGAAAAAGTTTTTACCATGTGGTAGTAAAAAAAGAGAGGTAGTATTTAGTATTGTACCTTTATGGAGCCCTCGAGCAACCCGGGCTAAAAGTGTTCGGGCTAGGGTGCTTTTACAGGAGCAAGTGTTGAATAAAAGTGGTAAGACTGAATTTAGGGGGAAAATGACGTAGCTGTTCAATGTTCCAAGTGTTGGTGAGAACGTTGCCATTGTCGTCCTTCAGTCGGTAGGCGCCCGATCGGATCACCTCGGTCACCGTATAGGGTCCTTCCCATGGTGGAGACAGTTTGTGTTTCTCCTTCGTTGATTGGGTTCTCCAAAGCATGAGATCACCGACTTCGAGGATCCTCCCCCCTGATCTTTCTTTCGTGGTACCTACGGAGAGTTTGCTGGTAGCGAGCGGAGCAGATGACAGTCATCTCACAGGCCTCCTCGACCAGGTCGACTACGTCTTGCTAAGCCTCCATGGCTCGGTCGTGGTCAAAAGCCTTCACTCTTGGGGCACCGTGGTCGAGGTCGAAGGGCAGCACTGCTTCAGCTCCGTAGGCCAGGAAGAAGGGTGTGAACCCTGTGGATCGGTTCGGGGTTGTTCTCAGGCTCTAGAGGATTGCTGGAACCTTTGTAACCCATCGCTCGGCGTACTTGTTGAGTCGGTCGAAGATGCATGGCTTAAGTCCTTAGAGGACCATGCCGTTGGCGCGCTCGACCTGACCGTTGGTACGTGGGTGTCCGACAAAGGCCCAGTCGATCCTGATACCGTATCCATCACTGAAGTCTAGGAACTTCTTCCTGGTGAAGTTAGTCCCATGGTCAGTGATGATGCAGTTAGGAACGCCGAACCGGTAGATGATGTCAAGGAAGAATTTGACCGCCTCTTCCGAGCGGATGTTGGCAATGGGCTTAGCCCCTATCCACTTGGTGAACTTGTTGACCACTACAAGCAAGTGGGTGAAGCCGCCCTGGCCCTTTTTGAGGGGCCCTACCATGTCGAGTTCCCAAATCGCGAATGGCCAGGTGATGGGGATGGTCTGAAGCTCCTGTGCCGACAAATGAGTTTGCTGAGCATAGAATTGGCATCCCTCACACCTACGGACGACCTCTTCTGCATCTCGTAGTGCGGTGGGCCAGTAAAAACCTTAGCGAAAGGCTTTTCCGACCAGCGATCTTGGGGCCGCGTGATGTCCGCAGATCCTGGCATGGACCTCAAGGAGGAGCTGCTTCACCTGGTTGGTAGGGATGCACTTCATGAGCACCCCCGATGGACTCCATTTGTAGAGTTCGTCACCGAGCACGACAAAGGTCTTGGTGCATCGAGCGATCCATTGAGCTTCAGTCCTTTCAGGTGGGAGAAGCTCCTCGAGGAGGTAGGCGAGTAGTGGCGTTCACCAGTCGGTTGGATTGAGTGCCAACACAGTGACAACAGCGGGTGACGTCGTCTCGGAGGCACTAGGGTCAGAGCCCCTGAGCGTCAGATTGGCATCAGGGTTAGAGCCCCCAGGCGTTGGCTTGGCGTCGGGGTGTGTTTGGATCATAACTTCTAGGACGCGGGCGGACGACTCATGGAGATCATTGATGAAGATCCCGCTCGGAGACGGATCCTGCCTGGCGGCCAATTTTGCAAGAAAATCGGCGGCATCGTTGTCCTTTCGGGGAACGTGGTGCAACTCAATCCCCTAGAATTTGTCCTCAAGCTTGCGCACCTCCTAGCAATATGCTGCCATGAAAGGGCTTTTGCAGGAGGACTCCTTCATGACTTGGTCAATGACCAACTCTGAGTCGCCACAGACGTAGAGTCGCATAGCGCTGAGCTCGATGGTGTTGCGCAGCCCGTTGATGAGGGCCTCGTATTCCGCGGCATTGTTTGAGGCCGAGAAATGGAGGCGGATGGCGTAGCGGAGCCTACTCCTGTCTAGGGAGATCAGAACCACTCCAGCCCCCGAGTCGGGCGCCATTATGGACCCATCGAAGTACATTGTCCAGTACTCATGTGTGACGTCCGGGGTCGGTAGCTGCACCTCCGTCCATTCGGCGACAAAATCCATGAGAGCCTGAGATTTAATAGCGGTACGGGGGATATACCTGATGTCATGGCCCATGAGTTCAAGTTCCCACTTGGAGATCCATCCCACGGCATCGCGGTTGCGGATGATGTCCCCAAGCGGGTACGAAGTGACGACCGCAACTTCGTGGTCGGTGAAGTAGTGCAGGAGCTTCTGGGTCACCATTAGCATGGCGTATAGGAGTTTCTGCACCTAGGGGTATCAGACCTTGGGGTTGGTGAGTACCTCCCCGATGAAGTATACGGGGCGTTGGACCTTAAGGTGGTGTTCCGGCTCCTCCCTTTCGACGACCAGGGCGGCACTCACCACATGGTTGCTTGCCACGATGTAGAGGAGGAGGGGTTCTCCCCGTTTAGGAGCGACGAGCATCGGGGCCGACGTTAGGGACGCTTTGTGGCTCTCCAGAGCCTGCTGAGCTTCCTCAGTCCAGACGAAGGCGTCCATCTTTTTGAGGAACTTGTAGAGTGGCATCCCTCGTTCGCCGAGCCGAGAGATGAATCGGCTCAGAGCAGCCAGACAGCCGGTGAGCCTTTGTACGCCCTTGACATTGCGTATAGGGCCCAAGTTGGAGATGGCCATGATCTTTTCAGGATTGGCCTCGATGCCGTGCTCGGACACAATGTATCCAAACAGCTTCCCCTTTGGAACCCCAAAAACACATTTCTCGGGATTCAATCTGATGTTGAACCTTCAGAGGTTCACGAATGTTGCGGCCAAGTTTGCGATCAGGTCGCAAGCTTGAGCCATTTTGACCACTACGTCATCAACATAGACGGCGATTGTTGGTTTTGGCCGCTCGGCTTGATCCAGTTGATCGAGCGGGTTGATTTGGTCGGCGAAGCATTGCTGCATGCACCTTTGGTAGGTGGCGCCAATGTTCTTCAGGCCAAAAGGCATGGTTACGTAGCAGTACGAACCATATGGGGTGATGAATGAGGTTGTGAGCTGATCGGACTCTTTCATCATGATCTGGTGATAGCCCGAGTAGGCATCCAGAAAGGAGAGGATCTCGCAACCCGAGGTGGAGTCAATTATCTGGTCTATGCGTGGTAAAGAAAAGTGATTCTTTGGACACGCTTTGTTGAGGCCAGTATAATCAACACACATTCTTCATTTCCCGGTCTTCTTTTTAACAAGAACGGGATTGGCAAGCCAGTCAGAGTGGAATACCTCTCTGATGAATCCGGCTGCCAGGAGTTTGGCGATCTCTTCGCCTATGGCCCTGCGCCTCACATCGTCAAAGCGATGCAGGCGTTGCTTAGCGGGCTTCGAGCCCAGGATGAGGCATAGTGCGTGCTCGGCGACGTCCTGCGGTATGCCTGGCGTGTCAGATGGCTTCCATGCAAAGACATCACGATTGGCGCATAGGAAATCGACGAGCTCACATTCCTATTTGGCCAGGAGCTGGGTCCCGATCCGCACCATCTTGGTTGGGTCAGTGGGGTCGATCCCCACTGCCTTGGTTTCCTCGAGTGGACGGAAGGTCGTCGAAGAGGTTGGTTTGTTGTAGTCCAGGACTACTGGGGTCGATGACTCCCCGAGCCGTGGGAGCTCGAACGAGTTGACCACCGTGGTGGCGAGCTCGAAATGCTCGTGGTCACACATGAAGGCATGCGAGAAGGCGCTGCTCACGGTGATTACGCCGTTCGATCCTAGCATCTTTAGCTTGAGGTAGGCGTAGTTGGGGATTGCCATAAATTTGGCGTAGCATAGTCGCCCCAAGATGGCGTGGTAGGACCCCGAGAAGTCCACCACTTCAAAGGTGATGACCTCCGAGTGGAAGTTGGCTCAGTTGCCAAACATGATGGGCAGGTCGATCTGCCCGAGCGGGTACGCCTGCGCTCCCGGGATCACCTCGTGGAAGGGAGAGCCCGTTGGGCGGAGTTCCAACCGGGGGATGCGTATGGCGTCGAGGGTGTCAACGTAGAGGATGTTGAGGCCGCTGCCTTCGTCCATCAGCATCTTAGTGAGGCACTTCTTGCAGACGATGGGGTCAACGACGAGCGGGTAGTGTCCCAGTCTCGCGACGTGTGAGGGGTGGTCTCTCTGATCAAAGGTGATCGGAGATTCCGACCAGCTAAGGAAGGAGGGGACTGCCGTCTCGGCGGCATATGCCTCCCTATAGCATACCTTGTGCTAGCGCTTGGAGCAGATGGCCTCGGATTCATCGAAGATCATGATGCATTCCTCGGGGTCGGGGAAGCTGTCCCTGTCTTTGCCTGCCGTGCCCCCTTTCTTGGCTGCCACCTCTTTGCCCTCTCCTCTTTCGGCCTGCCGGCCTATCATAGGAAACATTTGAGGAGCTCACAGTCCTTGTAGAGGTGTTTGACGGGGTAGTCATGGTTGGTGAACGGGCTATCTATGAGCTTGTTGAAGTGGTCAGGCAGGCCCTGCTGGGGCTGCTTGCCCACGCGATCAGCCGCGGCGACCAATGCGGTGTTGTCCGATCGACGCCGATCCTTTTTGTTCTTCTTGCCCCTCTGTGTGGAGGGGCCCTCATCTTGGTCCATGTGCTTGGCCTTGCCCTTGTCCCGACCTCCATTGAAGACCGCTCCGGCCGCCTCCTCGCCGAAGGCGTGGTTAGTGGCAATGTCGAGCAGGTCGCGGGTGGTACGGGGCTTTAGGTCGCCAAGCTTGTGGATCAGGGACTCGTAGGTCGTCCTAGAGAGGAATGCGCTGATGACGTCTGCATCGACAACATTAGAGAGGGAGTTGCATCATTGGGAGAACCTACGGATGTAATCCCGCAGGGACTCACTGGGCTCCTACTGGCAGCTTTTGAGGTCCCATGAGTTACCAGAGCGGACATACGTCCCCTGGAAATTTTTGACGAAGACCCTCTTGAGGTCCGCCCAGTCACGGATGCTGTCATACGGGAGGAATTCAAGCCACGCCTAAACATGTTCCCCCACGCAAATGGGGAGATATTGAATGATGAAAAGGTCATCATCCACCCCTCCGGCTCGGCAGGCGAGCCGGAAATCTTCGAGCCAAATACTGGGGTTCGTCTCCTCAGTGTACTTGGCGATGTTGGTGGGTGGTCGAAAGCGCTGTGGAACGACGCTCTCTGGATACGCCGACCAAACGCCTGCGGTCCCGGGCCATCAGGGCTGGGACTCGGGTCGTCTGGTCGGTGGCCATGCCTGGGGCATGTTTCACCGCTCCCCTCGATGGTCCGGCCGGGGCCCATGTCGCCTGTCCTCGCCACCGCCCAAAGGACATCATCATCATACTAGGCCTGATGCCAGTTGCTGATGACGCTGTGAGCCTCTTGGTGTCGTTCGTGTGCCGACGATCGGTGTGGAGCAGGCGCTAGGTCGGACCGTGGCGCAGCCATGGCCTCCTAAGCCACGCTTGGCGGCTGTAGCGGTGAGCAGATGGAGTGATCCATCTGGTGCGTCCCTACTCCCCTAGTGGGGAGAGAGGGCGTGAGTTGGAGTCGCGATGCGGAGTTTTCGCTTGTGGTACGGCGGTGGCTTCCACCAGCGCCCGGAGGTTCCGGTACACCGCCCGCTCCTAGGGGTAGATGGGCTCAGGAACGCCGCACAGAAGCATTGCCGCAGTGGCGATGTTCTGGCTAGCCTGAGCGAACTGCGGGGGGTCGTTCCCCTCGTTCATGATGTCACGCTAGACCTAGCGGGCGCGACCCCGAGCGTCGCTCGCTGGGCCACGCGCATGGGGCGCAACGTGATGCACCGAGCGCACCGGCGCAAGCGGTGGCTGGTTTTACCGCCGTTGTCGTAGCTCCTCGGCGTGCCCTTGTGCAAGCGCGAGGGCCCCCGCACGTGGGTCTAGAGGGGTGTGAGTCTGCACAAACTCCGCAACCACCGACGGCTGCTCCGGAGCGTCCACCATAGCGCACTCCCAAGACGGACGGTGGCTAGGTGCCATGTCGCCGATGTTGGAGCCGTCGCTTTCGACCTTGTCATCCAGGAGTTCGTGGAAAATGATGGGAGTATAGCTCGCCATTTCCACGAATTCAGATGTGAGAGGGGGCGGCGCTAGCGTCCCTCGGAGCCCCCGAGCACACACGTCCACGGGGGATGTGAGGCCGCAGGGGAACCAGTCGTACGATGTTTGTAGTGCGAACAATATGGTCCCTTCGGATAATCGGTGGGAGATAGTAAATAGAGAGTAAATAACAGTATATACATTACTCACAGCGGGGTTTGAGCAGAGAGTTTGCTCGGAATGAAGCATAGGGGCCTCGTCGTTGAAGTCGTCGGGTGTCCCGGAGCTGATGGAGGGCGCTCCTCCGACGGGCGCCGGAACGAGTGCCTCCTCACGGAGGTGTAGTACGCCGAGCCAGTCGGCGACGAAGTCCAAGCTTCCGAAGAGGAAGGCCTGGGACGGCTCGAAGACTCCAGTAAACCGAAGCAAGTCGTATCGCTTGAGCCCGCCATGGCGAAGGTTGCAGAAAATTGGGACATCCGATGACTAAAAAGTGTTGAACGTATAGCGTCTTCCCCACGGACGGTGCCAACTGTCTGTGCAGAAAGTGACCAACACGTAAATATTTGTAGTTTTATTGTACGTTGTGATTGGAGGTGGCCTAGCACTCAATGACACAGGGTTTATACTGGTTCAGGCAATATGCCCTACGTCCAGTTTAAGTCGGTCGGTGACTTTATTCCTGAGTTCAGGTGCTTGAAGTTTGTTGTGGGGTTACAAACGAAAGGGAGAAAGATGGGGATACAAGAGGTCCGGTTGGACTCTGGTCTGATGGGCCGAGAGTGACAGGAGCCCCGCTATATGCTAAGTGTTCGAGCGTGTGCTCGGTATAACCTTAGAGTGTCTAAAGTTACAAAGGGTGAATCAATACAAGCGAACTGATCGATCTCTTTTTGGAAGAGGGCGCATCCCCTTTTATAGATGAAGGGGATGGTCTTACAAGTGAGAGGGAGAGAGTGCGTATGTCACTAAGTCTTGTTGCCCACGCCAGTGGGTACAAGATGGTGGTAGGCGCCCACAATACTGTTTAATGTCAGATGCACGTGGGAGGTTGCGTCGTCTTCTTCTGGTATGACAGATGTCGGTGCCTGTCATACTGTTGATGCCCAGAGGCACGTAGGGGGTTTTACCATGTTCGCCTGGTATGGTAAATGTTGACGCCCACAACACTGTTGATGCCCAGAGACATGTGGCGGGAGCCTTACCGTTTTTGTCTGGTATATGAGTTGATGGCGCCTACAACACTGTAGGGGAAAATGTCGGCGCCTACAACACTGCTTCAGTTCTGTTATGTCAGGGAGGTCGTAGGGTAGTGTCCTGCAAGTGTACATGGTACGGTCCTTGGTATTGCGGTTGACTTGAGTGACATGCCTTACTTTCTCCGTCCGTTTCCTGGTCCTTACCGAGCGGGCGTCCCCGGTCGGTCGATCCCAGTTGGCTCTGATTGCGCCAGTCGGAGAAGAGCTATAAGTAGGGGTTCGGCGCATTCCCGGTCGGGGAAGCGGGTTGGAGTCGGAAGTGGTGTTTTGGCCAGGCCTTCCGGTCGGAGAGGCCGTCCGGAGGTGGGCCGGTGACGGAAGTGAGCGTTGTTCCTCCTTCGTGAGGCCTTCCGGTCGAAGAGGCGGACCGGAGTCGGAAGCGGACGCCGTGCTTCCTCGGTCAGGCCTTCCGGTCGAAGATTGGATTGTCCTTCTGGCCTGTCGTTTAGGTGTTTATGGGTCGACCCAAGAGTTGTGCGTCGTTTGCAACATTGTCTGTAGGGCCGAGCCTTTGCTGGGAAGCCGGTCCTTGAGGAACCCCGGGTTTATGAACCCGACATACGTAATAAAAAAAGATATACCCAATAATAATTATGGTGATAAAGAGCCCTTTTGTGTATTGTTGCTCATATTTTTTTCACTCTGACTTACTGACTTATTAAATCATCGACCACTTCAGATCGCCTAAATTTGTGAGTTCGCGCACCTCTAACTATACTTCTGATATTACCATCTGTAGTATGCCAAATAAATAAAATATCAATACATGGCAGATCTAAAGAAAAAGATTATTCAGAAAAAATAGATGTTATATATTTTTTTAAAAATATTATCAATACAAAGTTGACTCATGAGTAAATGGTTTGTGTTTTGTAAATAAGTGGGGTATTACTCTCTCGGTTCACATGTCACATTAGTTTTGTTCCCCATCAACTATCTTTGATCATATATTTGAAAAATCCTTATAGTTTCACAATATACAATTATATGAATTATATTTATAGAAGTATTTCTCCTAGCGAATTTAAAAATATAAATATTATACCATTAACTCATGTAATTTTTTTGAAATGTATAGTTAAAGATATAAATATTCCCTTAAGATAACATATAAAAAAATGGAAGGAGTGTTCACAAAAAAAAATGAAGGAGTAACAATCTCTTCACTGTTTTGACCAGGGACGGAGCTACAGGGTATGCCAGGTATGCCCTGGCATACCCTGCGTTCCCGGGACTGTACCCTGACTATATACACAGTATTTGTAAAAGAAAACTACCAGGAGGCTGGACTGCTGGAGAATAGCAGAAACCGAACGGCCTGGTATCAGCGAGCGTCCACGCGACGCAAGTGGAGAGGCCGCGTACATACATAATAGAAAATTTATACGTAAAGAGAGAGAGGGAGAGGAAGCAACGCAAGTACGCAATGACTACGACTCGGTTCGGCTTCTGCGCTTTCGCAAGTACGCAACGCAAGTACGCGGAGTTTGCGCCGGCCTGGGCCCTGGGAGTAACTGCACGCGGAGAAGTCAAATCATCTTCGTCTCTGCGCCAGCGCCCAGCCGCCTAGCGGCCGGCCACGGCGGAGCTTTGGCAGTTCGGCGACGGCGCGTCGGGCACTCGGGCGGATCGCGTCGCGTCGCCGCTGCATCGCATCGTTCAAGCTTTAGGCACTTCGACTTTTTGATGGTTTAGCCTTGGCCAAGGCCAGCGGCAAGACGGGCCGAGAGGCCCAGGGATTTGGGCGGACGCGGGACCCGGGATTGCGTCGGTCGCCGGGGCTGGGTCATCCCCGGTACGCCGCCGACTGCTCGACGCCTCGACTGATCGGCACTCCGACTCCGACGGCACTTAGTTGTAGGACTGCAGGTATTGATCTTGTTATTTGTAAAAAAAACTTTGTACTGTACTCGTATAGTTATATTTTTATTTATTTATTTATTTATTTATTTATGGGTGATTTTTTATTATTTCAATTCGTGTTCGTGAGTTTGTTCAACAGACCACTGATTAGCAATTTAGGTTTAGCATCAATCGCATGTGACTATACTATTTGAGTTTCGCACGTTTGGTAATTATAAACTATTTTTCAGAAGAATTGTTGAATGATGAAGAGAAACGGCGACATTCGATCCTTTTTTTGCAAAGCAAGACAAAGAAGCCATTGCAACGCTTTGAACCCTACCCCACCTCCGGTTGAAACTGTTGTGGAAGAGCATAATCGAGAAGATAGAGCAGAAGTTGAAGAAATTGCAGATCCTTTCGCCCCCGCTAGCGTCATCGCCACCGCCACCGCCCGCATCAAAGCCACCGGTGTATGACATCGATCTTCTACCATATGATCCAGGTGAAAGACTGTCCATAAAAGATTATCATGTTAATAATCAAGATGCAATCCGTAGAGCATATATTACTAAAGGTCCTTGCAAACCTTATATACATGATTTCCCGTATCGAAACATTGGAGACAGACCTCGTCGATTCAGTTTACAGTGGTTGTATAATTATGAGTGGCTTGAATATAGTATCAAGAAGGATTCTGTATTTTGCTTTATATGCTACTTGTTCAAGAAGGGCAGTGGGTCAGATGCATTTGTTGTTGATGGATGGGATGATTGGAATATAGGAAACGCCGCACTCATCAAACATAGTGGTTCTAAGGCACACAAAGCAGCTCAGGAGAGGTATATTGATTTTATAAATCCCAAGGTAGCAATTGATTATCACATTGATAAGTGGACTGATGAGGAGCTTCGTCTTTACAAGAAAAGATTGACATATTCACTTAGATGTATCAAGTTTCTTTTGCTTCAAGGATTGGCATTCTGTGGAAATGATGAAAGTGAAGAGTCTAGCAACAGAGGCAACTTCATTGAACTTTTGAAGTTTCTTGCAGGAAATAGTGATGAAGTGAACAAGTATGTCTTGAACAATGCACCAGGTAATTGCACTTTGACTAGCCCAAAGATACAAAAGCAAATTATTCATTGTTGTGCCATAGAAACTAGAAAGAAAATAATTGAGGAACTTGGTGATGAGCCCTTTGCAATTTTAGCCGATGGGTCTAGTGACATATCACATAAAGAACAACTAGCTCTTTGCTTGCGTTTTGTTGATAAACTTGAAAGGCCATGCGAGCACTTCATTGGAGTTGTTCATGTAGATGATACTACGTCTTTGTCACTTAAGGAAGCAATTAAAGGTTTACTTGATAGTAATGGATTGAGTATGACTCGGATTAGAGGTCAAGGTTATGATGGGGCTAGCAATATGAAAGGTGATATTAAAGGGCTGAAAACATTAATCATGAAAGAATCACCTTCTGCTTATTATATTCATTGCTTTGCACATCAACTCCAACTAGTTCTTGTAGCTGTTGCCAAGGGAAATACTGATTGCAAGACCTTTTTTGATCAAGTATCTATCTTGTTGAACATTATTGGGGTTTCTTGCAAGCGTCATGGTATGCTTCGAAATGCTAGGCTGGAGAATGTCAAGAAATCACTACAGTGTGGTGAGCTTGAATCAGGGAGTGGTTTAAATCAAGAGATGGATTTGCCTAGGCCTGGTGATACTCGGTGGGGCTCGCATTACAAAACTATATGTAGCATCATCACTATGTATTCCTCAATTCATGATGTGCTCATTGAGCTTGGTGCTGATATTGCATATAAGGATGATTGGACAAAGATTCATTTTGTGCTTGGAGCATTTGAAACCTTTGAGTTTGTTTTCTTTGTGCACTTAATGTATGTTATTCTTGGATACACAAATGAGTTATCCGAGTGTTTGCAGAGAAGGGATCAAGATATTCTTAATGCAATCTCACTTGTTAATGTGGCAAAGAGCAGAATGCAACAGTTTAGGTCTGATGGTTGGGATAAATTTCATAAGACGGTCACTTCTTTTTGTATTACACATGGTGTCGAAGTTCCTGCTATGGATGATGCTTATGTGCCTTATGGAAAATCAGCAAGGTATGCCCGTGCCCGAAACCAAAAAAATGATGACCATTTTAGAAGAGAAGTGTACATTGGTGTCATTGATCAAATTAGTCAAGAGCTTAATAATCGGTTTGATGAGATCAACATGGAGCTGCTCTCTTGTATGTCAGCATTTAGTCCTTCCAAGTCCTTTGCTTCATTTGATGCACAGAAGCTGCGTAGATTGGCTGAATTTTATCCTAATGACTTCTCCAACAACAATTTGGTACAGCTAGAATTGCAACTTGATAATTATATTGATGACATGAAACGAACTGAATGCTTCCAAGGTCTAGACAACATTGTTGATCTCTCAGTTAAGCTTGTTGATACAAATAGGCACAAAGTGTATGATATGGTGTACTTGCTTCTCAAATTGGTATTGCTTTTACCGGTGGCAACTGCGAGCGTTGAAAGGGTATTTTCTGCATTGGTTATAGTGAAAACAAAATCAAGGAATAAGCTAGGTGATATTGTTCTGGATGATTGTCTACAAACATTTATTGAGCGGGATATTTTCTTTCAAGTTGACGAAGATGATATAATTGAGACATTCATGTCATTGAGAAAGCGACGGATCAACAAGTAATATTGTAAGTCTCTTATATGGCTATATTTTAAAGTATTTTGTATTTGATTTGAACAATTTATATGGTTTTAGAATATGGTTTTACCGAATGAGAAATATGGTTTTACCAAATTATATATGGTTTACCGAATTGCATAAGAATTTTTTTTTGCTGTGCATACCCAAAGGTAAAAACCTAGATCCGTCACTGGTTTTGACGTACCTTCAGGCTTCAGCACACAGGAAGAAGGAATGAAGAAGGATGCCTATGATGCATTTACACGGTTTTGTCAAGATTTTTTTCTCACGTTTGCCCCGTGATTACTCTCTTCTCATAGCTTAACATTCTCGCATACAGCACAACATTTCACAAGGGCTTGTGCGGAAAACCTCTCTCTGCCTACCACCTCCTCCGTACGAGGCAGCTCGTTCGAGACTGAGACACCCCCCGCACGCCCGCGGCCGCCTCCCTCCGCGCAGATCTCGCCGCCGACGAGATGCTCCGCCGCGGCGTGCTCCTCCTCGTGGCCGTCCTCCTCGCCGTCGCTCACTCGCCCCTCGCGTACGCCTCGGAGGCCGACCACAAGGTGCCCCCCTTCATCCCAACCCTAGATCCGAACACTCCCTTGGCTGGATCCGTCGAGGCGCCGCGCCGCGCCGGATCTAGGCGTAGCGGGCCGCTGGGCCGCTGGGGGACCGCGTGCTTAGTACCAGGGGACGGCTTTGGTCTGTAGCTCCGTGGTGCGAAATTCTGGGTGCTTACTGATTTGGAGTCATGATGAGATGAGCGAGACAACGGTTTGAGTGCTGTTTTAGAAGCTGGTTGTTTTGATCCTGGTTGCTATGGGGGGGTGTGGGCAAGAAATTGTGACAGCCGCATTCGGACAAAAGTTTGTTCCTTTTTCTTTGCATGCAATAAACTTTCAGATAGTGTTACCATTCTCGTTGAGAAACAGCTGGTTCTAGTTGTGTCATTGTAGTAGGCCTCGTGTAAGATTAAATAAGCATAGGGGACATCTCTTCGCTTACAATCGCATGCATGTTTTCTTGGTCTTGCTTATTAGATGGTGCATGCCATGTTTTCGAAAGGGCGCAATGCATGCATTTCATCGCGGGCTTATAATTGTTATGCTACATACACTTTAATTCGGTAGTTATCGTGTGGGGATTCCATCGTGGAAAATACTAGTTGAGCATGCTGTAGTGGCATTTGACTTGATGGTTCAAAGACGAAGACATCTTCATTCTTCATTTTTTCGTTAAAATTCTGGAGTAGATTACTCACAGTTGGCTAAGAAGGGTTGAGCTTTAGCACAGTGGCAGGTCCTTGCAGCAATGTCCTGGGGGTAGCAGTTCTGTTTTGGACATTATTATTTAAGTTTCATGCTGAGTGTAACTGCATTTAGACCTGTCAGAATAATTACTTTGAGTGTCTTCTGATCTGTATGGTGAGTGTTACTCTGTGATGTAAAGTCAGGCCTTGATGTCATTAGACAGAAACTTGTGATTAGTAAGGTAAAACAATATGTGGATTATGAAAGTCCTAGTTAGACTGCTTACCCTTTTGTTTCTGACTAGAAGCGCTGCTCTTTGTTAAAGTCCATGAAATATCTACGCCTCTGATGATTAGTGATTAGAAGATTGAATCACTGGGCTTAAGAAATATCAGAGTTCTTTTTCCTGAATATGGTTGGGGCTGTTTCAAATTAAACATTTAGTCATCATGATCGCTATGCTTCTATATCTTTCACTGTTATCCTTGATGCTACAATATTCAGAAAACTTGTTTCCTACAACCAGAACCAGCTTACATGTTGCTGTCTTTTCAAAATTTACCTGCACTGAATTTAACTATGATAAGAATGCCTTCATCTACTGAAGCATTGCAGCTTCTAATTATTTTTCTTATGTGCAGTATAAAACAGAAGAACCTGTTAAGCTATGGGTAAACAAGGTTGGGCCTTACAATAACCCTCAAGAGACGTACAACTATTACAGTCTCCCATTTTGTCAACCATCTGAAAACCCTGCGCATAAATGGGGTGGTCTCGGAGAGGTCCTTGGTGGAAATGAGCTGATTGATAGTCAGATCGATATAAAGTTCATAAGTATGCTTGCCTTCTCTTGACATCCTCCTGAAGTTTGTTTATTTCTTGGACCATGCATTGATGCATGTTTGTTCCTGTGACTGAATTGATTTATTTCATTGGCTTTTCATTTGATTGTTTCTTTTGTTTAGAAAATGTGGACAAGGGGGCCATTTGCACAATTGAACTTGATGCTCAAAAGGTTCAGCAATTTGCTAATGCCATTGAAAACTCATATTGGTTTGAGCTTTTCATAGGTATGGAAAATCCTCATTTAGTTTTATTCCGATCCACAGTTTTTGGGCGCTTTATCTTGTTTCTGACATTCTCTGTGTCCACATTTTGCTCCAATGCTTACCGTGGTTCAATAACCTAGATGATCTGCCATTGTGGGGTAGGTGGTTCTATACCTGACCATTTCTGTTGCACAAATTCTTTATATTTTCTTTTGAAATAATGGAGCCAGTTCCCTCTGAGCAGGTTTTGTTGGGGAGACTGACAAAAACAATGAGAACAAGCACTACCTTTACACTCATAAGAACATTGTTGTTAAATACAATGGTAACAGGGTATGTGTTGTATATAACCTTAAAAGGATTAGCTGAGACCAATCTCCATTAGAATGGCTAGATTTAACGTTGGCTCTCCACGCCTATCACAACCCTCGCCCTTTACTGTGGCTTGGGACCTGCTATGTTGAGACAACATAGGCGGAGTTAGCTGAGACCAATATGTTGGCTAATTCAATTTCCTCTGCAGATAATTCATGTGAATCTAACGCAAGAGTCACCTAAGCTTCTTGAAGCTGGTAAAAAGTTGGATATGACTTATTCAGTAAAGTGGGTGCAAACAAATGTGGCATTTGCACGGCGTTTCGAGGTTTACTTAGACTACCCGTTCTTTGAACACCAGGTAATTCTTGCTTGCACAAGAGACAACATACCTTTTCAAAAGGACACTTTGGTCTTCTTTCCTTGACTCTGACAAAGGCGGACATTGCTTTCTGTCTGAGTAATTACAAGATGGGTGACTATTTTTTTTTCCATGTTCAGATTCATTGGTTCTCCATCTTCAATTCATTCATGATGGTTATTTTCTTGACTGGTTTAGTGTCAATGATATTGATGAGGACACTAAGAAATGATTATGCAAAATACGCTCGTGAAGATGACGATCTGGAATCACTTGTAAGTTCTGAACCAGGAATCTGTAGCACGTCAATATACTTATATATTTCTCATTTTGCCTGCTAATGTAACTTAGGTGCTGTTTGGTAACGTGCACAGTAACGCAAATTTAATCAAAATTAGTTCATTTGTATCTGCAGCCGGTAACGTTCGCAGGCTTAAATTATTTTCGTTTGCGTTACCTGCTGTAGAACCAAACATCTTGTTAATGTTTTCTCAATTGATTTTATCTATATCATATGATATTTCTAAAATAGAAGAATCTTTTAGCCAATCATTATGAGATTATTATAGAAAAATCCATCTGTCATTTTCATGCCAGCAATGTAATATTTCTGAAAGAAACAACAAATCAATTTATCTAAAATTTAATTGAATCATACAAGTTGCAAGTAACAAGTTTTTCTGTGACTCGATGGATTGTTCAGGATTAAGATATGGGTTTCCTTTTTCAGGAGCGAGATGTTAATGAGGAATCTGGGTGGAAGCTTGTCCATGGTGATGTGTTCCGACCTCCTCACAGCCTGGTGTTTCTTTCTTCCCTTGTTGGTATTGGCACTCAGCTGGCAGCTCTTATCCTGCTTGTGATTGTGTTGGCCATTGTTGGCATGTTATATGTTGGGTAAGCTCATAACCATCTTTCTTTATCTCCTTTTTTCTTCCTTGGATGTGCAAAATCCAGGTGTTTAATTGATGGAAGTGTTTTTTTGGCTAATCAATATATTTATCTGAACCTGAAAATTATGAATAAGAATGTCTTAGCTTTCAAAGGGCGTTCTTGTTTTATGCTTAAAAAATCATCTCTTTCTTTAGACGAAATGATATGGTGCAATTGATTTCTTTGGTAGGTTAGTAATCTCTGATTTTGATATATGACCGCTGTAGGATGTTTAGATAAAATAGTTGCTTTTGCATAATCTGGGAATACCTTTGGCAAAATCCCTCTATTGACATCTGGAATAGTGCTCAATGAGATGTGATGTGAATGAGCAAGCAACCCAGAATTTACAACCCATGCAATTCTGACTTGGAGAGCATGGAAAGTTTGTAAGATAGAAATTACTAGAATCCTGCTTTAAACATTATGTGTGAGTACATCAATAATGTAGATGCAAAACTATTCTTAGAGATCAGCATATATGCTCTATCTATCAGATATATGAAGCCATCATCACAACCTCTCATGCGTTGCACTTGTACAGACTTCAGTTTTAATCAACAAGGATATTGTTCACCATGTATGAGTATGCATTAACATTTTTGCTCAAGCCCCTAACAAAAATACTTTGTTCTATTCACCAGGCGAGGAGCTATCATCACAACCTTTATTGTGTGCTATGCTCTTACATCTTTCATCTCTGGATATGTTAGTGGTGGCCTCTATTCAAGGAATGGTGGTATGATTCTGCACATTTTTTTATTCAAAAGTCCTCTGTTATGCATACCCATGTTATTTTGTTCCAATAAATAGATTCTTGAATTTGAAAATTTCCTGTTACCTTGTTCTTCACCTCACTGAATGCACTACATAATATGGCAGGCAAAAACTGGATAAAGGCTATGATCCTTACAGCATCACTTTTTCCATTCTTGTGTTTCTCGATTGGATTGGTGTTAAACACTATTGCTATCTTCTACCGATCATTAGCAGCTATACCATTTGGCACAATGGTTGTTATGTTTGTTCTTTGGGCTTTCATCTCCTTCCCGTTGGTTCTATTGGGGACTGTAGTTGGTAGAAATTGGAGTGGTGCTCCCAACAACCCTTGTCGTGTGAAAACGATCCCACGCCCTATCCCTGAGAAGAAGTGGTACCTCACACCTTCTGTTATTTCATTGATGGGTGGGCTTCTCCCCTTCGGCAGCATCTTCATTGAGATGTACTTCGTATTCACTTCCTTCTGGAACTACAAGGTAAAGAAAACAATTTATTGCTGAATGTTCCACCAATTGGAAGTACTAAAGTTCCAATCACCAGCATTTAGAATGATCTGCACTACTTTCTTAGTTACAGAAGCAAAGTTTCTTTCTTTTGGTTTCAAGAAATATTGAGTCCATCACTTGGTGCCTTGGCAGGTGTACTACGTCTATGGTTTCATGTTGCTGGTCTTTGTCATCCTCATAATAGTCACCATATGTGTCACTATTGTGGGTACTTATTTCTTGTTGAATGCTGAGAACTATCATTGGCAATGGACATCATTCTTCTCTGCTGCATCTACCGCCTTGTATGTATATCTATACTCTATATACTATTATCATGTGAAGACAAAGATGTCAGGCTTTTTCCAGACAAGCTTCTATTTTGGTTACACCTTGATGTTCTGTCTTGGATTGGGAATACTTTGTGGTGAGTTTTCAAACTATTTTTCATTTCATTTCAAGCTTACATAGATCATCATAATAGTTTTCAAACTACTTTCTATGTATGTAGGTGCTGTTGGATATTTGGGCTCCACCCTATTTGTGAGGAGAATCTACAGAAATATCAAATGCGACTAAACTTGGTTGAGGCTGTTGGCATGTCTTGTCACAGTATGGTGCAGAGTAATACCCTGAGCTTCTGATTAACTTTTGAAACTACACAGGAGGTCGCTCTCCTTTCGTTACTCTTTTTCATCTTTTTTGGCCTATCTTCCTCCATGGAAGTGTGGAACTGCCCTGATAAATGTATACCTATTAGCTGGGGAATTAGTCAGAGTACTGGAAAGTACATGTAGGTTCTTTTTGTGTGGCCTCTCTTGGTCAATTGTAGGAGTACATTGATGAATATCACCGCAGTGTAGATTCCAGTGGGCTAGATTCGCCTCTCTTATGAGTTGCCACATCCAGTTTTTATACCCCACCCCCCCTTTGTAGCACAAGTAGGCTAATATATTAAGTATATGTTCTTAATGTGTTTGATTTGTTTTTTTGTTGCACTTGAGAGTATATTGAAGATTTGAAGTAGACTTCGGCACATGCCTGTTTCAGCTCCATTGGTTGGCTTGCAGAATTCTAGGCCGAATGACCATTGTAGACCTATATTTGTCTAGTTTGACCGTTTGTGGGGCAGAATTTATGACGTGCACTTTTGCAGGGATCATCCTTTTTCTTCCACTGTCAGAAACACTACTTAAAATTTCTCCTGTCCAGGTCATGATCTATGAATTGGACTTGTTATTACTATGGAGTATATCACTAATGCCTGGACTATACTATTGTTTTCATTTTAGTACTACCTTTTTTTGTTCTCTTTAGTTTGCATGGTGTTTCGTTTAGCCTATCCCAACTTGTTTGAGACTAAAGGGCAGGAACTTCGACGTGTTGGATAGGAACTGTCTTAGAATCACAGCAGCATCCACTACACCTGCAATACTTTTGTAGCGTGTTTCCACACTGAATTCTGAAAAAGTACCTTTGGTAGCACGTTTCCCACTTTGCACATCCGCTACCGGAACAGTGCTTTAGGGAGCCATAGAATTGCCATTCATTTAATTGTCGATCGTTTTGGGATTTTTATTTTAAAGTCAGGTGCTGCTGTAGTGTAACAGATGTCAAGTTCATAAGGTTAGTAACTTAGTAATCAACTTGCTGGTAATAATCAGTGTAGAGAAAATGGGGATATACTCCTTCCCAACCATTTCTTATGATGTGTCAATGTTATCTTGTGGAAATGTCTTGGAACTAATCGGGGTTCTCAATGATGTTGCTCTCGCGGAATTGATCGTCCATGTAGGATGTACACAAGAAATCCATTGCGGCAAGCAAAGATAATGTTTCTTTTGGAAGACCAGGGCATATGAGTGTATTTCAGTCAATGATGTGTTTATATGTTATCTTTTGTAGCCCTTGAAGATTACTTGCAGCCGCATCCCTGGTTTGCGCCCCTGCCTGGGTTTATTTATTTCTGAACGATGAGCTAATGTATGGAGAGCTTAATCCAGTGAGGGTGATGTCATTTGGAATGTGAGACTGTCGGCCCAAACTTGAAAACCAAACACAACTACACAAGAATAGTCCCACTGTTTTTTGATATTAAGGAAAAAAAAACATGTTTGTCATGTGTGGACAAGTCAGTGCAGCAAACGCTTAAGCTTGGTAGTAACTACTCCCTCTGGCTGTATTTCAAGTTATAAGTCATTTTGTTTTTCTGTTTTTTCAAGTACATAGTTTCTGCCATACACCTGGATATACATTTTGTTTACATATATTTTGGAACAAGACTTGTAATTTGTAACCAAGAGACTACGTACTAGCTTGCTAATACAAAAAGGACCGAATGATTGTGCTTAGGAACTCGGAGTCAAACAAAGTTGGGCAAATATCATCGTTGCATTGTACTATACCGTCAGCAACGTCACAACCCAAAATGATGCATGCATTGCTTACAACACACACACACACACACGGGCAAGTGTAGACCAATGGGTGGTGACCTGATCGGTCACGAGACTTGATTTAGCATTGCATAAGTGAAACACCAGATTCGGATTAAATCTCCTTATTGTTTCTATATCATCAATTGGGTTTCTTGGTTCAGCCTGTACTTGGCTATAGCTTCCTTTCTATTCGCCTGTGTCATCATCGCCATTTCCAATCTAGCCAACATGGGCCATACACAAGTATGTATGTATGTATACGCACACACACACACACACAACTATGCTTAGTGTCGCCATCGCAGACATATGTTTAGCCAATGGGTTACAATTGCACGATCAATTTGCACCAGAAAATGATACCCTCCCTAATCATGCTATGAACCCTAACCGCAGCATGACGTAGCTAGGATTGACCCGGAAGCCATATATGCGTAGACTCTGCAAGTCTGCAGCATTCTGCATTTCCGTGAAATATACCTCATGCAGAAGTAGGCAACATTCGACATCAGACCGAACGCTTCGAGGCTACTGTCATCGTGCGCTACAGCATGAAGCTGGTGGTCGAGGTCGTCGGCGCGCACGACCTGCCGGCGAGGCGCGGCCGCGTGACCCCGTTCGTGCAGGTCGCGTTCGGCGGCCAGCGCCACGCGACCGGCGTTAGGCCCGGCGAGGCCAACCCGACGTGGAACGAGACGGTCGTGTTCGTAATCGACGCGATCGTCGCCGGCCGCGGCGGCCGGCTGTCGGACCGTTCCATCGACGTCGGGGTCTACCACCGGCGCGCCTCGGGCCGCAAGAGCTGCCTCGGCCGCGTCCGCCTGTTCGGCGCGGCCGTCGCGCCGTCCGCTGAGGAGGCCGTCCTCCTGCGCTGCCCACTCGACAAGCCCAGCTTCTTCGCCCGGCGCGCGGCGAGGTGGCGCTCCGACTCTACCTGGCGCCGCACGGCCCGCCGGCCACTCCCAGCGCCGCCGCCGCTGCGCTGGCGGGGAATGCCTACTCTACCACGTATGCCACAAGTACCTTCAACGACACCGCCTCCATGGCCGGCGGCCCAGAGACAGTGATCGGAGGCGCGAGCACGCAGTCGTCTCCTGCAATGGTGATCAAGAAGAAAAGAAGAAGAAAGAACCGGTGCAAGAGCCGCCGCCGGTGCATGTCTTCAACTCCATCCCAACGCAGTCCAGCACCGGGTCGCTGATCTTCCCGCCACCACCACCGCCGTCCATGCCACCGCCCACCGCAGCCCCAAAGGCCACCAAGAAGGCTGCGGCGCCTGCCACCGCCGACGACGCCAAGGCGGCGGAGTACCTCATGGTTGACAAGCTGGAGTTCCTGTACGTCAACGTAGTGCGCGGCAGGGGCCTCTCCGGCACCGACCCGTACGTGGAGATCCGGGTGGGCAACTACTCGGCGGTGACACGTCATCTTGTCAGGAACCATGAGCCCGAGTGGAACCAGGTGTTCGCCTTCTCCAAGGATCAGCTGCAGGCGGACAGCGTGGAGGTGATCGTCAAGGACAAGAACCTCATCGTGTGGGACAGCATCGTCGGCAGAGCTGCCCTGAACATCCTCGAGCTCCCAAGCTTGGCTCCTCCTAACCGCCCTCTGGCGCCTCAATGGTACAGGCTCACGGGCGCCAAGGGCCAGTGGACAGGCGGCGAGGTCATGGTCGCCGCCTGGAAGGGGTCGCAGTCCGACGAGGCCTTCGCCGGCGCACTGCACTCCGGCGCGCACGACCTGGCACCGGCCAACGTGGCCACCACCCAGACGAAGTGCTACTTCGCGCCACGGCTGTGCTACCTCCGGTGCCACGTCATCGCCGCGCAAGACTTGGTCCACCCTGACCGCAGCCGCCGGTCGCGGATGAGCGTGTTCGCGAGGGTGCAGCTCGGCGGGCAGAGGTGGTGCACGCGGGCGTCGCCGAGCGCCAAGTGGGACGAGGACTTCTTCCTCGTCGCGGCGTGGCCGTTCGACGAGCCCCTGGAGATCGCCGTCATTGACATCACCTCGCCGCAGCGGCACGAGCTGCTGGGCGAGGTCACCTTCCCCAAGGGAAGCATCAAGGTGCAGCAGTTCGACAAGAAGAAGTTCAAGCCGCCGGCGCCGTCATGGCACGACCTCGAGCTGCCACGTTCATCTGACGGCGGTGGCGGTGGTGGCGACGATGCCCCGGACAGATCAGGACGGCGGCACGAGTTCAGGAGCAAGATACAGCTGCGCGTCTACTACGATGCGGCGTACCACGTCCTCGACGAGGTCACGTCGTACGCCAGCGACTTCCAGCCATCGGCGCGGCCGCTCCGATCGCAGGCCATCGGTGTCCTCGAGCTCGCCGTCCTGCGAGCAACCGGCCTCCGGTCAACGAAGCGCCCGAACGGCGGGCGAGGGACTGTCGACGCCTACTGCGTCGCAAAGTACGGGCAGAAGTGGATCCGGACACGCACGCTCCTCGACACGGCCTCGCCGAGCTGGCAGGAGCAGTTCACGTTCGACGTGTTCGACCCCTGCACCGTGCTCACCGTCGCCGTCTTCGACAACAGCCAGCTCTCCTCCGCCGAGGCCTCGCGGCGCGGCGACACCGACGCGCCGCTGGGCAAAGTCCGCATCCGCGTATCCACGCTGGCGTCAGGCCGCACGTACGAGCAGCCGTACTCCCTGTTCGTGGTGCACCCCACCGGGCTCCTCCGGTGCGGCGAGCTCCACCTCGCCGTCCGGTTCACGCACACGGCGTGGCTCAACATGATGTCGCTGTACCTCCGGCCGGCGCTGCCGAAGCAGCACTTCGCGAAGCCGATCCCGACGCACCTCCTCCCGAGGCTCCGGCGGAACGCCGCGGACGTCGTCGCGTCCCGCCTGGCGCGCGCCGAGCCGCCGCTGCTCCCGGGCGCCGTGCACTACCTCCTCCGCGACCCGTCTGCGCACCCGAGGTCCGACGTGGCGGAGGCCTACGCGTACAGCATGCGCAGGTCCCGCCGCCGCTTGCGCGCGCCTGCGCGACGTGCTGGCCCTGCTCGCCGCGTTCGCGCGCTGGTTCCGGGGCGTCCGCGACTGGGACAACCCGGTCACCACCGTCCTCGTCCTGGTCGTGTTCCTCGTGCTGGCGTGGATGCCCAAGCTCATCCTTCCGACCTTCTTCCTCTACCTTTTCGCCGTTGGCGTGTGGAACTTCTGGCGGCGGCCGGCGCAGCCGGCGCAGATGGAGCACTACAGCGACGGCGTTCCCCAGGCCATGTTCGAGGAGGAGTTCGACGCCGGGTTGCCGTCGGGGACCCTGCCGGAGGTACTCCTCCTGTGGTACTTGCGACTCCGGGAAACGGCTGCTCACATCCAGGGGTTCATCGGTGACGTCGCCTCGAAGGGAGAGCGCGTGCACGCGGTGCTGGGGTGGAGGGACGGCCGCGCCACGGTGATCGCGCTCGTGGCGGTGGCCGCGCTCACCGTCGTGAGCTACGCGGTGCCGTTCAAGGCGCTGGTGTCTGTCACCGGGCTCTACGTGATGAGGCATCCGCTGCTGCGGCGGAAGGAGCCGTCGGCGCTGATGAGCTTCTTCCGGCGGTTGCCGTCCAATGCCGATGTCATGCTGTGACTATGATGGACCGTGGACGTACACGTCTACAGCTGTTGTGCTTCCCGTATAATATTTAATAAATCAAATAAAACTCTATGGTCTGTAATATTAATCGTTGTATGGTTTAATATCGTACGGAATTTTGAGTGAACGCTGACTCAGCTTATTTGGTTGGAAATTATCCATTGTAATTGAGAAGCTGAGAAAATGACACAGGAGTGCCACATGCGCGCACGCCGCCGGCCGGGCAGGGCCGGGCTGAGGCCGTGGGCGGGAGTTTCTCTCTTTTATGGTGAAGACGAGTTAATTGCGCCGGTTATCGTCTCCTGAGTTCCTCCGCTGGTTTTCTTTCTCCCCGCCTCAGGCATAAAATGAAAAGTCATCCGTCAGTTCAATCTCCCCTGGTGATCGCTCGCGGAATAGTAAGGTGTCTTCTTCCTGGTGACTGTTCGTGGGACTGCACTATGAACACCTTCCTGCATCGATTGTGGTCCACGACTTCAAGCAACGCACTATGTCTGGTGTGAATGGAGCCTCCGATGCCCTCGGCATGGGACCCTCCGCTAGGTACACTCTTAGCTCTATGATTACCGTACTTTGCGTACTTACTGTATCGATCAGAATATCATACTTGCATGCTGTAGCGTTTATTAGCGATATACACATACACATATATGTCGTCACGAACCTGCTGATGTTTTATTTCTGAATTAAATTAACCATGAAAATGCCTAATTATCTAACAATCCAAAAACCTAATGTTAGGTAATTTTCTGTCAGTGGTTTTGCTGCTGCTTTGAAGCCGAATAACTTTGATGGCAAGAATTTCATGATATGGCGTGCCAAGATGCTGTTGTGGTTGACTGCTATGAACTGCTATCATACCGCACAGGGGAAGCTTGAACAATTTACTCCTAAGGAGGAGCAAAAGTTCTTGCCTGCCGATAACCTGTTTCGAGACGCCGTGATTAGTGCACTTCATAGTAATTATGAGAAAAACTACATATCTTGGACATCAGGCAAAGAATTATGGGATGTTCTTGAGGTAAAGTTTGGTGTTTCTAATGCTGGTAGTGAGCTATACCTTATGGAGCAGCTGTATGACTACAAAATGGTTGAAAACCGTTCTGTAGTGGAACAGGCTCATGAGATACAGGCGCTAACAAAGGAACTAGAACATTTTTCATGTTTGTTGCCCAATAAGTTTGTGGCCCGATAAGTTTGTGGCCGACGGTATAATCGCTAAGCTGACACCTTCTTGGAGGGATTTTGCTACTTCTTTAAAACACAAAAGACAAGAGTTTAGCGTGGCTGAGCTTATTGGATATCTTGATGTTGAGGAGAGGGCGAGAGCAAAAGACAACCATGAAAAAGGAGTTGAGTCTTCCGCTGCCAATATGGTGTAGAAGAAAAACTCATTTGCATCCCGTAATAAAAAGAAGAAGAACATGCAAGAGAACACCAATACAAAGCCTAAGCAAACTGCTGGGTTTAAGAAGAAAAACAACAAGAAAGGTGGAGGTTGCTTTGTTTGCGGGAGTAATGAGCATTGGACAAGTACGTGCCTAGACCGCAAATATAAGCAAAAAAATCAGCAAACATGGTAATTAGCGAGACTGGAGGAGGAACATATGGGTATGGTAATTTTTTATCTTTTGTTCCTTCAGTTTGTCTTTCACCTGAGTGGTGGATGGATAGCGGTGCTAATATTCATGTGTGTGCTAATTTTTCTTTGTTTACTTCCTATCAGGCCGACGGGACTGGATTCTTGCTGATGGAAAATAGTTCGCATGCACGTGTTCTTGGTGTTGGTACGGTCATTCTGAAGTTTACTTCAAGAAAGACGGTGCTATTAAAGAACGTGCAGCATGTCCCCTCCATCAAGAAGAATCTTGTTAGCGGTTCTCAAATGTGTCGCGATGGCTTTAAAATTATGCTTGCGATGGCTTTAAAATTATGCTTGAGTCCAATAAGTGTGTTGTGAAGACATGGAACATTTGATGGAAAAGGTTATGATTGCGGAGGCTTGTTCCGCTTATCTTTGCTTGATGGTGTGTGTAATAAATTAGTGAACAATGTTAATATTTTGGATGAGTCCAATATATGGCATTCACGACTTTGTCACATTAATTTTGGCCGTCTCACGCGACTTGTAAATCTGAATTTAATCCCGAAATTTAACTTAGTCAAAGATTCTAAGTGTCAGGTGTGTGTACAATCGAAGCAACCGTGTAAGCCTCACAAGACTGCTGAGGCGAGAAACTTGGCACAATTAGAACTCGTTCATTCTGATTTATGCGAAATAAATGGCGAATTGACTAAAGGCGGTAAACAATACTTCATGACATTTATAGATGATTGTACTAGATTTTGCTATGTATGTTTATTGAAAACTAAAGATGAAGCGTTGCATTATTTTAAAGTCTATAAAGCTGAGGTAGAAAATCAACTTGAGAAAAAAAATCAAACGTTTGCAGTCTGATCGCGGGGGAGAATATTTCTCAAATGAATTTTCTGAGTTTTGCGCGGTGTATGGAATTATTCATGAGAGGACGCCACCATACACACCACAGTCCAATAGGATTGTAGAGAGAAAGAACCGCACTCTAACTGATTTGGTTAATACCATGATAGAGACTGCGGGACTATCTAAGAAATGGTGGGGTGATGCTATATTAACAGCGTGTCATGTCCTGAATAGGATGCCCACAAAGAACAATGAAATTACACCATTCGAGGAATGAGAGAAGAAGAGATTAAATCTCTCTTACCTGCGAACTTGGGGTTATTTGGCAAAGGTGAATGTGCCAATAAACAAAAAGCGAAAGCTTGGACCAAAGATTGTTGATTGTGTTTTTCTTGGTTATGCTATTCACAGCGTGGGTTATAGATTTTTAATTATAAATTCTAGTGTTCCTGAGATGGCTGTTGATACAATCATGGAATCTAGAGACGCTACATTTTTTAGAATGAATTTCCCATAAAAAATGCACCTAGCACGACTGGTCACAAATTTATAATTCCCCATGAGCTTGAAACTTTTACTCCAATAGAACAAATTGAGGAACCCTATATGCAAAATCCTGAGGAGGATGACACTATAGTCACTAGAAAAAGTAAGAGATAGAGTACTGTAAAGTCTTTTGGTGATAACTATATTGTGTACCTTATGGATGACACACCAACGACCATTAAAGAGGCATATTCCTCTCCTGATGCTGACTTATGGAAAAAAGCAGTACGGAGTGAGATGGATTCTATTATGTCTAATGGAACTTGGAAAGTTGATCGTCCTTATGGGTGCAAGCCTATAGGGTGCAAATGGGCGTCCAAGAAAAAGCTTAGGCTTGAAGGTACTATCGAGAGGTACAAGGCAAGACTTGTGGCCAAGGGTTATACTCAAAAGGAAGGTGATGATTTCTTTGATACTTATTCACCGGTTACCTGATTGACTATAATTCGAGTTTTGCTTTTCCTGGCAGCCTCTTATGGTCTTATCGTTCAACAAATGGATGTTAAGATAGCTTTCCTAAATTGAGAGTTAGAGGAGGAGATCTATATGGATCAGCCGGATGGGTTTGTAGCAAATGGTCAAGAAGGCAAGATGTGTAAATTATTAAAGTCATTATATGGCCTAAAACAAGCTCCTAAGTAAAGATGGCAACGGGTAATATCCGCGGTGGATACTGGTAACACAAACCCACACCCGCGAGAAAATTTCTGTGCCCTCGCCCGCCACCCGCCACGGGCACCACTTTGCGCCCGCACCCGCTATCCGCTGGGATGTTTCGCCCCTGGGCATGCCCGCATACTCGTGAGTGGAGGAGCCGCCGAGCGACGCTGCGAGAGGAGCATCGTGGCGAGTACGACGCCGGGGAGGCGGGTGCTGGGGTCGTGGCCTCACGAGGTGCTAGGGTGGCTTGCTACCTCCCCGATGGATCCACGGCGCCAAGCGGGGATTACAGAACAAAAAATACAAAAAAATTGCATCTTGCAAGCTCCAATCAATAATCTAAAAGCATGAAAATACAAAAAAACGCATCTTGCAAGAGCATTGATTAAGGACCACACAAGTTACAGACTCCTTTTACAGGTCACAACTCCCTATTCCGCCAAAAGAACAAAGCAGATCCACAGATCAAAAATGGGAATAAGCACCTAGATGTTGCACTCTTGCAGATCGAGCATAGAGAGAGAGGAGATCCTGCAGATCGAGCAGTGAGAGACACAAAGAGAGCAGGGAGATCCGCAGCAATCCTACAGCTTGTCATCCTACTCTCGTCAAAGCGCCGCTTTGCTCTGCTAGAGGAGTCGACCGCAGGGGATGGAGGAGCCCGTGTTGGCCTTTGCTCGCTTGAAAGGGAACGGAGAAAGGAGATGAGTGGAGGAGCCCGGTGTTCGCAGGAAGCTAGAAGCTAGGAAGGCAAGGCACAAGGCAGCGAGAGGGAACCGTGGGGTGGTACGGATGGGGATGGAATGAAACTAGGGTTCCAAACTTCAATATATACTTGGTTGGTCAGTGACCCCAACTGCTGTGTAACTAAGACGGGTTTATGGATATGGATAGGCTATTTTCTTACCCGTTAATGAATGCCCGTTGGTTTATACCTCTGCTCGCACCTGCGTGCTCATGGGCATGTGTTTGTTCTATCCTCGCCCCCACCGGTTCGGGTGCCCGCAGGTATGCAGATTTTTTTCTGCCACTGCCATCTTTACTCCTAAGCAAAGGCATGAGAAGTTCAATGAACTCTAACATCCGCCGGCTTTGTTGTGAATGAAGTCGACAAATGTGTGTACTATCGGTATGGTGGGGGTGAAGGAGTTATTTTGTAATTATATGTTGATGACATACCGATCTTTGGATCCAAATTCAAAGTGATTGAGGAGGTGAAGGAATTTTATCTAATAATTTTGAAATGAAAGATTTGGGAGAGGCTGATGTTATTCTTAATATCAAGCTTCCGAGAGAAGGTGATGTTGGGGTAACTCATTACAAATCCCACTACGTGAAAAATGTGGTGAATCACTTTGGGTTTAGTGACTGTGAACCTGCTCCTACACCTTATGACACTAGTGTGCTTTTGAGGAAAAATCAGAGAATAGTAAGGGATCAATTGAGATATTTCCAGATCATTGGTTCGCTCATGTATCTTGCTAGTGCAACAAGACCTGACATCTCATTTGTTGTGTGCAAGCTGAGTCGGTTTATGTCAAACCCGGGAGATGATAACTGATGTGCTCTTGAGAGAGTGATGCGCTATCTAAAAGGCACTATGAGCTATGGTATTCGTTATACCGAACACCCGAAGGTGCTACAAGGCTATTGTGATGCCAACTGGATCTCTGATGCTGATGAGCTTTATGCCACAAGTGGGTATGTGTTTTCGCTTGGAGGTGGTGTTGTTTCCTGAAAGTCTTGCAAGTGGACTATCTTAACGAAGTCTACAATGGAAGCAGAACTCATAGCATTAGACACCGCTGGCTCTGAGGCCGAGTGGCTTCGTGATCTCCTTATGGATTTACCGGTTGTTGAAAAACCCATACCAGCTATTTCTATGAACTGTGATAACCAGACTATGATTATGAAGGTTAACAGTTCTAAGGATAACATAAAGCCCACAAGGCATGTTAAGAGACGACTAAAATCTGTCAGAAAATTGAGAAACTCCGGAGTAATAGCGTTAGACTATGTTCACACGTCTGGAAATATGGCAGATCAATTCACTAAGGATTTATCACGCAATGTGATAGAAAGTGCATCGAGAGAGATGTGTTTGAGACCCACATGAAATTTACTATAGTGGTAACCTGTTCTATGTGATCAGAGATCCCGTAAAGTAGGATGGTGAAATAAGCTAGTAGTAAATTGTGCGGAAAGATCCTTAGTAAGACTCATTTCGGATGCATATCTTTCCTTTCTGTAAGGCAGGTTGATTTTTACCTTAATGTGTTTCAAGTGGCTTGCTAAAGCAAAGATGTCCTATAGAACATCTTTTGAGGAACACACCTATATAAGTCAGACTGCTGGTCACAATCTATGAGATTTGGGTGATATCTAAATACTCATAAAAGGCACTGGAGTATGACTTATATGCTTCAAATAGAGGGGATGCCTTTTGCAGCCTAGTATCAGCTAAGGACTTTAGTGACATTCACCTCACGCAAAACTGTCAATTCAAGGCTTAATCCAATGTTTAGTTGTGACTGAGTGAAACTATTGCTCTAGAGATGGATGTTCAACTTAACGGTCTCCATCGAAACACTGGTATATAAAAGAAATATGGTTCTGAAACTACTTTGTTACAAACCGTAGAGTTTGGTGGGGATTGTTTGATATATTATGAGCTTGACCCGTATAATATTTAATAAATCAAATAAAACTCTACGGTCCGTAACATTGCGCCAGGCGGTTTAATACCGTGACGGGATTTTGACCAACGCTCGACTCAACTTATTTGGTTGAAAATTATTCATCGTAATTGAGAAGTCGAAAAAGGATGCAGAGTGCCACACGCGCAGCGCTGCCGCCACCACCGCCAAATCGGGCCGGGCCGTGCCGCGTGGGCGTGGATGACGGGCAAAAGCGTGGCGGATTTGTCACTTAATCCACATAATTAAGGAGTTTCTCTTTTTATGGTGAAGGCGAGTTGATTGAGCCGCCATCGCCTTTTCTTGTCTCCGCTCTCTTAGTTCCTCCGCCGGCTTTCTCCTCCCTTGCGAGCATAAAAGGAAAAGTCCTCCATCAGTTCAATCTCACCTTCGCTTCCGAGAGACCACATCTCAATCGCCCTTTGGTTTTTCCCATCTCGTACCTCTGCGCGCATGGAGCAATGGGAGAGCAGGTGCCTCCGGAACCCTCGTCCGCCTGCGAACCTTGCACAGGGTGTGCGGCGATTAGGTTTTTGGGGAGCGATTCCACGACTGCTCGTCCACGTCGTAGACGTCTTCTTCCTGGTGATTGCTCGCGGAACAACAATGTGTCTTCTTCCTGGTGACCGTTCGTGGGATTGCACTGTGAACACCTTTCTGCATCGACTGTGGTCCACGACTTGGAGCAACGCACTATGTCTGGTGCGAATGGAGCCTTCGATGCCCTCAGCATGGGACCCTCCGCTGGGTACACTCTTAACTCGATGATTATCGTATTTTGCGTATTTCATCATCGATCAAGATGTCGTACTTGCATGTTTGTAGCGTTTGTTAGTGATATACACATACATATATGTCATCACGAACCTCGCGATGTTTTATTTTTAGATTAAATTGACCATGGAAATGCCTAATTATCTAACAGCTGTTCTACTACACTGACGTCATGACGGCTGTTTGTTCTACACGGTTGTATCACAAGCTCCCTCTATATAAGTCAAACTGTACTAAGTTTAACTTAGATATTATATAGAAAAAGAACAAATTAGCATAAATAATTAGTTAAATTTAGTTTCATGATTTATATCTTGGATGTGATAGTTTTTTTCCTCAAATACTTGCACATCTTTGTACTTAACGTAGAGAGTTTTGGACATACAACGACGCCATTGTTAGAGCGCCCTAGAGGGGTTAGAGGATTTACAGCTCAGCTTTGAACTGCCCTAGTGTGTACTAATTCCATAAGCTATTACTCCTAAGAGAAGACAACCTAAATTGGTAGCATCGACCTCTACCCACTGCGCCGTTTCGAATTTGATCATAGCGAGTAGTTGAGACAATAGTATGTTCGCGCCACGGAAGCATCTTGCATTCCTCTCTTTCCACAGCTCCCAAGCTACTAGGGTGGAAAGGGTGTCTCCACCACGCTTGTCGGTTCCGCTCCAAATCGCTCACCACACTGTCCACCAGTCGAGGATGGTGGGATGTGATAGATGTTAATGTTCTTATCGATAAATTTGGTTAAATTTGAACTTAGAATAGCTTAATGTAGGACAAACACATATCCATTATACTTTTGGACAGCGACGAGAGTACTTTGTAGTGTAGCAGGTAACACTACTACACAAAATTTAATCGAGGCAGGCAAGCCAACCGCCTCGGTCGAAAGGTCATGGTTAATCCTGGCCTTAACCGAGGCGGTTGGCCGCCTGCCTCGGTTAATCAAATAAAAAAACAAAAAAATAAGAAAGCTCGTGGACGAGCCCAGCAAGCCCATCCACGGGCCCACCGAGCCCGTCCACGCGGCGCCGCCGCCGTCGCTTGCTGGATCCGCCGCTATGGAGCTGATGCCAGAGTTGGAGCGCCGCCGCGGGGAGGAGAAGGAGCGCCGCCACGGGGAGGCCCACGCCGCTGCCGGAGTTGACGTAGAGATGGAGGGGGAGGAGCGCCACCGTGGGGAGGCCAGATCTGGCCTCCACGCCACCGGATCCGGTCTCCACGCCGCCACCAGAGTAGGGGGAGGAGCGCCACCGTGGGGAGGCTGGATCCGGCCTCCACGGCGCTACCGGAGTTGGAGGGGGAGGAGCGCCGCCGTTGGGAGGCCGGATCTGGCCTCCACGCCGCCGTTGAAGTTGAAGGGGGAGGAGCGCCGCCATGGGGAGAGGGCCACCACCGCCGCCCGCATTGCCTGCGCCGCCGCCGCCTCGCCCGCTCCCAGATCCGGCGGTGAGGGAGAGGAGGAGCCCTAATCCGTCCTCCCCGCCACTGGATCCGACCTCCTCGTCCGCGTCACCTGAGGGAGAGAGGTAGGGGAGAGGGCCGTCGTGCCGGAGGAGGAGAGGGAGGGAGGGGCGCGCCCGCCGAAGGAGGAGGAGGCAGCCGCGCGTGCCCCCCGGAGGAGGAGGAGGCGGCCGCGCGCCCCACTGGAGGAGGAGGAGGCTGCCGCACCTGAGGGAGAGGAGAGATGCCCGGGGAGGAGCGCGGTTGCGTCGTAGAGGGAACGAGGGGAGGAGCGCGGGAGAGTGTGGTTGACGGGAGGGGTGAAGGAGAGTGCGTTGTGCGGCTGAGGGAAGGGGTGAGGGAGATAGTTAGGGTTTCTGAAGATTTCGTTTATATACTGGAGAGGATAATGGGCTGGTGTGGGCTAGCAGGCCGGGCCTGATTTAGCGAGGTGGTTGTGTCACAATGCCTGCCTAGGTTGTCCGCATCGGTAAATGATTAACCGAGGTGGTTGCCTTGGATGACCGTCTCGGTTAATCTATATTAACCGAGGCGGGCACGTTAAGTTGCCCGCCTCAGTTAATGATTAATCGAGGCGGTTGCTGGGCAGGCTGTCTGCCACCGAATAATGGAGGCGGGCAACCAGCCCGCCCGCCTCCGAGCCCCAAAGTGAAACGCCTCGGTTAATTTTTTCTGTAGTAGTGTAAAAATGTTAAGCTGACGTGTTCCTTGCGCTCAGCATCCTATCCTTCTTGGAGGCGTCGCCTGGGAAATCCCATGTTGCCTTGTGGATGTTAGTCAACATAAGACGTTAGCGCTGCTCGTCTACTACAAGTATCGGATCTTTGACAAGGCCGTGCAGTGGTGGTTCGCCGGCAATCAAAGCTCGGTAACAATGACATGTCATGTTTCTCTTTCTAGTGGGGTCTAGGATAGCAGTGTAGGTGGCGATGCTTGAAAGCTTTGGGTTCATGTCCCTTGTGTGACTATATTAGTCACTATTGTGCAAGTTTAGCAAAGATGATACACGATGGGCCCTGGTTAGTGTGAGTTGTCATGTGTTGTTTCATATCGTCATCTAAGCCCCTGCACTAATAGTGTTCTCGATCGGTACTCTCTCCATCCTAAAATAAGTGTTGTTTTAGGATGGAGGGTGTATAACAAGTGAAGGCACCGTGTGTACAAGATATAAGGTAGTTTTACTAGGGTTTCATCAAAGTTTCATGCGTATTAAATATGTCGATGTAACACTATATTGATAAAGAGAGAGATGGTAAAAGTTTCGTAGCACTATTATAGGGGATGAAACTCTTGTGCCCTGTACTTTTCTGCACTGTTTGTAAAATATAAATGTATTGAAAAAGTGGAGTTCTGCCCATAACACTCGGGAAGACGGGAACAGCCTAAAATCACACGGAAATTTCAGTCTTGACCGTTGCCGCTCAAAGTTACTCCATCGTGGTCGTGGGCATATCGGGAGAAATTGCGGGGTGTCCCGAGCGTTTACTCCGAGTAGTGTATAGGAGGCGATAGCTAGGCGCTGCAGCAGCGACCGCCCACGACCACACCGTGGAGTCAGTGAAGATGGTCCAACCATGTAGCATGCTGTTTCGACAGCTAGGAATGCGAAATCAGACGACTTGACTGGATGTGAAAGATGAAGTGTGTTGTTCACTGGACGATGATCGGCATCTGCTAAGTCTGGAGTGAGTGTATACTCCCGTCTGGCCGACTGGTACGTGATTAGGATTTTTAGTTAACTTTATGCTATTTTTTCGAGAGTCAACTTTATGCTATTGATAAGTTCAGCAGCCTCAACTTCTATACAACTCTGTCCATCTGTTCCAAAAAATAAATGTTATTCTGTCCTAAGATAAACTTTTTAAATTTTTATCAAAATCATAAAATATAATGTGTTAATAATGATTTTTTAATAAATCATGTTCTACTCTATGTTTTGACTTTTCTATATATATTTCTTTTATTATATATCTAGAGTAGTGCGTATCTAAATGTGTAGCGAAGCAATGTATCTAGAAAATCTAGACGTCTTATAATTTGAAGCGGATGCAGTATCAGCGTATATATTTAGTATCGTAGATATGATCAGTAACATATTCCAGAAAATGATGTCAAAGTTTCACCCACACTCGTCAATGGATACATAGAACACAGATGAACTCCATTATTTCTTTTTTTTTTGGAAATGCTCCTACTTAGATATCGCTCAAGGGTTGGTTGTAAGATGAAAATCATAGCAGATGGCTATACTTTGTTCGAGTTTTTTCTTTCCTTTTTCTTTTCTAAAAAAAAGAGCAGCAGGAGACCTACTGATCATGAGGTTAAAAAAGAAGAAGGGAGTGCTTAATACTCCATCGGTCTCAACGTAAGTCTCCATCTTTTATTTTAGAAGAAAATAACCAAACAATCTCAACTTTGACTAAAATATATAATATATAAAAAATATTAATATTTATAATACAAGATATAAGCATCACTAGATTAATCACGTCGTATATTTTTGTAATAAACATATTTAGAGACACAAAGGTAGATAGTATTTCTCTTTAAACCTAAACAAAGATGAGATTGGTTGACTCTTTGAAATGCGATAGGTAGACGAGCCCTGATACGCAGCACACTGACATAGCAGGGCTCAGCAGTCGCATACCACATTGTCAGGGCATCCTAACGGGGCGGAACGTAACGGCCACCTACCGCATTGAATGCACCAGCCCACAAGAGGTCGAGCGATGAAGCTCAAACAAGCCATGACTACGAACCGCACTCAACACGCACGCATCTCGTGATCGTGAAAACGCTCGGGGGCTACTGTCGAGGTTATGAACCCCGGATATCTCAAGGCATCGATTAGTCAGCAGGCCGAGCGGCCTATGATACATCAGCTAGCGAAAGCCCAAACGATCGAGGCCTAGCTAAGCCAAACAGACCCGGCCAGACGCCAAGGCCAGGGTCAGCCACGACCCCTCCCTTCCGCCTTAGCCGCACGACTCACAAGAGACTCACGACCTCTGTGACATCTCGACCCCTGGGAGGAACGGGGAGAGTGGACACGCCGCACTGACCCCGCAAGGACAGAGGGGATAGTGGTCACCTTAGTCTGGTCAGACACCATCCCTGCGTCACGCCGCATAGACAAGACAACACCGCACGGTGGTGTCTGCCAGTACGGAGGCCCGCCGTCCAAATACGGTCCAACGGGACATATGTGCGATTTTACCCACAACGGGATAGGATCCACGACGGAGGTCTTGACTTAGAGGTCATCCAAACCGACGGGAGCCACGACCCCAGAGCCCGAGATCGTGGCCTTCAACTCACCAAGGCAACCCGACGGTCGATGACCTGGGGGCGGCTACCAACTATTGTACGACGCCCCCCGGAAATCAGGAGGTGATGACGAAGGCCACGGCGGAGACCACGTCGCGCAGGACAGCTGGCGAACCACCATCATGCCTATAGTGCCACCACAACCGGCACAGTAGCACCACGCCTCACCTTGTCGTGACGTGGCCACAAGACCATGACGACAACCTCGCCCGGACGTGCACCACAAGACGGCGTAGTTTGCAAGCCAAGTTAGCTAGGCCCCTCCCTTAGGCCCGCGACCCCTCACTAGAGAGAACCTTCTTCTTTGTACATGCCCTGGCCCCAAACTTTATATAAGGGCAGCCAGGGCACCATTCTCAGAGATTCTCTTATTCTTCACAACCTTCGGACTCCTAAAGCTTTCCTTCAGGCAGTTCATCTCCTAGCTCTAGCTCTCCTATCTCTTCCACCATTCTTGCACCCCTCCATTGTAAGAACTTCAGAGTATTCAAGCGAGGAACACGTACTCGATCATCTCTGAGACTGGACGTAGGGCTCCGGCCTGAACCAGTATAAATCCTCATGTCTTTTGATGCTACCATCGTCTTCCTAAAACAGCGCGACAATCATATAAATTTACTAATCCGATTTACAAAACACCAAGACACAAAGGTAGATACTATTTCTCTTTAAACCTAAACAAAGTTGAGATTGGTTGACTCTTTGAAATGCAAGAGGTAGACTTATTTTGAGATGGAGGAGTAAAAACTACAAACCTCAGAAATCGTTGGTGGTGCCGCGCACGAACAAAAAACACACTAAACAAGTGCAGAAGGTTGTAGGCTTGTAGCACAAGAGAGTAAACATCACATGATGATTGGATTAGTACTATGTTTGTTTAGAGCATCTTTAAGAGACTCTCCATATCCCTCATAATTGCTAGGAATAGAGATTTTGGTGAAAAACTATCCTCCAATAGCTTCTCTAAATAGTCATCTAAATATAGCTACCTTCTATTCCAGATTTTTCGCTAGCAAAAAATAGAAGACAAGAATGACTCTCTAGAGTGTGCATGAGATATAGAAAAATTGTTGGAGAGTGAAAAGATATAGAAAACGATTTTTATACAAATGACTCTTCAAATAATGATTTAGAGAGTGAGATTTGTAAAGGCTTTTGGAGATGCTCATAAGTATATAAGTATACGATATATCTATCACGCGTAATGAGTTATAGTATATAGCTGAGCAATTTTCAGAAATAAAAAAACTGCCCTTAATTTTCTTTGTTTTAGTCGGATTCGAAAGCTTGGCGTCTGACTTTGGTTATAAAAAAATGTTAATAATTACTCCTATGATACAAAATAAATATTATTGAATTTGTTATAGAATATATATTTTTATAAGTTTAGTTGTTGACATAAATTTTAATATTATTTATTATATAATCTTAATCACACTCAAATTAGTTTGACTGATGTATAGTTGTATTTATTTTTTGGCATGGAAAGAGTTTTTGGATGTGCGCACACGTGGCATATACGCCGCCGGGCTTCATCAGACACAGCACATGCATGCACGGATCGGAGGCGCAACGGAGCATGAGTTTGCTCGCTTCTGGAAGCGTCCGGGCGGGTTCATATGACGAGGCATGCAAGTGTTACAAAACGGTGTCGGTTCCTAACAGACAATCTTTTTATTCGGTGATCTTAGGATTAGCAGTTAGTTAATGGGCCTGTTCGCTGGTTGGTACTGATTTGAGTTAGCTGGTGCTTGTTTTTTTAAGAAAAAAACACTATTAACTGGTTGGTTTGGGCTAGCTGAAACCAATAAACGAACAGATTAAATATAAGCAGTTAGCAATAGGAAGGCCACCTCCCTCCGGTAGTAGACTGTTTCAATGAACAGTTGTCTTTTCCTGAACTTATATATAATCCAAGAGATCGATGAGTTCCCAAATCTTTGTTAATTGCATTAACTTTCAACGCAAGATGGACGGGCCGGGCATGGTTGACCTCTGATGACGCGGACACCCACGTCCTACCGCCGAGAGGCTACTAGCGTACTCGGCCACTCGTCCACGCGTGCACACGCGTCGGCGAGCCGGCAGCCCGGCCCGCCCGCGCCCACCGCGTGGCGCGGCGGAATCACGAGCACGCGGCGAGGGTGCCGGCCGGCGCGAGGTTTAAAAGGAAGCCTCGATCTGCAATGCACGCACATCTAAACTCGTGCCTTATATATTCCGCAAAATATAAATACCTCCGACTTTGATCTCAATCTTCCAACAACCGTATAACCTCCGTCCTGAAATGTCCCAACCGTATAACTTCCATTCTAAAAGAATGCAATTATAAGTTACGTGCTAAAAAAGTGATTTACGTTTAACCAAGTTTTTTAGTGAATAATATTCATAGTTATATTTTTAAATTAATTTATTACGAAAATATATTTCGTAATTAATCTGATGATATTTATTTAGTATCATAAACATAGATATTTTTTATTTATAATTGGTCAAACTTAAGGTACTAAAACGTGTAGAATTGTATTCTATCGAAGACGGAGGTAGTATTTTATTTTCTTTTCGTACAGAGTGTGCTTGTTTGTGTTTTTAGACACGATTGTGTTTTTAGACACGACCTGGCCTATGGGCCCAGTCTGAGCCCGATGGGTTTTAGTCTTGTTTAGTTTCTCACGTAAAAGTTTACATCCTATCCTATCGAATGTTTGATATATGTATAGAGTATTAAATATAGACTTAAAAAATAACAATTTACACATATTGAGACTACTTTACGAGATGAATCTTTTAAGCCTAATTAGTTCATGATTTGACAATAAAGTGCTACAGTAACACATGTGCCAATGACAGATTAATTAGACTTAATAAATTCGTCTCACGATTTACTGATGAATTCTGTAATTTATTTTTATATTAGTATCCGAACACTCTATACAATACCTAATATAATACCCGATGTGACATCCCAAAACTTTACACCCTAAAACTAAATAAGGCATCAGTTCGTCCATGACCTTATTAGATAGGGCCAGGACACATATCCTGCTGTGCAGAATAATTTTCTTGGCCCGAGTCCGGTTCGAGCGATTGATTTTTTCTATTCTCAGGCCTGACTTGTGCCTAGCCTGAAAAATTAGGCCTGGGTGGGACTTTTTCGACCTAGCATAAATACTGAGATCTATTTTGTGTGGCTGTGCTCTGTTCGTTAGACCCCTTCCTTTTGAAATACCTGCCGTTTCAAAAAAAAAAAAGTCCCCAGTTAATTAGGTTCAAAAAAACAAAGCTGGAAAAAGTACACTAATGCCGCTGTGGTCCACAAGTGCACACGTGGGGGCGTTGCGGGGCACAGTACGACACATGGATGGATCAATCCGCTTTGTTTAGTTCGCAAAAACTTTTTCAAAAAAATGCTACAGTAGCTATTACATCGAATCTTGTGATATATGCATAGAGCATTAAATGTAGATGAAAAAAAACTAATTGCACAGTTTAATTGAAAATCGCGAGACGAACATTTTAAACCTAATTAGTCTATAATTAAACACTAATTGCTAAATAAAAATGAAGGTGTTACAATAGGCCAAATTCCTAAAATTCGTAAACTAAACAAGCCTCAATCACGCATGGATTTTGGCTTTGGATTATCGATCTGGAAGGATCGATCACAAAGGACAGAGTGGATCAACATGCATGTTTAACGGATCGATGACGACGCGCGCGCGGCACACGTGCACCGCCCAGCCACGCCCGGATACGAAAAACAAATAGCAGCATGCCTGAGGACGTCGTACGCGTGGCGCGAGGGCACACGCGGCCGCCCAGGTCGCCATGGTTCTCGCGGGCAGCGGCTCGACCAAGCTAAAGCACACCGCACGCAGCCATCGCTGTGAGCATGCCGTCGCTGTGGCCGACGAAGAAGAAGCGGGCGCGGGGATCGTCGCCCCCCCCCGGTCGTGGTCGCGCCGCCGCGGGAGCAAGAAGAAGTCGTCCTCGTCGCTGGGCGCGCTGTGGCGGCGGATGGTCGGGCCGCGCCGGGGTAAGAAGCCGGGCCTGCTCTCGCGCGCCGCGCGGGTGCTCTCCTGCGGCCGCCGCTCCTACTGATGAGGCACCGGCCGACATACATTGCTTCCGTTCGCTGGTCTGGGCTGAAGAAATCAGCCGGCTGGTTTCCTTCCTCTGAGATCACTGTTCATCAAACCAGTCAACAGTATTTCTCTCTCACGCAACCAGCCAGTTTTAGCCAAGATTCTGCGTGACGACGACTCTGTTTCCTTCTCGAGTGCAGTGGGTGGTTGTTGCCATGCGCGCTCAATCTGTTTCCTTTGTCCGTATGCACTCGTGTTGTCGATGCACTCGTGTTGTGTGTTCACTCGTAATATTTTTTGTCACGGCATCCAGGGTTTCAAACTTTCAATTCTTCGTTCAATTCAAGTTTTTCCGATCAGAGTGGGTTGCTGTGTCCCACCATTGCATACCACTGAGGTACCCAGGAAAATGGTACTCCCTCCGTTCCTAAAAGATGGCAATTCTATCTTCTAAGACTAGCCAAACTTTCACAATTTTATCTATTTTATTATATAAGAAAATATCAACATTTTTATCTCTAATAGATACACTATAAAAATATATTTTATGATAAATTTAATAATATTTATTTAATACTCTTTTCATGTCAGATGATAAGAGACGTTTCGTTATTTTTAGATATATTATTTTTGCTATATATTTAGATATGCACCATGTTTAGATACATAATAACAAAAGAAATGTATAAGAAAAAGCTAAAGCTTCTTGTAATTATAATTTGGAATGGAGGGGTACAAAACATGTTACTATTTTTTTAACCCTAAAGAATATGATTCTAAATTCGCCATTAGAAAAACTTTCTCAATTTGATCTATTTCATAAAATGAATATCTAATATAGTGAGAATTGCATTCTTTTTTAGTTATTTGATATAAAAGTGTTGGTATCTTTTAGGCCATGCTTAGTGAAAAGTTTCACTGCATTATTTTCGAGGACTGCTGTGTCATATAGAATAAAATAAAACATGGATCAAACACTAACTTTTAATGGGAAATTTTATTCTATGTTCTTGTAGACAATTAAAATTATGACTCATTCATAGAGAGTCGGCAATCATGCTCAAAGAGTATCATCTAGATAAAATTCACTTCTTCCCTCTTTCCTAAAAACGTTGCCATATCATAAAAAGTGCTCAAGTGATCGTCTATTAAATACAGAAGAAATTTTCACATAGACTGGTCTTATAAAGGTGGTTAAAGTTAAAATTATTTGACTTTTTGAGAAACTAGAAACGGTATCTTTTTCGGATAGAGGAGTATATACGTATAAGAGTATTAATAAAATGAAAGAAAAAAAATAACGAGATCAACTATACCATACATTTTTTTTATAATAACCAAACTTTACCATATTTTGTTTCGTAAAGAAAACTTTGCCATATTTGAGTCCTCGTCCGAACACCGAGGGTTCATCTCTCTGTTTGGCACGGCAAGAAGAAACAAAGGCACGTGGGCTTGGGCTGCCGGTGCCGGCTGCGGTTTCGAGTTCCATGGATGGGCTGGGCGGCTAGCTTCGCCTCGCCTCGTGCCGCCCCATGTGCCGGCGTGCCGCTGCTACTCTGCTAGCTGACCAAACTCCCCGCTGCTTCTGATGCTGTTGCCACTTGAATGCGCTCCTGCCGTGCTGCTCCGGTGCCGATGGATCCCACGCCGACCGCGTCCGCATCCGCATGCCACCCACCTCCCTCCCCTCCGCCTCGATCCGCATTAACTACTAGCTCCGGCCTCACCACTACCTCGCCCCGTCGCCCGCTTCCAAATCCCAATAATCCCATCGCGCAAATCCAGATCAGGAGCTCTTAGAGCAGAGCAGAGCAGAGCAGGAACTGAAGGTGGCGCTGGCGGGAGCCGCCGAGTGACCCGGTGGTGAGCTGAGCAGGGGAAGGCCGGAAGGGAACCAGGCGGCGGGCGGGGTGCGGGATGGCGGCGGAGCAGGGGCGGTCGCTGGCGGAGACGCCCACCTGGTCGGTTGCCACCGTCACCACGCTCATGGTCGCCGCCTGCTTCCTCGTCGAGCGCTCCCTCTCGCGCATCGCCAAGGTGCTGACACGGCCCATCTTCTCCCCCTCACTACTGCTTCGCTTAGCTGCTGACCCTGCTGGCTTGTTTGTTGTTCGCTCCGCACCGCAGTGGCTGCGCAAGACCAAGCGGAAGGCCATGCTCGCCGCGCTCGAGAAGATCCGTGAAGGTACGCACGTTCCCTCCCTCGCCGTCTCGCTCCTTCGTCCGTCCTCGCCTGCTTTATCGCCCGTCCGGAAGCTAATCTGAACGCGCTCTTGTGCTGCCTGCGGAAGCTGAATTGCTGGACTAGGTAGCAGTACATGTCACTGCTGTACAATTTCAGGAGCTCAGCAGCAGCATGGCCTTTCTGCCAGAGATGTTGTCTGTTTATTTGCTGTATATATCTGCCACTCTGCAACTGAATATTCATGAAAGCAGACTGTCAGTGTTAGACTAACACACGGAACGGTACTACAGTGGCTTGCAAAGTTGCAATGCTGATAGTTCTAGACAACGTTGCCACATTGTCTCCAAGGATTTTGCGGATTTGGGCAACACCTTGTGCATGCCGATCTCGTTATAGTACACTCACTTTTTCGTTTTTCCTAGTTGCTCAACCGTTAATGTTTCTGCCGCCACTGCCGCCGCTCGTAAGCTGTTCGACTGTTTGCCTCTCAGCAATAGAACCCATGTCTTCACGCAGAGCTGATGCTGCTCGGAGTCATCTCGCTGCTGCTCAGCCAGACGGCGCGCTTCATATCGGAGATCTGCGTGCCGTCCTCGCTTTTCAACAGCCGCTTCTACATCTGCTCCGAGAACGACTACGACGACCTGCTGCGCAACACGGACGCCAACCAGACGGCGCTCGACAAGAGCATGTTCGGTGGCCAGCGGCTGCACGTCTGCAGCGAGGTAACCTAGATGTCCTGGTCCCAGTCTATCGTGGTCACTGGGAGGGGAGAATGTTATTCGCTCATCGCTTGAGTTGGAGTTCAATTTGTCACTTGATGCAGGGCCATGAACCTTTTGTTTCGTACGAGGGCCTCGAGCAGCTGCACCGGTTTCTGTTCATCCTTGGTATCACTCATGTGTTGTTCAGTTTTGTAACTGTGGTTCTGTCCATGATTAAGGTTCGCGCTCGCTGTCCGATTGCGGGTCTGACATTTTTTGTACTTTTTCTTTTGTGATGAGTTTATTGTGGTATCTTTCTGCTGTTGGTGCAGATCTATAGCTGGAGGAAATGGGAAACCTTAGCAGGTCCAATTGCTGCTGAGGAATTGAAAGGTAGAGTCATCAGCTGAATGTGGAAGCTTGTTTGGCCACGTTTTATGTAACCCTATTGATGTGTTCTACCTGACTGATGTTTGTCTCTCTCAGCTAGGAGAACGAAGGTGATGAGAAGGCAGTCTACCTTTGTTTTTCACCATGCTTCTCATCCATGGAGCAAAAATAAAATACTTATTTGGATGGTAAGTTTCCTTTTTTTTTTCCTTTCCTCGATCTAGCTGTGGAACCCATTCTGATTCTATCATTCTTTATTATCTGATTAGCGTGTCAAAGTGTAAAGACGTAAAAATGCCTTATTTGCATATATCATCCACTCATATCTAATTCATCCTTAAGTTCTCTGATTAAAGAACATCTGAGAGTGCTACCGACCATAAAGTCAAAAGATTCATGTATCTGAAGCCTCGAATACTCTAAATACTACCTCTAGTCGGTCAAGTATGATGTTTAAGACAGGATGTATGACTTGTTTCTGCCTATCTTGTGTCTGAAGTGGCATAGTTTAGAGACTGGAAGTAGTATGTAATGGCCTGTACATCCATGATCACTTGGATTTAAAGTTTCTCTAATTGCATTGCAGCTCTGTTTTCTGCGTCAATTCAAGGGCTCCATAACAAGGTCAGACTATTTGGCACTGAGGTTGGGCTTTGTCACAGTGAGTACTCCAATTTTTTTCTAATGTTTTAGCATCCCCACCCCCCTTGCTAAGATGATTCCAATATGCCAGTTTCCCCATGTGATTTTCTTGTCTGAATTTTTCTTGTTAGTATCACAAGCTACCGCATTCATATGACTTCCATAAATACATGGTACGGAGCATGGAAGATGATTACAATGGGACTATTGGTATCAGGTAAAGCAGAATTTACTCTCTAGAATATCCACTTTCCATCTGATCAATTAAGCATTAAGAAAACTACCTTTGATAGAGTAGATTTCTTGATTCGAGCAATGAAGTATTCAAGTATACTGGTCTAGAAAAAGTTTTCCATGAGATTCAATCTGATGGCTGTGCTGGGCAAAGTATGTTGGATTTTTCCAATAAATACGTTTGTAAGCCCAAAGTGGCCAGTTTAGGGACTTTTTCGCTCCTTTCAATCGATAATACTAGTTGAACTTGGTTATAGCATGCCAGGAGCTATTCGTTTTCTTTTCTTAATATTCTATCCTCTAGCTATTGGAATTATTATGCTCCATGTGATGTTCATACATGAGCACATCCTGTTTGTTGCAGTTGGCCACTTTGGGCATATGCGATTGTCTGCATATTCATCAATGTTCATGGTACCATTCGCTCCAAACCTCTCTTCTTCCCTTGCCTCCAAGCTTAATGAACCCTGTATGACACTGTTTGGATCTTTTCTAAAATTGCAGGTATCAATATATATTTCTGGTTATCCTTTGTTCCTGTTATTGTAAGTATTACCCATGTCACCTAACCAATGTAGAAGATTCCTCTAATGATATCTTTTGTTTCTTGTCTTAAAATGATACTTATGTCTTCTCATAATTATGTGCTTTCAAAAATTCTGAAAAGCTGGTGCTTCTAGTGGGTACTGAACTTCAGCACGTCATCGCTCAGTTGGCTCTGGAAGTCGCTGAGGCAACAGCGCCTTATGTTGGCTCACAACTCAAACTGCGTGATGATCTCTTTTGGTTTGGAAAGCCTCGGGTACTCTGGTGGCTTATACAGTTCATTTCATTTCAGGTGATGTTTACTGCTACTCTGGATGTTTTTTATGCTTATATGAACGTCTTTTCCCTCATCCTAACACTTTTTCTTTCTTCCAGAATGCCTTTGAGCTGGCAACATTCTTATGGTCTCTGGTGAGAATCTTCTTAATCTTTATGATCGGGATTAAATTGTTTGGTCAAACAGCCAATAGTACAAGAATATAGGATGAGAACATATCCAGCACTCTCTCTGTAGGATAGGTGCTGGGTTTATGTAATATTTTTGAATTGCTGCCTGGACCAAAGCTTGCTAGTCCAGAAGGTGTGACCTAACCAGTTTCCTAGCTCAAGAGATAAGAAAGGATCCGCACAAGCTGTCATCACTCCGATGACTCCATATAGCTTGATTTGTTATTTATACTTATTGGCACACATCTTGTGCAGTGGGAACTCAGTGCACAAACATGCTTCATGAAGCACTACTACATGGTTGCCATTCGGTTGATTTCTGGGTAAGTCTTTGCATTTTTCTTTCAAAAATACAGGGTATTTTGTGGTCTGACTGTAGAAGAGTTTGGCATTTATCATTAAAGTTCTTGATGTGTTGCTTTGTGGAAGTTTCCACAGGCTGATATTTTACATCGATTTCTTTGTCAATCCCCTTTGAAAGTCAAGATATTACATGCTTTGAACTACCTTGTGTTACTCCAATTATCTATACTATAAGCTACCTGATTAGGAATTCGTGCTAAGTTAACTTCCCTGAAATATATTGGTTGGGCTCAATACTAACACAAAAAGTGTGAACAAAAAATCTCTTCTGAATATTGCAGGCTCCTAGTTCAGTTTTGGTGCAGCTACAGCACACTGCCGCTGAATGTGATTATTTCTCAGGTACTCTTCAAGTGCAAATCTAATTTGGACCAAGAGATACTGTTGTAGTAATTCTTCACATGATTTCATCAGCACTATGTACTACTAGTACTACTATCATATCATCTTATCTTACTGATGAATTGTTCCTTCATCTGTGTTGCTATTTCCTCACCTGATTTTGCAACTTTTAATTGCATCTTAGCATGTATAAAACCACTTAAAATCGTCTACTGAGCTTTGTATATATCCAGAAAAAAAAAACTTGTTTCATTTTTTTTTTGAAAACAATGTCCTACATATAGTCGATAGGACGATAGCTTGACCCACTGCTGCTGACTTGTCCTTGGCGTTCTTGTTCCTTGGCTGAACTTGCAGATGGGTTCCAAGTTCAAGAAATCACTGGTGTCGGAGAACGTGAGGGAGTCGCTTCACAGCTGGTGCAAGAGGGTCAAGGACAGGAGCCGGCACGGGACCCTCACGACCAGATCCGTCTGCTCCCTGGACACCACCTACGAGACGGATCACGAGACGAACACGGTGTGCACGCTGTCGAGGACGGCGTCGGCGACATCGCTGGATGACCAGCTGACCGTGGCCACCGTCGACGACGAGCCGTCCTGCATTGAGAAAGATGTCTGACGCCGTTGCTGATTCGCTAAGACCCCGCACGCTGCTCACCAAAACTACATACTGCACCGACCTGTGTGTTAGGATTTAGGAGGTACTACTAGGACCGAGTTGGTACTGAAACGACATGTGTATGTTATATGTAATGGTTGGCCCAACCGTGGCAGTGACAATTTGTGTATAAAACTAAAAACTGTAATGTCTCTTGGATGAGAGGCCGTATATGGAGATATACTTGAGCCAGCTTGGCCCAAATTTAAAGCGATAATGATACAATTATAACGTCCCGTCTGCGCTCAGGACGCGCACCTAGGGCCTGGCGACCCTCGGTGCCTGCCCGGGCTCCTCTGCAACTGCGCACGAGATGAGAGGTCCGAGATAGGAGTAGATGCAGCAGCCTTTGGCCTACCTTGAGCAGAGTAGTAACCAACGCATTGCACCGCTTGGATACAGAGAGTGGTTCCAAAAATACGGTGTAGCACAAAAGCAAGCCTAGTAAATGGAGGCTCAGCTCATTAATTAAGTGAAAAAGCTGTTGCTTAAACTAGAGCAATAGTGACTATCACTGTGTGCATGTTATTTTGCTACACAAGGAGATTGGTAAGATGATACTGTCTAAGGATGCAACTATAGGTTACGTTCCAGTTAAAGAGCTTCATGTTTGACTAAATTTCTAGTAAATAGTATTCACATTTATGTCTTCAAATCAATTTATTATCAAAATATATTTTGTAATTAAGCTTATGGTATTTATTTAATATTATAAATATCTATACTTTTTTATCTATAATTGGTCAAATTTGATATACGAAAACATGATATTGTTCCAGAATTGTATTCTTTTGGGGACGGAGGGACTATATTGTTAGGATAGTATCAACTTAAAAATTATAAGATAAACTATATTTGTCAATAAGTAATGTAGACATTGCATAAAAAATATACTTTTAATGGATGGTTACATTTAAATAGATTTTTATCCAATTACATGTCTTCTCTTTCATACCATCCATACATCCTCTTCTATCTTATTTCTCGTGTACACATAATTTATTGTATAAGAAATAATTTCTTTCTCTCCATCTCTTACTTAATTCTAATGCCACACCATCATTTTACAGACTTATTAATATTTTATCCAGCATGCATCGATGCAAATATTAGAGTTGATTTTCGTGTTAGTGTAAGTTTTGACTGTTCTAGCGTTCTCCATCGCTAAAAAGTGGAATTATGAGATGTCATGTTTGGTCATGATTCAGCCACTAGAGATGGCCTTGTGCCTCCCTTGATGGAAGACAAAACTAGCCACTCATCAAATCAGCTTTCACATTTTTTTAGGAAACAGTAGAGATCGAAGGCCCATCCCTACTGAAATATATATATTAAAAATACCAACAAAAGTACAAGACAGAGACAGAGACAAAGGCAAACAACAAATCAACTTTCACGTTGGTTTGTAACCCTATAATCCTACCTTCTTTGAGGTTCGCCCAGGCTCCATTGAATCTCTGGTCCGCCACTGCCGATGCTCGCTGTGCCGTTTTCTCACTGTGTCGCCGTGCCCATCCGCCCATTCCACTCCGCCTTGCCGCAGTCGGTCCCCCGTAGCGCCGCGCCCCATCCCCTGCGACCTCCTCCGTGCTGCCTCCTCCGCAACTGCCTCCTCCGCGCCACATTCCCCATCGGGCCCGGTCTGCCTCGCTCGCCTCCACCTCGCTGCCTCCTCGCCGTGGCCGGCCCGCTCGCCGCACCGCCTCTACCGATCTGGTGAGCCACGACTGCCTCCACCGAGCCGGCGAGCCTCCACGACGGATGCTCTAGCAAGTAGGCGAGGGGGTGAGATGAGACGCCGCGCCCGTCAGCGAGTTGCCGGAGCCGGTGCCGCACAACAAGGTCCATGCGCCGCTGTTGACCTCCGCGGCAGCGTGCCTCCATTCGTCCAAGCAAAGCACATGTTGCAAGAGTATGTTTCAAATGTTTCAGATGGATGTTGCAAGTGTTTCATCTTGATGTTGCTAAAGTAGATCGGAATGTTGCACATGTTGCAGTGGCTATACACGTATGTTTCAAGTGTATGTTCTAAATGTTTCATCTCATTTTCTAGACGTATGTGTTGTAAGTGTTTCATCTGGATGTTGCATATGTTTTCACACATACGAAGTGTTTTCAGGTGTTTTTTGTAAGTGTTTCATACGCATGTTTTGAGTGTTTCAGCTGTTTCATACGTATGTTGCAAGTGTTTCATCTGGATGTTTTAAAAATAGATCTGGTGTTGCAACTAGTGTTTCAGATGCATATTTCATGTGTTTCATCTGCCTTCAGACGTATGTTGCAAGTGTTGTGTCCGGATATTTCAAAAGTAGATCGGGTGTTGAGTCTTTGCTTTTCTACTGCCTCACCTTCGCCTCGGTGTCTCCTCCTCCTCCTCCTCTCGGCGCCGGCTAGGCATCCGTCGCCCCCTCCGTTCTTCTGGATGTTGGCGTAGCCACCTGTTGTAGTCACCTGCTGCAGCTGCTGGCCGCGTGCATGCGTGTGAGAAGTGGAGGGGGCGCGAGCCGGGACTCCCCACGTGCAGTCGGGTGGCGCGGGCCCCGCGTAGGCAGGCGCGGGATGCAGGTGCACTGGGGGGAGGGAGTGCAGGCGCGCGTCCGTCCGAACGTCTAGGCGCTAGCACTGCTGAATTTAAAACTGCACCTTTCGAGCTATGTTGCCCTCGCCCCTTGCTCTGAGCTTGACAGCTTGTGGTTACCGAATAAACATGGGCCCCTACGTTCCACCTTAGGGCTCGTTCAGCTGTCTAGAAACCACTTCATGGCACTATTCCCAACTAGAATGGTTGACTAATATTTGTATAACAATTGATCACCTAGAATGGTTCCTGGTCCCATTTCAAGATATCCGAATGACCCCTTAGTAAGTAACATAATCCTTATAATCTAGTTCAATTCATTAGCTTCGTTGTTGATTAATAAAGAGAAGGTACTTTTGCCAATATACTATTTTTAAAAAGTTTTAGCTCAATTTATAGAGATGTACTTATTATGGTGATTTTTTTTTTGAAAATGGAATAAGTCCTTAGGTCTTGCTTGAATTGAGTTGAACTGATTTCTACAAAATTCTTGAATTTAAAATTTGAAGACACTAGCTCTCTTGTCTACATCTACTACGTGCCTACGTCAAGTAGTAAATTAATAAAGAAAAAAACTACTCTCTCTATTTCAAATTATAAGATATTCTAGCTTTTTTTAGATACATTATTTTTGTTATTCACTTATATATACACTACGTTTAGGTGTATAGTAAAAAGATATTTAAAAAGTTAAAACGTCTTATAATTTAGAATATAGAGAATATAATAATCTAGTGATGCTTATTTAAGGTCCTAAATATTATTGTTTTTTATATAAAACCGGATGAACTTTACAACCACTTATAAACAGTTCTTTTTTGCTCTCTTATTAAAATAGAAAAAGTAAATCTATGAGGGGAGCGCTATGTATCCTGGGCTTGCTCGAATATCCAAGTAAAAAATAGACACGTACCCGGCCGAGTCTCGCCAACCACAGGATGCGGCTCAAAATCAATAAGAATGACCATGCTTAACTTTTCTGAACACCACGTTGGCCCCGTTCGGCTTATCTTATATCTAGTTTGTTCGGGTTTTTTTTTAGCCAGAACAATATTTTTTTCTCACAACATTTTCAGCCAGAACAGTGTTTTCAGCTACTTTCAGCCAACTTTCAGCAAGCCGAACAGGGCCATAACCCAACTCAGACAAAATAACGCCTGACACATTTTTTTTTCTAAAAAATTATACTAGTACTATACTAGTAGTAATAAAACAGAAAAAAAAAGGAATTATAGCAATTGAAACGAAGCTTCTAAACAGTAATTTCTATTTTTTCATATATATATATATATATATATATATATATATATATATATATATATATATATATATATATATATATATATATCTCCTGCAACTAAAAAGAATAAAAGTAAGACTATTTTTTAGTGCAACTTTTTTTGAGTCGCTTCTCCTTCTCGTCCGTGCAATACCGCGTCCCCCGCCTCCCGCTCCCTCCCCTCCCCTCAAATCACGCTCCATCCTCTCCAACCGCGCTCCCTCCCTTCCCCATGCACGCACCCAAGCCACCGCCGCCTATCCCACGTTCCCTCCCCCTCCCCACGCATTCGTCCACGCCGCCGCCGTTCCCCTCCAAGCCAGCCCCGGCCGACAAGGCCATCCAAATTGCTGATCTCGCCATGGCGGGCAAGAAAGAAGCGACTCATGCGATCCCATCGCCGCTTTGCTCCGCTTCTTCCTTTGCTTTCCCGCCATGACGCCGCTTGGCCCTGGCGTCGCTTGGCCCAATATGGCCGGCGACGCGACGCCGCCGCAGAGCTCCGTGCCGTCTTCCTCTCCCCTAGCCGCGACGCACGCGCCTCTGGTTCTCCATCTTCTCCCGTGCTCGATTTGCTTTCCTTCGATTCTCCATTGTCTCCTGCACCTCGCCCTCTCCGCTCTCGATCGCCGCCCAGCTGTCATCTTCGCCAACCAGCCCGCTTGCTCCTCCCCTTCACAGATACTGCGGCAGCCCCGCCAATATCGGATCTGCCTAACACGAAGGGGAGTGGGGCAGCGGTAGACAGCGTTCTCTGGTGGCAACGACTCGGCCGCCGCCGCCTTCTCCTCCCTACGCTAGGTGCCCAGCCCTCCATCTTCGGCACTTTCGCCGGTGACGAGCACCAAATAGGTACACGCGCACTTCTCTTTCGTTCCTGCTGTGCGAAATCGACCACCCAGACCCTAGCTATCTGCTGCTATGATTTCTTCGGTTTGGGTGTTTTGAGGTTGACGCGCTGATTTGTGTGCATTTGCTCATTGGAATCGAATTATTGTTGGAACCCTACAAGATAAGAACGACGCCGATGAGGAGGATCCACTGTCCTCACGAAGGAAAAGTGACGATATGGTTCAAGAATGGAGATGACGACGACCATGGTGACAGTCTAATTTTTTGTCGCAATTTCTTCATGCTGCCGACTTTGACTCGCGCTGGTTGTGGGATGTGTGCTTTTCCACCCGTCAGGAAGTTGTTTTGCTTCCTTATTATTCGAATTATTCAGCCTTTTATGGTTTCAAAAAAAATCCTCAATCCATCGTCCATACAGAGCAGTTTGGTCGGTGCTTGTAGCAGTGATGATTATTATGATATAGGCTCAATGTTCTTCTAATTTGTTATGGTTTGCTACCCTTAATCCTAGGTGTGCTGATTTTCAAACCAAAGAAATACGAATATAGCTTATGCTCCCTTCTCTTCCTGGTGCTCAACATCAACTTTTTTTCTCTCGCAATTACCTTCTGAGCATACTGTAGGATCTCCAGGAAGATAAAGAAGGCCTAGAGGGGGGTGAATAGGCCTGTAAAAATTCAACTTAAAACTCTATAAGAACAGAGGGCGGCACTGCCGGTCTGTAGGGCGGCACTGCCGCTCTTCGAAAATAAATCTAACACAATTGAGATTTTACAGAGATGAACCTGACCCTATTAGCTGCTTAATCCTGCAATAGAAAAATAAGATCCAGTTTGAAGACTGAATACCATAGAAACTCCAGACAAGAGTGGATCGAGCAACCAAACCCTAACACCAGCTAGCAAAGAGCTAAACCAGCAAATAAACAAGATGAAGCACGCGAGACATAAGATTTATCCCGTGGTTCAGCTCACCACAAAGGTTTGCCTAAGTCCACGTTATTGAGAAAGCCACAAAAGGCTTGGGCTTGCCACAAAGGCTTGCCTTACCCTCGTTCTCAAATCAAGAGGATGAACTCTTAAAGTGAGAGGTGATTTCTTAGCTTCGAGAATGAGGTTACAAACCTCCCAAAGCTGTCACACGAGTTGGCAAGCCCAAGGACAACGCCTAGCCAGCTAGGAGCAAGCTCCAAGAGTAACAAACCCTAGAACCGCCGGCCAAACATGAACTAAATGCTCTTAGACTTTGAGAATCAGTGGATCTACTCTCTAATCGAGTTTTGTTGCCCTTTCTCTCAAGTTTTGATAGTTGAAATCAAGGATTTGCTTGAGGGATGGAGGAGCAACAATGGAGGAGAAAGGGTGAGCTTTGGTTCTATTCTGTTTCGAGCAGAATGACTGAGTGAAGTACATGACCATTGTGGGTTGGGCCTGAAGGGTATAAATACCCCTTGGGTCCAACGGTCAGTTAAGGGCGGCACTGCCGCTCTTAACAGGGCGGCACTGCCACCCTAGTCAAAACAGGTAAGTTGAGGTGAAATTTGGCTGGCTGTCTTGACTAGGTGAGAGGATGTAAATCTGAGAATTTGAGCATCTGGTTCAACAGTTGACCAACTGTCATAAAATCCCTCTTAATAGTACGGCTTTCCCTAAACTCAATTTCAAAACATAAAAGAATTTAAAGCTCTTTTGAGCTAGGTCTCGCCACCTTTTGTAATTAGAACACCTGTAACCTGTACATCATCCTCATTTTTCGATTCCCTGCTTGTCATCTCGATAAATCTCATTAGTCCTCTAATTTGGTAGTCATCTATGCCAAAACCCATAATATGACTTGATTGCACTTACAATCTCCCCCTTTTTAGTGATTGATGACAACCCAATTAGAGCTTACAAAAGATATGAAATCTAAACTGAGATTTTTGAACCACGGATGTAGGAGCCTCCCCCTAAATATGTGAATAGAGATTTAAATTCTCAATTTGACATGAAAGGCCATGATTCACATTTTAGGTGTGATGAGAACCTCCCCCTATATCCATGTCTGTTGTGGGGTGCTGAACAAAGTGTCACAGGAATAAATGTGATGCATATGACAGGTTATATCAGTTCAAGCACACAAGACCCTGGCTGATACAGTACAGGGCGGCACTGCCGGCCTGACTATATCGGTCAGGTAGCAATCAGGTTCCTACAGCAGATCATATGAATATAAAATAATCTGAACTCAGAATATGACAAGCTAAAATAGTAACCATGAATACATGTCCATATCCGAAGCAAATTAAGTCACAAAGTAGCCTATTACATAAAATAGAGTTTTGAGCGACTCTCAAACTCACAACCTAACAACTACTTCTCATAGGATCTAGACATAAAGCGCAGCTGTAGAGAACTCATGGCGTCGAAAATCTATTGACCCCTCTAATGTTCTCCCCCTTTGGCATCAAGTACCGAAAAAGAAGAAAAGTCACTCATCATTGTCGGAGTCGACGCAAGCACGTCCTGCGACGTGGGTGTGTGAAGTGAAGCGTGCTGAACGTCACGGAGGAGTTGCCCCAGCTGAAGTAGAAGGACCTGACTGATCCATCGAAGGACGTGGTCTCCTAGAATATGTGTGAAATAAGGCTGCCTAAACCTGTAGATCGGCCTCTGTGGAGTGAATCTCTGCACCAAGGTCCTGCTGCCTTGGGGGCTGCTCAAAATACTGCCCCTGTGGGTACCCGTAGTACTGATTGAATGGCTCATATGAGTGCCCATACTGCTGAACATCTGGCTATTCATAATGGTGCTTATGTGGCTGATCCTACTCCTCGTCAGAGGAAGAAAGGCGAGGCAAGTTAGGAAACTGAGGTGGTGACTGCACTGGTGGAAGGGGTGGCAGCCCCGCCATCTCCCTAGCATGCCTCACCGCTTTCCTATTTTCTATTCTATCCTCATAAGCAGTCTGTGAAGCATATGCACAATGAGCAAAGATTGCCTTCATCCATGCACTCATCTTTTCCCACTTTGACTTCTTCTTTTGTTCTCTAGCCCTGGACGGCTCAGGAATATCTCTATGTGCAGCTCCAGAAGAGTGAAAGCCTACTGCCCCACTATCTCCATGTCCTCCAGAACAAGTGCGCTGAGTAGCTGACCCAAGTCCCCCTAAGCCACCATGGGTCTTTTAGATCTTATAAACAGTGTGCTCACAATTCTTAGGGAACCACATGACAGTCACTCTCTCAATCACAAACATGAGGTAAGGAGCATAGGGCAAAGATCTCCTCCCATCATCCATGGCATATGCTAGCTCAATCCAAATAAACCTTGTAACATTAAACTTTTCACTACTGCAAAACCTAGACAACACATTAGTGATGTAGCCATTCAAATCTGTTGCATTGTCTTTGGGGTTAAGAGTGATCCTAAAAAGATTGTTCATGATGTAATAGAAGCTCTTGAGCTTGGTCCTTGACCAATCAGGAACTGCAAGATTTTGATTCTCCCACATGAAGCTTACTTCCGCTGGCTCAAGACGACGTACATTATGATTCCTCTCATATCCCCTGTGGATGTGTCCAAAACCAAGAATACGACAGAAGGTGACAAAATCAATGCGATAATGTCGCCCATCAGTCATCCAATGAAGCTCATCCACTTCCCTGTTCCAATAGTAAGTGGCATGGAACTGTGCAAGAATCTCCCTGTTCCAATCATGCCTAAAACTCATGATATCTGTCATCTCAAAGTGGTCACAGGTCTTGATGGCTGCAGCAAACTCACGATCATCCCTGCTCTGCAAGTCACTAAAATCAATGTACTGCATCTTGCTGATTTTGCCCTTTGGCTTAGACAGGATGGCTGTGGCATAAAAATCAGATTGGAAAGCATTCCAAAATCTATAATCAATGCCACTGGACCTATTAGAGGAGTAAGGATCAATCTCTCTAGCTTCACCTGTCTTCTTCCAACTCATGGAATAATCAAGAACTGTATGATTGTCACTATTTTGGGGAGAATTGAGGTTGAACCCATCAGTGTTTTCTCTCATGTAGCTGCTATCAAACTCTGAAATGTGCAGAGGAGAATCAGGCCACACACGAATGGTCCTTCCCATCCTCTGAATTCTTTCTTCTTCAGCAAGGTCTTCATCAAGATTTCTATCACTGGGAATATAGCTTGCCTGTCCCCTGCCTCTCTTGACCTTTTGCTTAGTTGACATCACCTTCTTTTTTCCTCAGTCCATCTATGCAATTAAATGAGACTTGATAAGAAACTGTATAAGATAATGAGTTAGAAACAGTTGCAAGCAGGTTTTAACAAGAAAAAGAATTTTGAAAATGACATAGGAAGCTTTGCTGGATTTGGAATCAGCATGGTAGGGCGGCACTGCCTCACTCAGTTGCTTCACTAGTTCATTTTCAACTTTCTCGTTCTGGTTAAATTCTACTTTCAATAATGTCTATCCATCATCACAATTTTATAATCACAGTCTAAAAAATAGATATATGAAACCCTAGCCTTGGATTTGAAAGATTGAGTATGAAAAACTTTAGAAACAATTTTGATAAATGAATCCAACTCATTCTGAACTTCATCATTTTAATGAGATTGAGTATAGCAGTTAGAATCTGCTAGGGGTGCCATTAATGGTCCCATGGACGGCATTGCCGCTCTCCTCAAAATCATCCAACCGGTGAAATTCAAAATCACTTCAATTTAATCATTAAAAACCTTTCTAAACCATTCATACTCCCCCTAGAAACAAAAATCCATGACTAAAACCTTCACATTGCATAGATCGAATGGGGTTAGGATTTCACCTTGCTTCCAAAACGATGGAATGGAGGGAGAAGAGGAGAAAGGGCTCGGCTAGGAGCTTCCTGTAGGGGGCCAGCGACGAGGAGACTTAGCTGGCTGCAGGGGCGGCACTACCGGGGTGGCAGACCGCAAAGAACGATGACGGTGCATGCTAGAGAGAGAAAGAGAGAGACGCACGGGCGTCGGCGTTGGCTGGGAGAGAAGGAAAGAGTTGGGTCGGGGGCCAGAGAATGAAATAGATAGAAGAAAACGGGCCCTGCAACCCAGTCAAAATTGATAGAAAACGGCTCAGTTTTCAGAGGGCGGCAATGCCGGCCATTATGGGCGGCACTGCTGCCCTGCCAATTTTGCAGGGATTACGCTAAAACTTTATGACCTCCTTTAACTCAGATATGGATATATATTATCTAAATATCATGACTAGTAAGCAATCAACAATACAGACAATGGTCATGACACTTAGTTGGCCTTTTGAAATGGTTTTAAAACATAATATAATATCTTTTTAAATCATTTTCCTATGTCGCTAGGTTGTCAAACCGAGATGTGCCATATTTCAAACCACGTTACAAGAATCAAGTATATTTAGCTCACTACGCAAAGCACAAAACCTTGACTCATCGAGAGGCTTAGTGAAGATATCGGCTAGTTGTTTTTCGGTGCTCACATGACGAATTTCAATATCTCCTTTGGTTTCGTGGTCTCTCAGGAAGTGATGTTGGATGTCTATATGTTTGGTTCTATAGTGGCTTACGGGATTGTTTGCAAGCTTTATGGCACTTTCATTGTCACACAAGAGTGGGATTTTGGTGAATTGACATCCGAAATCATGAAGGGTTTGCCTCATCCAAAGTAGTTGAGCACAACATGCACCAGCTGCAACATACTCGGCCTCAACGGTGGAAAGGGCTACACAATTTTGTTTCTTTGAACTCCAAGACACTAGGGATCGTTCAAGGAATTGACATGTCCCCGAAGTGCTTTTTCTATCTACCTTGCAACCGGCATAATCGGAATCCGAATAGCTAAGTAGATTGAACTTGGAGCCCTTGGGATACCACAAGTCAAGGTTAGGAGTGTGTACTAAATATCTCAAGATTTTTTTAACAGCCACTAAATGACACTCTTTCGGGTTGGCTTAAAATCTAGCATACATGCACACACTAAGCATTATGTCTGGCCTAGATGCACATAAGTAAAGTAGAGAGCCGATCATGGAGCGATATACCTTGATGTTCATGGCTTTTCCTTCTTCATTTAGATCAAGATGTCCATTGGTTGGCATGGGAGTTTTGATAGGCTTGGCATTCACCATGTCGAACTTTTTTAGCATATCATAGGTGTACTTGGTTTGGCTAATGAACGTCCCTTCCTTCATTTGCTTGATTTAAAATCCAAGGAAGAACTTCAGCTCACCCATCATGGACATCACAAATCTCTTAGTCATGATCCTACTAAACTCCTCACAATACACATGGTTAGTACTACCAAATATTATGTCATTGACATATATTTGGCACACAAAAATATCATTTCCAACTTTGTGAGTAAAGAGTGTAGGGTCAGCTTTGCCTATTTCAAAGCCTTGTTTGAGCAAGAATTCCTTAAGGCATTCATACCATGCTCTTGGTGCTTGCTTAAGCCCATAGAGCGCCTTTTGGAGTTTATAGACATGGTTGGGGAACTTGGGATCTTCAAACCCTAGTGGCCGCCCCACATACACCAACTCTTGTATTGGACCGTTGAGGAATGCACTCTTGACATCCATTTGGTATAGCTTGAAGTCATGATGGGCAGCAAAGGCTAGAAGCATTCGAATTGCTTCAAGTCTTGCCACCGGTGCATATGTTTCTTCAAAATCCAAGCCCTCTACTTGAGTGAAGCCTTAGGCCACCAATCTTGCCTTGTTCCTTGTCACCACGCCATTTTTATCTTGCTTGTTGTGGAAGACCCACTTGGTACCAATGACATTGGTATTGGACCTTTCCACCAAGTTCCACACTTGATTTCTCTCGAAGTTGTTGAGCTCTTCTTGCATGGCCATGACCTAATCCGTATCTCCAAGTGCTTGTTCTACCTTGAGAGGTTCCAAAGAGGAAACAAATGAGTAACATTGGCAAAAATTTGCTAAATGTGAACGAGTTGTTACCCCCTTTCGAATGCTCCCAAGGATGTTGTTAACGGGGTGATCCTGTTGTATAGTCTTCTTCTCTCATTGGCTTCTTCTCTTTGCATGTTAAATGTCAACAATCTTCCAAGCACATCATTTGGTGTGAAGTGCTCAAACTTCTTCTTATCTCTAATCAAGGTAACTACGGTCTCATTTCTTGGTGAGTATGCTTCCAACATAACCTTCACCACTTTGTGATCATCAAGCTCATCACATCCATAGCCTCTAATCTTGCCCACCAAGGTCATCAATCTATCAAACATCTCTTATGACCCCTCTTCATCAACAATCACGAACCTATTGAGCTTAGCCATCAACAAATTAATCTTTGCTTTCCTCACTTTATCAACACCTTCATGTGCTAGATGCAAAATGTCCCAAATCTGCTTTGCAACATTGACATTCATCACTTGGTTGTACTCATTTCCATCCAAGGCACTAAGAAGAATGCTTGTGGCTTGGGCATTGAGATGAACAGCGGCTAACTCCTCATTTGTTGGCTCTTCGGGATCTTCTGGTGGCTGCAATCCATTCACCATAATCTCTCAAAGACCGGGGTGAAGACCTACAAGATAGGCACTCATCAAGTGCTTCCACTTGGCAAAGTTTGTCCCATCAAAATGAGGCAACTTGCCCGCGGGTACATTAATAAAGGACTTTTTGTTATGGTTAGATAAATAAGAATAATTGAAGGATACGATGGCATATTTGTTCTTGTTGTTGTTGCTGCCCTTGTCTTTGCTATCCTTCTTTTTGTCCTTGCTCCTCACCTTCTTGCTATCTTTTGAAGCATGGTATGACACATCATCATCTCCATCATCCGAGCTACTAGAGAGCTCACTAGATGATGCATCATACTCATTCTTCTCTTGCTCTTGAGCTCTTGCTGCCCTTCTCTTGACTCTTGCCTCTCTTATGATTCTTCTAGCTTCTTTTCTCTTCTTCTTGTCCTTGAGCCGCTGCTCTTCCTTCTTCTTTTCTCTAGTTTCTCTTGTTGCGATCTTGGCGGCTTTTCTTTCTTTTCTTGCCTTTCTTCTTTCGGCATCGGTGGTCTTGGCTTCTTTGATGGTGGCATCACTTGCTGTCGACATGGACAGCTCGCTGCTACTGTCGACATCCTCGATGTGCACACCACTTGCGTTCGCATCATGAACGGTCCTCGAACCTCCTCCTTCTTCCATACTTCACGCGGTGAAGCGTATACGAAGCAACCTTACTCTGATACCACTTGTAGGATCTCCAGGAAGATAAAGAAGGCCTAGAGGAGGGGGTGAATAGGCCTGTAAAAAATCAACTCAAAACTTTGTCAGAACAGAGGGCGGCACTGCCGGCCTACAGGGCGGCACTGCCGCTCTTCGAAAATAAATCTAACACAGCTGAGATTTTACAGAGATGAACCTGACCCCATTAGCTGCTTAATCCTGCAATAGAAAGATAAGATCCAGTTCGAAGACTAAATACCATAGAAACTCTAGACAAGAGTGGATCGAGCAACCAAGCCCTAACACCAGCTAGCAAAGAGCTAAACCAGCAAGTAAACAAGATGAAGCACGCAAGACACAAGATTTATCCCGTGGTTCAGCTCACCACAAAGGTTTGCCTAAGTCCACGTTGTTGAGAAAGCCACAAAAGGCTTGGGCTTGCCACAAAGGTTTGCCTTACCCTCGTTCTCAAATTAAGAGGATGAACTCTTGAAGTGAGAGATGATTTCTTAGCTTCGAGAATGAGGTTACAAACCTTCCAAAGCTGTCACACGAGTTGGCAAGCCCAAGGGCAACGCCTAGCCAGCTAGGAGCAAGCTCTAAGAGTAACAAACCCTAGAACCGCCGGCCAAACATGAACTAAATGCTCTTAGACTTTGAGAATCAGTGGATCTGCTCTTCAATCGAGTTTTGCTGCCCTTTCTCTCAAGTTTTGATGGTTGGAATCAAGGATTTGCTTGAGGGATGGAGGAGTAACAATGGAGGAGAAAGGGTGAGCTTTGGTTCTATTCTGTTTTGAGCAGAATGGCTGAGTGAAGTAGATGACCGTTGTGGGCTGGGCCTAAAGGGTATAAATATCCCTTGGGTCCAACGGTCAGTTAAGGGCGACACTGCCGCTCTTAACATGGCGGCACTGTCGCCCTAGCCAAAACAGGTAAGTTGAGGTGAAATTTGGCTGGCTGTCTTGATTAGGTGAGAGAATATAAATCTGAAAATTTGAGTATCTGGTTCAACAGTTGACCAACTGTCCTAAAATCCCTCTTAATAGTATGGCTTTTCCTAAACTCAATTTCAAAACATAAAAGAATTTAAACCTCCTTTAAGCTAGGTCTAGCCACCTTTTGTAATTAGGACACCTGCAACCTGTACATCATCCTCATTTTTCGATTCCCTGCTTGTCATCTCGATAAATCTCATTAGTCCTCTAATTTGGTGGTCATCTATGTCAAAACTCATAATAGGACTTGATTGCACTTACACATACCTATACTTCTTTTAGTTACTTACATCTTAGTTTTGTGTCTATTTTCATCGTGTTTCCTTTATACTGCAGGCAGCTCTGTTCATGGTGTCTAAGATACTTTTTTCCATTATTATTGAAGAACTAAAGTTATTTATTTTATTGCTGCTTAACCATTATAGCTGATTCTGATAGCTAATCTTTCGTGTACCCCTGCTGACTACACTGTCCGTGCCACAGAACCCGTTAAAGAAATCTAAAAGAGATCTCTCATCTCCCTCATAAACGAAAAGCTTCAATTCAGAGTCATCGGTGTTCAGGTCAGCCCAATGTTACCTTCCCATCTTTGTTCCTCTCCTAGGAAACCATGAAGGCATGCATTTAATTTGTTAGAATCCACGTATTATAGACATTATTAATTTTTGTTACCCCTTGCTATAGAATGCCATGCCACCAAGCGGATGACACGGGATGCATCGAGTTCTTTATCATATTATGGAGAATGAACATCAGGATCCCAAATGACCCACCATGAAGCACTGAGGCGTCATCGTGCAATGCATCCTGATAGTACACCTATCTCTATTTCTGATGGTGCCACCTCTCTTCATGCTACCTGGTTCACATCTCTCCTCAAGGTATTCCTATTGTTGCTCTCCAGTGAAATGCATGTTCAGGACACAAACAAATATTGTCGCATTATCTTCCAGACTTAACCCCCTCCAATTGACCCAATACCTTTTAATGCTACCTCACAGAGTTTCCAGGAGATGAAACATTCGTTGCTTCTGCGATACGTCAAAAATGTAGAGCAGGTATGATTCTCAAGTGTAACGGTCAATTTTTGCCCTACACATGTGGTGCTCATCTAATCATTTGAGTTCCCCTCAACACATGTTATTAGGCCAGCTATTTTCATATTTATTATCGGTTATATTTGCAGAAATCGATGCAAATTCAGGTGGGGAAATCCTCCTTGACCATTCAAACAAAGGTAAGATCGTTATCCAATATGACTGCTAAATTGTGTGGTTGTAGTATAGGTGATTGAGTGATATATAATTTGGAGGCGTGAAGCAACTAGAAACATTGAAATTGAAATGAATTGTATCTATCTCCCACAACTAAAAAGACTAAAGAGTGGACACTTTTTGATACAACATTTCAACATGGGCCCATGGTTCTGCCTGCTGTGACCCAGCACCTCCTCGCCAACAAAATCGGAAAGAAAATCAATCACACAAAATCGGAAAGAAAAACAATCGCGCACGCGAGAAAAGGAAATTTGGATCACTGATAAATGGATGTAGCTTAGTGTTTTTGACACAGCTAAATAATGATTATAGAGAGCCTTTAAGTTTCATTGGAATGGATGTGATGGTACGAGTGTTTTTCTTGTTAAATTGGATGGTTTGGTTGTGCAAAATAAGGTTATGCAGAGATCTATATATATTTGGTTCGGTTGGAGAGGGTGTATATTAATTTTCTCACTGTTAAATTGAAGCATCTTAACATTCTGAGAGTAATACAAATGTGCTAACCATCACATTCACTAATATGTATCTAACTTCCTTTTCATTAGCTTTTATTTGTTTCATTAATTTTTCACGGTCATGTCCTTGTTTTTACTTGTGCAGCTATTATTATTAATATAATTCCCTTTCTGAAACTAAGGTCGCTAATTGCAACCAGCAGCCTATGCAAGCTTGTCAAAATGGTAGATCATGACCAGCTATGCGGACACACGGGTGGTGTCGTCCCAATAGGCAGTGACTGTTGAGATGGTATTTTTTTTTTCAAGCAAAGCATTATGATCAACTGTGGCTAGAGTTGGTGACCCCGTTATGCCATCCGCCCACCCTGTGAACCCGAGCCGTGTCCAGTCCTAGGTGTTCAGAAGGATTACAATTGTAATCATGAATCACATGTTTTAATCTGCTTCAAGGCAATACAAGTTATTTCTAGATTTACGCCAGCCTGCAAATTTCATAGTGAGGTATGTGGTTATGGCATTCAAATTCCAACTATGATTTGGTTTATAAGATTGATTTATTAGCTAACAGTGCATCTGGGTTATTTGGGGTTAAATTTATTTTTGATTAATTCATGTATATGAAGACTAACTGATGTGCTGCTAAGGTACCAGGCTGCTGGGAAATTTGGGTTTAAATTTATTCTTATTTAATTCATGTATATGACGACTAACTGATGTGTCGCTAAGGTATCAGGCTAAGAGAAAGAGAAGATCAGTAAACCAGCAAACTCTATTAATGAAACATGCGGCAATGACATTACTTGTCAAATTAAAATGATACTATGAAACCACTTATATTTTGACAACAAGACAATTTTAAAATATTGTTACCTTATTGTGCGATCTATGTGTTCTTAGTATAAAAGTTTTAATGGCTCGTAGCACCGTACGAGCACGCTACCAGTGAGAAAAAAAGGGGAAAGAATAAGAGAAGAACAAAGCAAAGGCAGGCACGCCAATCACCCGCGTGACCGCGTCCTACTCCTACCTCCAGCCACAAAGACGAGCTCCAGGATTCCCACCCACACCGAATCTTTTACAGGACGATTCCACCCAAGAACCGCGCGCAACAATTCACACCGCGCTTCTCTTCTCCAGCGATGCAGACGGCGGCGGCGGCGGCCGTGGCGTGGGCGGCGGTACCATCGACGTCCACCTCCTCCTCCTCGCCTTCCCCCTTCAGGGTAAGGGTTCCGACCGTTCCCCGCCGTGGCCCTTCTCGAGGGGCGCTTTCTTGCCTGGCTCCGTCCGGCTGATGTTCTCGATTTGGTGCGCAGGTGGGGGTTGCGTCGACGGCCGTGCCGGCTTCTTCCGCGCCCAGGCTTGTTGCCGCCTCCGCGCCCCTGGGTCATCGACGGCGGCGGCAAGGTCAGTTCTTTGTTAGCCCCGAGTCTTTTTCTCTCCATCTTTGTTAGGGATTTCATGGATTGGTACAAAACTCTCAAGCTTACCTTACTGTATGGATTGGATTGGTAGTATGTGGAGCTGTCTCAAGGATTGGTGGGGTATTTTGTAGAGGAAGAATTATCTTGCCGTATATGTTGTGGAACTTTGATGGTTTAATCCTGGAACCATACTGCGGCATCATCTGGTGAAAAGGAAGAATCACAAACTGTGTTGGTATAAACCCCACGTTCAGGTGTTAGGATTGAAGACCAGCTATCTATTGCCACATAGTGATTGTTTGCTTAGGTTCTTGGCTAAGGATAGCATCCCAAGATGATCAATCTTTCGATATAGTGACACATGGTGCTAAAATGTAGTTGCAAGATGTTGATGGTGTGTGGTAGGCTTTGTAATTATGCAGTGAATAGCTGGTAACATTAACAAAACGATAAAATACCCCTTGCACCTATCAAGTGTGTTCTGTAGGACTATATGATATCTTCTGTCTTTGGGAGCATAGTGTCATATTGTCCGCGCTGTGTTGGAATTATCATCTAAGCATATAGGAGTAGAAAGTTAACTGTTTTGGTACGAGCTGGAGCATCTCCTACAGTGATTAAGGTTAGGTATCAGGGCATTCCACAATTCAGACTATTTGCTTGTATTTTCTGTCTGAATTTATTAAGATGTAATTGTTCAAGTAACTGCAACTCTTAACTGTGTCCTGGTCTAGCAGTGGTTCAAGCTGTTGCCAATCTAGACCCTGCGATTGAGCTGCCATTGACTGCTGAAAATGTTGAGATGGTGTTGGATGAAGTAAGGCCGTATCTTATGGCAGACGGAGGCAATGTTGTGTTGCATGAGATTGACGGGAATGTGGTAAGGTTAAAGCTGCAAGGAGCATGTGGGTCGTGCCCGGCTTCAGTAACAACGATGAAGATGGGTATTGAACGGCGCTTGATGGAGAAAATACCAGAGATTGTTGCGGTTGAGCCCATCACTGATGAGGAGACAGGCCTTGAGTTGAACCAAGAGAACATTGAAAAGGTAAATGTTCTATTGTTGGCCAAATATTTCCATTAGTAAAGATCACTTGATTCTTATGGAATACTGAAGTAAACCAGGATTTATTTTGTTGGATGTTGACTAATTGGAATGAATTTTCCTTGAATAAGATCAAATTCTTCTTAAACATGTAGTATACTTTGTAAATGAATTTCAGAGTTTTCTGATGAGTTGTGCTTATTTATTTCTACAGTGCTGTGACTGCATAATGATGTTATTATCAGTTATTTTACATTTAAAATCCATCTTAGTTTGTAGGCTTGAATTATTCATCTTTAACTATTAGATATATTGTGGAAAGTGTATTGCAATGGTAGAATGCTTTACTTCAGTTTTTTGTTCGTAGGAGCAGGTCAGGACTTTTCAGTGTAGTTGCACTCATTCAGCTTCATTTTTCTGATCATTTGTCTGGTGGAAGCTCTGGTTCTTTGGCTGATTTCCATTGTATCTTAGAGCTTGTCCTTGTATCATAAGTCATAACAACTAGCTTTTGTGCCCCTGCCTATACACACACTGATACATTTATGTTATGGCTAACAATTTAGCTTTTGCATCCTTATTTGTTCAGTATGTGAGGTAACATCCTTTCAGCTGTCACCTGTGCTACAGCGGTGCACCGTGCAACCCTGTTCGACTGATACAGGAAGTGATGTTAATCATGCTATCGTTGATAGGAAATTCTGTCTGCTGATATAAGTTTTGTGATTTTCCAAGTTTACTTCATATATGTAAGATCAAAGCAATAAAGAAGATAGGGTGACCAACAAGCAAATGAGACTACTGCTATCGCTCTTATGCTTTGTCTTACTTTGAAAACTAGCCTTGAAGATGTATAATTTCCATTCCTCTCATGGATCAGTATTTTTTTAAGGGCACTGAGATAGAAACTGAACATCAATTACATGTTTTCTCCTATGTCAGGTACTTGACGAGATTAGGCCATACCTTGCTGGCACAGGAGGTGGCGAGCTCGAGTTTGTCACAATCGAGGAGCCTATTGTCAAGGTTAGGCTTACAGGCCCAGCTGCTGGTGTGATGACTGTCCGAGTAGCGTTGACTCAGAAGCTCCGTGAGAAGATCCCTAAAATTGCAGCTGTCCAGCTATTGCCATAAGATTAGAATCTTTTAGAAGCAAGGCACCAGTCACACTTAGGGATGAAAACGGATCGGATACGAACGGATATCACTCATATTATATTTGTTTTCATATTTCTGTTCGGATTCGGACACGGATAGCGTTCGGATACATATACGAATAATGAGTATCGAATACGGTATGAATCGGATTCGGAGAAGGTCGGATACAAATATCTATTCGGATATTGAGTAAAAGCAGCATATATATATATATATATATATATATATATCATACGTGCGCAAACCATTACACCACTCTATGAGTCCATAATCCATCTAGATTAAGCCGAAAGACTAAAGAGTAAAGCAACAAATAAGATAAAGATATAGATACATCAAACATCATACAAGCACCAATCTTCGTGACATGAGTAGAAATAACCAAGCTCATGGCTTCATGGGTCTCATGGAGTCATGGTCATGGATTCAAGATCGACAATCCTTATATAGGCCATTTTTTTCATTTGAGAAAGTTTGAACAAAATGTAGTTCAAATTTCACAAGTGTGTCACATAGTTTTAGAAAGTTTATATGAGATTCAAGAATTTGTGACTAGTGTTTGATAAAACTTTCTCAAATGGAAAAATGAGCTATGTAACAATTGTAGATCTTGCTGAGATGATCAAACTTGATATTCAGAGTTTTTTCATCTGAGGTCATTTAGTGTCTCATTTGAGCAAGTTTGACCAAGTCAAATTTGGTCAAATGAAAAAACAACACTTTGACTCTAGTATTATGAACTCTAAATGACTTCAAATTGAAAAGTTTTGAATACCAAGTTTGTTCAACTCATCAAGATCTACAATTCTTGTTTTGGTAAACTTTCCATTTGAGATAGTTTGGACGGTTCAAATTTGTGATTTTTAAATTTCGATGCTTACAAACTAGTTTTCGGAACCCTAGATTGTCTCAAATTGAAAAGTTTTGAATACCAAGTTTGTTCAGCTCATCAAGATCTACAATCCTTATATAGGCTATTTTTTCATTTGAGAAAGTTTGAACAAAATGTAGTTCAAATTTCACAAGTGTGTGACATAGTTTCAGAAAAGTCTATATGAGATTCAAGAATTTGTGACTAGTGTTTGATAAAACTTTCTCAAATGGAAAAATGAGCTATGTAACAATTGTAGATCTTGCTGAGATGATCAAACTTGATATTCAGAGTTTTTTCATCTGAGGTCATTTAGTGTCTCATTTGAGCAAGTTTGACCAAGTCAAATTTAGTCAAATGAAAAAACAACACTTTGACTCTAGTATTATGAACTCTAAATGACTTCAAATTGAAAAGTTTTGAATACCAAGTTTGTTCAACTCATCAAGATCTACAATTGTTGTTTTGGTCAACTTTTCATTTGAGATAGTTTGGATGGTTCAAATTTATGATTTTTAAATTTTGACGCCTATAAACTAGTTTTCCATTTGAGAAAGTTTGGACGGTTTAAATTTTGAAGCACTAAATGATTTCAAACGAAAAAGTTGTAAACAACAAAGTTTCATAACTTTTTGAGATCTACAATTTTTATTTTGATCATTTCTCTATCCAAGATCGTTTGAATAATATCCGTTTTTAAATATCCGGATATATCCGATACTTAACCGGATTATCCGATACATCCGTATTTGATATCCGCCTAAGATATCCGTTTTATTATCCGTATCCGAAAAAAATTACGGATATCTGAGTAACTATCCAGATAAGTGTTCATATTTGTTCGGTCGAACGGACGGTCGAATAAATATCCGTACCGTTTTCATCCATAGTCACAGTTGACAATGTAAATGTACCACTGCAATAAATCTTAAGGAGTTGTAATGTGTAGCCTACTGAGCATTTAGCTCCTCTACAGCGATAGATACGCAATGTTCAAGTAAAGGTGTTTGTTGGATTTGTAACCAGAGTATTGGTTTCTGTCTGTATGATCTGTACTCTTGCTATAATCACGAGGGAAGAAACTAAATCATAGAGTACACATATGTTCAGCTTTCAGAAAGAGTGGTTTCTCCTTCTGGAGTTGGACGTCTACTGTGATCTGCAAACTTTGTTAAATTCTCAAATTCACTTGGGGCATGTTCAGTTCCCTGGGGCTGGTGGCCTGGAAGTATTTCTAACTGAATTTCTTGTCTACTTTGTATAACCTTTGATGAGCTGGATTGATTCTTGGGAAAAAAAAGCCTTTAATAGATTATTGATCTGCGCCTTTGCTGCATTATGTCTGATGCAACATACCTTGTGCCACTACATAGCACAAGCACCAAATAGGCCATAGGTTCAGTCGTAATGCAGCACTTGGGAAATGCATGAATAATACAATGCATAACTGATCATCATGAGTCATTTAATTTCTTCTACGATTGTGATTTACAAAGGCATCGAAACAGCAAACCATTCCACAAAACTCTTTGGTGCGACCATACAGTTTTGCGACCAAATGGCATACAGCTAAGATACCTTTAAAACTTACATTGCAATAGCAAACCATTCCACAAGACTCTTTAGCTCCATACAGTTTTGTGACCAAATGGCATAAAGCTAAGATACCTTTAAAGCTTACATTACCCAGTAGATGCAAAAGACCAAGGATGTGAGCATCCATGAGACTCCTAGGTGCAAAACTTTTGGATATAAGTCCATATTGTGCAAGTGCACAACTGCGTTTAACAACAAAAAGGCCTGCAAAGCTCCATTGCTCGAAACTGTCTTAGCACAGAGAGCAGAGTCGGGAAACGAAGACGCAGTCAACCCCAGCAACATGGAAACTAGAGCAATTGTGAAGTAGATTGTACAGACTTGGGCAGCTACATTGTTGTACTCATTCAGTCGGTTGAGAAGTACTGCCTTGTCAATCCATGTAATCAAAGCTACACCAAGAAAACAGATGACCTTGTAGTGCTTCATCCTCTTATCAGCAACAACCTTCACCTACACAATACAGTAATGTCAGATTAAACATTAACTTACTACCCAAACAATAATGTCAGATTAAACACTAACTTGTTATCCAAATAATGCAGACTGTAGTTTTTCTTTATTTACCTCATGTTTCATGTTTGTCTCATGACTATCGGTCTTCATTGCCAACTGCGCAAACCTAAAACCAAGCAATTGTGTCAGCAAGCATACAACATTGGCTATTGCTTACTAGTACATTAACATTAGATTGATGCAGCAAACAAAAAATGAAAATTACTTTGGACAAAGGGCTGTGGCGCTGTGCCAGGTGCCATGCTCAATCACGCTATTGGTTGCTACACCTACATTGGAATGACGCAGCAAGCCAAACTGAAGATTAGTTTCAGCAGACAGCAATGCTGCGTGTGCAATCGAAACTGAAGATTAGTTTCAGCAGACGGCAATGCCGCGTTCAATCTGGTGCGCGCTGCCCTGAGCTATTGCCCCCAATTTGACTGGGACCACCCCCACGATCGGCAGCAAGTGGCGCTGCTGAGGCTTTCTCCATGCTCTCGCCGGCCAATGAGCTCGGCAGCATGTGCCCCAAAATCTGTCGAATTGCATCTACTTTTCAGAATACTTGTTCGCACCGCCTACCAAACACGAAACTGGAACGACTCCATCCCCACAACCAAATGCATACATGGGATCATTCCAACCCTGAAAACTGGGATGGACCTAATCCATCCTACTCATCCCAAAACCAAAAACACCCTAAGAAGATGGTAGTTAAAAAAAAAATTCCTGAACTCATCATCAGCTTGGGCGAACCACTGAACAACACATGTGGTCCTCAGTTTATGGCGTAAATTGACTTGGTGCTCCAACAAAATTTTTGTTATAACTTTAGCCAAATGGTCAAGGCAATGGTCTGGTTGGACTGAACCAGCAAGCCAAACTGAAGATTAGTTTCAGCAGACGGCAATGCCGCGTTCAATCTGGCGCGCGCTGCCTTGAGCTACTGCCCCCAATTCAACTGGGGCCACCCCCACGATCGCCAGCAAGCGGGCGCGGCCGAGGCCGTTCCCCATGCTCTCGCCGGCTGACGAGGTCGGCAGCGCACGTGCCCCCTTAAATCCGTCGAACTCCCGAACCCAGCCTCATCCCTCCAGCCCTCCTCCCGCTGCCTCTAACTCCTACCACTGCGCCGCATAAACCCTAGCCCTCCTCCGTGGTTCGACAAATCAGCACGACCGCGCCGCGGCTTCCCCACCCCGCGCCATCCACATCAATAATCACATCGGAAGCAGTACCTGCGTCGCCGGCTGTCGTCGGAGAGGCGGTCGCGCTTTAGAAGACGCCCCCACGAGGTCGTCGGAGTGGCGGCGGCGCCGAGGCCCTCAATCGGGTGCGACGAACTGGAAGCGAGGCGGTTGGGATTTGAGAGGAATTGGGGGTTTTATTCGTCTCCTCTTTTTTCCAATCCAAACACAAAACGATTTCAAAAAAAAAAAAACCAAACACAAAACATACAAGACGTGATTGTTTTGTTTTGTGTGATTCTTTCGCTTCGCAGTTCGCAGCCTGGCTCGTACCTGGGCCGGGAGCAAGGCCCAACTGGCTCAGAGAAAGCAAACGCGTCAGGAAGCCAGCTCCGTGAGGACAGGCTTAGGTCTAAAAATAACCAATTTTGAGACGGGCAGGGCTAGCGCCCGGACGTCCGGCCGTACTCTAGGGCTGCGTCCGGACACAGCTCTAGCGCCTGCAACCGCTTCACATTGGACGCCCCCTGTGCTTGCATCAGATCCCGCGCTAGCGAATCACGTATGACCGCTAGTGACCGATCCCGCGCCAGTGACCACGTCTGACCATCCACGATTCCATCCCCATCCCGGTTGCGCCCCCGGCGTCAAGCCCGCCGCGCTCCTTCCCCTGCCGTGTCACGCTCCTTCCCTCGCTCCGCCATCCCTACCGTGCCCCTGTCCTTTGCCGCGCTCTATCTCGGCCACGCCCCTTCCCCCGTCCTAACATCTCATCTGCTCTGCAACATCCGTCCGACCGTTGCAACATATGCAGTACTATTGAAACATACTCGTATAGTCATTGCAACATTTAGATGAAACACATGAAACATGCGTTTGAAAAACAGCTAAAACATTTGGAATATACATTTGCAACATACGTCTAAAACAGATGAAACATGTGGAACATACACTTGAAACATACATGGGTAGCCATTGTAACATATGCAACATCATATCCTTTTGCAACATCAAGATGAAACACATGAAACATACAGATGAAACACCTAATTAAAAGATACACATAGGGCTAACAGCTAATCAAAATTCAAGTATGAATAATGAGACGAATGAAAAGCATAACATTCCTGTTTTGCTCACTTTTTTCGATGGAAATGGAGGACGTTTTTCACAACCGAAAAGTACGATGTTTCAAATCCATTCTATCCAACGAACAGTTTTTACCTTAACCTTAGAGAAATTGATCATTCTGGATATGTAAAGAAGCATAGATCGAGATCATTTTCACTTAACCGAAGAAAAGGACCCTTTTTTTTACTAATAACACAAGACACAATCTACTAATTTTTCTCTTTGATCTATATGTCATCTACTGGTATTTATAATACTTTAGGAGCTAATGAAACTATTTTTTGTAACATTCAATTCTCTCAATTCTTTAATTTGGCAACCGCACCAAAAACTCAAGTTCCTTTTGGATTTCGTTTTTATCAATGATAACTGCTGCATGGAGTTAGTCTGAGCATGAAGGTGGCCAATCTTCATTGGGAAAGCCAATGCAAAAAATAAGTGACGCACGCTTGATTTAGTCCTACGTCAGTAATCGAGATATTGGAGAAATACAACGTATAAGGCCCTTACCTATCAAGTTAATCTTTTGTATTGAGTTGGACCTAGGGCCTTGGCTTATGCGTCATTACAAGGCAGCTTGTGGGTTCAAGGGTTAAAACCGCCACAGAAGATCTATTTTTAGTGACGGTGCCTTAACCAAGCGCTAGTATAGTTGCGGGTGACCTAACCTGCCACCTATAGAAATAACATATCATTGATGGTAAGTTATGTCAGAAGTCAGTGACGAAGACCATGCCTCCTATAGTTAAAAAGGGCATTTTCTCTACAACTAAAACATACGGATTATCAACATCTACCTGACAGAACCAAAACACTCATGCGATTCATATCCGGCAGACAAATAATCACCACATGAAGACACTGGAAGGCAAGTAAATAAAATGGAATAAAACTCACGGAATCACCGGCAGGCAAATAATCACCGCATGGAGACAATAAAATGGAATAAAACGGAAAGAGAATTATGGGAAGAGAAAGAAATTTATTGGAATATCATCATGCAATGATCATGATCGTGATCCAAATCTCGTTCGTCGTCCTTCGCGTTGCGTGTTGACAACAAATACTTTTTTTTCCAAAAAATGAATTGTTGTCATGCCACATGCAGGCTAGGATATTGTAAGTCCGAGTATACATGTTTTGAGCAAGACAGAGCATGGATAAATTCAATTCGATGCCTAGCAATAAATTTTCAGCCTTTAAGGCAACTGATGTTTATCGTAACTTTCAGACAACAAGCTCCAAGCCTAGCTTTTATTTCAGATTCATTATGATAATGAATGTATTTCTAGACATTATTATAGTATAATACACGTGAAAAATTGAATTGATATATTTTTGATTTTGACTTGGCTAACAAACATCTTATTCAATTTATGTTACACCCGTTGCAACACACGAGCACTCATCTGGTATTTTAAGATAGCTAAAAGTGCACTAAGAGTACTTCCGGAGGTGGAAGAAAATGTTCTCTCTCTTTTCAATAGAACTGTGAATTATGTAATTAACACTTGAAAAAGGACGAATAATCATGGTATCTCACAAAAGCTGTTTGCTCTATCACTAGATGCTACTCTAGTAAATAAATAGCTAGTGTCCTATACTTTCATAATAATAACTACTACGTAGATGTTTGAACGACTTACGTGTTCGGGCTTATTTAACTTATAAGCTGTATTTTTCTAGCTAACAAATAGTATTTTTCTCTCATACCAAATCAGTCAATAGTGCTTTTAGTCATAGCTTATCAGCAAAAAAAAAAAAAGTCCAAACGAATAGGGCGTTAACCATAAATCGCACTCCCTCCATCCCTTAATTAAGTTCGTTCTCGAGGTGTCGGAGGTTTTCAAAAAGCAGTTCGTTTGGAGTGCCCCCGCCTAAGTTTAGACGAGTCTGCCCCTGCCTCTTCGTGTCTGCTGCATGCGGCCATTAACGCGAGCGCTGCATGCAGCTCAAAAAAACGCAACAAAAGCAAGGAAGTGAGGGATCGAACCGGCGCCCGCTTGCAGGAGCTCGCCTCCGTAACCAGTAGGACGAACAACGAGTACATATCGAATGGATTCTCGAGATGTATTTAGTAAGGGCAAACAGGGGGAAAATAGATCCTCGTTAATCACTATCTTAAATCATGTCAAAACGAACTTATTTCTGGGAAAGAGGGAGTATTGGGCTCACCGATCGAACCAATGATGATGACTTGCCGGCAGGCGGCGGTGAGAAGAATCCACCCTTGAGAGTTGAGCGCAACTGTAGTTTCAAGGAATCTAGTGGTGAACAGAGCAAATGCAATGGTCCATATATATATAGAGAGAGAAGCGAGCAAAGCGATTAACAGTACTAGTAAGGGCGCGTTTAGATGCATTTTTTTTTGGGTTTGGCTACTGTAGCACTTTTGTTTGTATTTGGCAATTAGTGTCTAATTATGGACTAATTAGGTTTGAAAGTTTCGTCTCGCGATTTCTCACCCAACTGTGTAATTAGTTTTTTTTCGTCTACATTTAATATTCCATGCATGTGCCACAAGATTCGATGTGATGGTACTGCGCAAAATTTTTTAGCAACTAAACAGACCCTAAGCAGGACGAAAGACATGGAGGAGAACGATGCGGAGTCATCTCAATCTCATTTGGACTAGCTGCGCGCTTCCACGCGTCGAATCTCCAGTTTGCATTTGCGTTCCACTGCAGGCTCCGCGGACGGCTAGAACACGTATGGACAGACAGGAGTGGCCACACACATTGGCAGACCCAGCACTAGGGCCACTAGGGCTGTTGCCCTAGTCGTGGCCCAAGTAACAAGGGAGCAATTCTTCAATTTTTTGGTCCATCAGACATCAGCCCAACCAAGAAGTCCAAGCCAAGCCAGGGAATAGGGCAGCGCTCGCTCGCGTCTGGATGGAGTCTCGCTGCCTCGCACGCTTGACAGTGTGAGTCGCGTCTAGAGTCGCGCTGCTCCATGCCGTCGTCTGCGGCCAGGTGCGTCGCCCGTCGCCACTCGCCCCCTCTGCTCTGCGCTCCGCCCCTGGCCGGCTCGCCCCCTCCGCTATGCACTCCGCGGCTCCGACCTCGGCAGGTCTCCGGCCGCCCGGCCGGCCATTGCCCATCGCCCCAGTGGTGGCTGCCCGTCGCTCGCTGCCCAGCGCCCCAGTGGCGTCCGCCCCGGCCCCGCTCAGCTGCTCGTCGCTCGCCAGGCAGCCAGGGGGCGCTGCGCCGCTGCCCCCTAGGAGCTGGCCAAATCAAGCAGGACCAGGTGAACAGGAAGACAGAAGCAGAGCCCTGGTTTGCATCTGGTTTTCCAATTTCAAATTTTCAACCCTTTGTTGCAGTTTGTATTTTGAAAAGTTTCTATTCCAGTTACATTCTAAAATTACAGTTTAGAAGATGAAGAGGACCGGACTTCAGCATCGTATTTTTATCGAGTTCCTGAACAAGACGGGGCTACTGAACAACAGACTTTCTTTGAGACTCCTTAATTTGCAAATTTTCTTTGAAAATAGTTGTTTTTCTATGTGACATATAGATTATGGTGTAGCTTTAGGTTTTTGGCTGCTAAAATTTGGCCCATAGTCTTGGCTAAATTCTGGGTCCGCCACTGGCACACACATATGGACATAGAGGAAAAATTGTCAGGTCCGACCTGGTCACGTCAACGGAACTTACCAGAGCAGCAGTGGCCGCACACGTAGTAAGCCCATGTTTAGTTCCAACACAAAATCTTAAAAAGTGCTACAGTAGTCATCACATCGAATGTTTGTGGTCCGTGTATGGAGTATTAAATATAAACAAAAAAAAACAAACTAATTGCACAGTTTGGTGAGAAATTGCGAGACGAACATTTTGAGCCTAATTAATCCATGTTTGAACACTAATTGCCAAATAAAAACGAAAGTGCTACAGTCGCCCAAATTTCTTAACTTCCTGAAACTAAACGCGCGCTAAATGCATAATGCAGCGATCTGCCGTCCCCTGTAGTCCAACGCCAAGGACGACCGCGGTTTTATTTTTGTTAATTTAATTGAGCTTCTCTTAGAGCATTTGTGAAAGCTACTTAAAACAACTAGTTTGTTCTTTTGTAAAAAGGGGGGAAAAAAGTTCTCTATCAGTTTTGTATCTCAACTCCCAAAAAACAAACACTTGTAGATCTGTTCACTGGTCTGAAATTTTCAGCCAGCCGACTGATCCCCACTTTTAAGTTACTGTTCATCAAACCAGCCAGTGTTTTTCTCTCACAACAAACCAGCCTGAATAGTGTTTTTCAGCCAAGTTTCAGACCAGCGAACAGGGCCATTTGTCTATTTCACTCTTGCTATCTGTCCATGCACGTGCCAAATCAGCACCACGTCAACATTCGATCCTATGTGGTACTTTCCTACGTGGCAGGGTCTAATTATTTGTGAAATTAAAACAAGTGTCATATTTATTTGCGGCATGATCTCATAGATGACATGGTACAAATATCAAAAAATATCATTTGCGACACACATTTTTTGACGTGAGCATTTTCGTCACACACATGTCATAAATTGTAAACTATGACATAAATTCCATATACAAAATGAAATGTCTAAAAATGACACATCTCTTGTAGTGCACCTGTTGGTTCCTCTCCTTCTCCCACGCAGTTTCCAATGTAGATTTAACTTTAGAAAGCTAATAGATGAAAGACAAACAAAAGCTAGTTGTTATATTTTAGGTGTCTGAATTTTTAAAATTTTTTAGGCAATAATCTTAGGGCCTATTTGGTTTCACATGACTAAAATTTATCTACTAAAACCAATGACTAAACTTTAGTCACTCTTGTTTGGTTCTAGTAACTCAAAGTGACTAAAGAACATTAAAGCGGTTCAACAAAGAACAAACTACCCCTAATGAATGCCCAAATCAGGTGGGGGCCAGCAATAATGAGGGGTAATCCTTGTCCATTGGGCACTTTAGTCCACTTTTAGCTACTCTTGGGTGACTAATGTGACTAAACCACTTTAGTCCCTTTTTAGTCAGTTTATTTGGCAGTTTAGTAGCTAAAGTGACTATAAACTTTAGCATAGGGAACCAAACAGGCCCTTAGACGATCAAATACTACAATTAATAAGAAAACTCAAAAAATACCTTTCATAATTTTTTCCATAGCCAAACAATGATAAAATTGTTTTGGTCAGTGATGATCTTGTAGTTGAGGATATTGCAATTTTGCCAATGCCGACAATCTTTTGTTTGTAATTGTGGCATTCTCTAACTATATTTTGGTAAATGGTAAGCACTATTACCACTACCTCATTGTTGATGTACATTGTTATTGTCTTATTAATGCTAAAATATTGTCTGTAGTGCTATTAAGGTACACTTTTATGTGAATATTATAAGGCCGCACCCCCTCCATATTTCTCTAGCTCCGCCACCGGATAAAAAGCATGTTGACTGAACAAGAACAAAAAAAATCTGGCACCTAAGATATAAGAGAAGTGACAAAAGGAGTTTTATATTTACTAGCAAACATGCCCGTGCGTTGCAACGAGATCCAATACGTAATGAGTTGTAGCACGGGTTATGAGTTTGAGTCAAAAATTAAATTAACTTAGTAGTAAAAATCTTTGTTTCTTAAGGAGTCAAAGATTAAAATAGATGTGATCTCTTATTTATTGTTTGTTTTTACTCTTATTATATTTATTAGAACACGAAAAAACCAGTTGGATAAAATAATGAAAACAAGATCAGAAAAGTCGAGCTAGTGTCAAAATCATGCACGAGAAAAAAAATTAAGCATACTTGAAGCCAAGTAGAAAACAGTCATGACAAAAATTGGAATGTACTCTAAAAAATAGCCACGAAAAAAAAACCAAAATATATTCAGAGCCAAGTAAAAAGCGTCCAAATGAACGTAAACCAACACATACTCGGAGCAAGTAAAAATGGACAAACCAGAAAAAGTGAAAATGAACATAAAAGAAACTAAACAAAGAAATTATACCCTTCTTTTCTCTTTATTAGATTTCTATTTTTATATTTTTGCATTTGGATTAAGATTACTATTCCGGTTACTCGGAGTTGGAGAGATCTAATTGAATTAAGATCTCTAGTTGTTCATATTATTATATTTTTCTTATTTAGATTAAGATTTCTATTCATCCAAAATCGGAGAGATATATAATTGGATTATGATTTCTAGTTATATAAAGAGAAGGACTATATGTGGTTTTCCACATTCACAAAGTTAGTTAAGGGATGGCCGGATAAAAAAAAAAGGTGGAGAGAAATTTTGCATATTTATTATTACTCTTTCTCCCTGCCGGTGAACTTCGTTGGCGGAGGTACTGGTGGCTGGTGTGAGCACGGGGAGAGTGAACACGGTGTCTCAAGGAGGATTATTGCTGTATTGCACTGGCAGACAGCAGCTGAGCGGGTTGTCTCATATCGGCTTTACACTGGCGTGGTACGAGGTCGCTTCGCCGCTGTGTGGCCGTGACTATGGAGTCATGAAGGTCACCTTCCCCTTCTCGCTCAAGCAGGTGAGCACGGAGGCTGCAGAGCCGGGAGAAATTTTACCTTTTCTTCAGCCTCGGATTCAGGATTGGGCTCAATGCGGTGAAGTGGAGATTGTTTCTCTGAATTTTTTGTGGTTGTTATGGTTCTAATTTGTGCATGGTTGCATTTGATTTTGGGTGAGGGATCCGAGCTGGCCGCGTGCCGCTGGCCGAGCCCATGTCAGCAGATATATGAAACAGCGACTTAAATGATTTGGATTTGGATCGCTCGTATTGGTTTTGTTTTAGTCTCGATTTGGTACTACCTGCACCTCGCGTGCCGAATTTGGTGGACGGGAGGAAACCTATTTGATTTTGGATTGGGATAAGGTGGTTGCATTTGATTTTGGGTGAGGGATCCGAGCTGGCCGCGTGCCGCTGGCCGAGCCCATGTCAGCAGATATATGAAACAGCGACTTAATCTGATTTGGATTTGGATCCCTCGTATTGGTTTTGTTTTAGTCTCGATTTGGTACTACCTGTACCTCGCGTGCCGAATTTGGTGGACGGGAGGAAACTTACTGGGTTAAATACACCAGAGGTCCATTTTTTAATTAGATCCATCAATTTTTAAAGTGGTTTTTTGTCTATAAGCTTTCTATACCGTATCACTTAAATCCATACCTCTCTTGACTTCTCGTGCTGATGTGGCCGTACGGGCGTGCAGTGGCTTCCTCCGGCGGCTGCTCGCCGCTTGCTGTTGCTCCTGCTTGCTGCTCGCCGCTCGCCGCGTGCTCCTGCTTGCTGCTTGCTGTTGCTGCTCGCCGCCGCGGGCAAGTACCACCACGAGGACGGCGAGGACAGCGACACCAGCACCGACGGCGGCAACGACTCGGACGGCGCCGGCGAGGACGAGGACGCCGAGGCGCTCTGATTCGCGGCGGGGCTCTGATTCTGGGAACTGCATGGACGCGTGCTGGCCGCGATGCTGCTCCTGAAGGGCGACGACGGGCGGGCGCGGTACACGGCGGCGGACGCGCTGGCGTTCGTGGCGGCCAGCCTCGGGAGGCCCGGTGGCGGGTGGGGCGGCGGCGCCGGCGTGGGGACCGGGGTAAAAAAATCGACGGGGGCATGAGCATGAACGCTCGGTTCTGAAGCGACAGCGAGCTGCACTCACTAGATATATATACGCCTGGCCTGAACAGCATGGACGACCGGCGCACTCCGATCCTTCTCCAAGTCTCCATATATGCATCGCCGTCGCAGGTGGTCGGTGAAGCAATAAAAGCTGACCGCCCCGCCGGCCGGCCGTCGTTGTCGCATGTGTATATGGCCGGTAGAATCGAAGGCAGTAGTACTTGCGCGCACGTACGTACGTAGAATCGAAGGCAGTGCCACACTTGGCCTCGCTCAGGGGCTTCTTCAAGACATACGTATGTACGTACAGATCGATCATATTCGTACGTGACGACGACGATATCGATGGCGCCGACGACGATGACCGTGCTGCCGCCGGCGAGATCAGCGAGGCCGCTAGCAGTGGCGGGGCACGTGCGTTCGGCGAGCGTGCCGTGCCACACGCACCCGCTGCTGGCGGACGTGGACGACCAGCTCCTGGCGCTGCGGTCATGGCGTGCGTGCCGAGGGAGCCACAGAGAGGAGGGCCCTTGCGTGATTCCGCGCGCGAGCATCCACCGATCGATGTCGTGGGTTTCCATTCCATCAGCGCTGGCACTTGGCACTGGCCACTGGCCACTGGCAGGGCGCGCGGGCGGGAGAATGGCGGCCGGCCGAGGCCGACGCCGACCTGACGCGGGCATGCACCCCGCGCGCGCGCATGCGCCTCCAGTGGCGCCCACAGGCCACAGGGGACGCTTGTGAGTGACCCGGCCCTGCGCGGCCGCGGCGGCCACGTGATGGTAATGACACCGCGCGCATCGAATGATCGACGACATCGACGGGCAAGCTAGCTCCTGGCGGTTCGGTCGCTAGCTGCCAAACGGCTAAGCACACTAAGCAAGCACCACAGGCCCAGCGGCTGGCCGGCCAGATGCAGCAAGGTGAGGTGGTGAGCTGCTGGGCTCGCTCGACCAGTCGACCTAGCCTACCACCTGTCCGAGCTGCTGTACCGCTGGCACTTCGCCAACGTTGAGTTCTTCCCCGCCGACATTGACGCCATCCTGTCCAACGACCTGTCTCTGGGCACGTTCCTGGCCCTGCCGTCGGGGTCGTCGTCGCGGATGGGACCGGGGTGGGAGGGCGTGGAGGCGTTCCTGGGGAGCAGCAAGCAGGAGCATGCGCCGGAGCAAGCAGCAAGCAGGAGCAACAGCAAACAGCAAACAGCAAACAGCAAGCAGCCGCCGGAGGAAGCCACCTGCACGTCCGCATGGCCACGTCATCATGCCACATCAGCACGAAAAGCTAATGTAGAGAGGTATGAACCTAAGTGATACGACGTACAAAGTTTATGATCCAAAAAACCACTTTAGAAGTTGATAGACCTAACCGAAACCTCCTCATAAGTTAATGGACCTCTGGTGTATTTAATTCAAACCTATTTGATTTCAGATTGGGATAAGGTTTGGAGTTCACCGTGTGTCTTACACTATGGAGGCCGAGCATTGTGGGCCTTATTTTCGCGAGCCCAAGACGGTTGGACGAAAAATTACATGTGGTAGAAATTTTGCCTCTTTAGTATTAGGTATATAGATATACAGCCTGTTCGGTTGGCTGGTTCGTTTCGTTGCTGGTTTGTGAAGAAGTACCGCTGGCTGGTTTGTGTGAGAGAAAAATACTGTTTTGGCTGGAAATTTACGATCGTTTACGACAAGCCACAACCAAGCGAACAGACCGATAGATATAGATTTTGTTCATTTAGCATAATTATTGATTTATCAAGTTTATTTTATTGAGTTTGAGGATATGTTTTTTTATATATAAAATAATACTCCTATCTAGTTTTTTCGGAGCACAACAGTTTTATATGTAGCAATAAAATTAATTCAAAAAGGCACCACCTGTGCACACGACAGTGTGGAACATAGGGCTTCCCATTGGGCCACGTCGCCTGCTTCTCTCTCAACCGTCAGATCTCAAACCAACGGCATCAGGCACTTCACGTGGGTCGTACTAAAAGCCCGGTTGCAAAACCTTCATGAATTCTCTCGGGAGTTCCGGCCAGAAGAGAGAGTCTCCCTTCAGATCCAATCGTCGCACGACTCGCACCCTAGCACACGAGCTGAAACCTCTGCGATCCCAAGCCGTCGCCGGCTGCTCTTCCCCTAGCCGGAGCCGCCTCTGCTCGAGCCGAGGCGCGGCGCGGGTGTGCGCAGCCCCAGGGCAGGCTCCAACGCCTCCGCATCGGCGCCGGCTGCTCTTCCCCTAGCCGGAATCGGAGGGGCGCACGGACGCGCGGAGCTGCGGTGCGGCGAAGCACGGGCCGCGCGCGTGGCCAGCGGCGCGGGTCCGCGGGGCTTCGGACAAGCAGCCTAGCCACGAGGACGGGCGGCGGCGCTGGCAGCTGCAGCACGGCGGCACAGCCCTGTGAGTCACCCATGTGAACTTGCTCGAAGCCACCGCCTCCCCCACAGCGACATGACATGGCCAAACGGGCCACCCAGGCACTGGCACGGCGAGGTGGGGGCGTGCCGTGCCTGCATCCCGGCCTAGGCACGGTGCTATAGGCTATTAGCCGTGCCGTGTCGTGCCAATGCCTGGAACTTTGCGCGTTGTGTGCCCTGACAGAGTTTTTTCTAACAATAGTACAGGCCTAGTGATCAGGCAATAGATTCATGGAGGAACAAAATTCTGTTCGACGTGCCTGCTTTTATTGTGAAAATGGCCTCTGGCCGCACGGCTCACGTCGGCGACGGACGGAGGCGGGCCAGCAGCCGTGGCGCAACGCAACAACCAAGGCGAAGGAGAACGAACGCGCAGGCCAAGCCCCAGTGGGCAAACGACTAAACGAGAGGAGATTGCGAGTGGCTAAGTAAGCGGCACGGCACGGGACTTTTGATTGGGCCTGGGGAAGTTTTGTTCTTGGGCCAAAAGTCTGTGGGAGGATCCCGTCCGTGCGTCCGATCTTTATTTTTTTTTTCGCTAATTTACTAATAATAATACCACACGGCTTACCTTTTTTTTTTTATCTTACCACACGGCTTACCTGAGGTGGTGCTCACGGGCTTATCACCGCGTGGCAATCGTGGTAAGCCATCATCCTCGAATTATTCTTCATTATATATATATATATATATATATATATATATATATATATATATATATATATATATATATATATATATATATATATATAATCGGTCTTATTATGTCCCACCGCTCTCCTGGTGACGACTTGCAAATAGAGCACACTACATGATGTGTTCTTCAAAGCTTTTGTTTTTTTTTATTTTTGTTTGTTTGCTTCTTTTTCTCTTCAAAGCTTTTTTTTTAAAATTTTTTGTTTGTTTGCTTTTTTTTTGCCCTTCAAAGGTTTTTTTTTTATTTTTTGTTTGTTTGCTTTTTTTATTTTTGTTTCTTTGTATTTTGTATGTGTGTAATTGTTTAACATTGCTGAACTTTCGACTGTAGCTTTTTTTATTTTTTGTTTGCTTTCTTTTTTTTGCTCTTCAAAGCTTTTTCTAAATTTTTGTTTGTATTTTGTACGTATGTAATTGTTTAAGCATTGTTGACTTATGAGTGTTAGGGATCTTGTGATTTCGTGCAGCCGTACCGCCCCTCAGCAATCTGCCTCCTCCGATTGTTGGATTAGACCATTTGGCCATCTGAGATATTTCCCAAGCTTTTGCTGTATCATGAGGATTAACTGGGACCTTCAGGGCCTGTTTGGAACGCATGAATGAAAAACGCAGGAATAGGAAAAAACACAGGAATATGATGTAGTAAAGCGAAAAATCGTAGGAATTTAAAACAGAGGAAAATCATGTTATTGTCAAATCCTACCTGGTTCTTCGTGGATTTCTTGACTTCCCCCAGATTGGTGGACATCAAGCCCCTGCACCGATGGAGTTGCAGGGAGAGACGAAGCGGGCATAGGGGGATTTCGTGGGGATGGACCGATTTGCTGGTGGTGGTTTGCCATCTCCGCCTGTTTACGCCAAATTTCTCTAGGGTTCGATCACCATGGCGGGAAGGAGGAGTGAGAGAGAGGCGACAGGAGAAAAGAATGAGAAAGAAAGATGCTTTCCCTTGAGTCACGGTGGATGTTTTATTTCCCGTGAAACACATATAGCTTGCTGCCTTTCCTCCGGAACGGAAACTATAAATCCTACGTTCCAAACGCAATCATAGGCTTTCTTTCCACGGGAATGAAAAACTCCAAAATTCCTATGAAAATTAGTAAAAAGTAAGATAAATAGCTATTGGTTCTTTGTTTCTTGAATTGTCACTGAAGAACTAACTTGAGTGTGCATATACATAAAAATTACTTGTGCAAACAATAACGAAAACCGAAAGCAAGTACTGGCAATTTCAAAATCTGACCCAGTAAAAATACAGAAAACGTAGGCTATGTTCCACACTTGCATCTTCATGTTGTCTAGCCTGATTCTGAGAGCTCTATTTCGTCGTCGACAAGCCTAGCCTAGGCGGTTAGGCCACTAGGCTCTCCTGCTGATAATATTACTGCCAGGAATCTTATGCAGAGAAAGCCTCCTCATAACATTGCTGCTTATTTGTTTACGAAGTATACCTTGTTTATATATGCTCTAGAGCTGCTATATTTCATCAACGGTAGGAATAAAGTTACAGCCTGCAAGACAAATAAAAAGGATCTAGAAAGGTACAAATAGTACAACGAACTGGTTAGTGCAGTGCTACATACCTCAGTTTCCATTCAGATACGCATCCTTGATTCCGTGAAGCCTTGCAGCCACCTCCTGCATGTCCATGCGCTCATTTGGGGATGGATTAGCACAGCGAAGTCCAATGTTTAGCACTGAAATTAAACATTCCAATTTTTTCTGGGTCATGGCTGATGAAGTTTGTTTCGATACATCATCATGCTCTTCAAGTAGTTCAGGATCTACAATCTGTGCAATCCTGTCAGGTAAGTTCATCTCCACGAATCTTGCAATATTGACCCCATCTTTGAACATATCGTCAGTAGGCCTCTTCCGTATAAATATCTCAAGCAGAACAATTCCAAAGCTGTAAACGTCTCCAGCACTCGAAACTTCGCCTCCTCCTGCGCACTCTGTAGATTGCATTTGCATAATAGAATTGTTTAGTTCAAAGATAACAGTACATGAGACTAATTGGGTAGTATGCAAATATGAGTTACCTGGGGCGATGTATCCAATTGTTCCCTTTATAGCAACTGAAGAAGTCGAGATTGAGTCACCAGAGTATGGTGTTCCTGAGCCAACCTTGAATCTTGCAAGACCAAAGTCTCCAATATGTGCTGTCATATTGTCGTCCAAAAGAATATTGCTAGGCTTCAGATCACAATGAACAATGGTTCCTTGGTTGTTATGGTGGAGGTATTCCAATGCATCTGCAACATCTGTCACAATGTTTAACCTTTGGGCCAGTGTAATGCAGCTAGGAGTTGAGGTGTTTGCATCACCTCTAGTCAAGTATAACAATGCATGCAAATCCCCTCGTTGCATGAACTTATAGACTAAGGCTTTGAAATCATTTCCCCTGGAATCAATACTTGAGCATGCTGTTAAGATTGGAACTAGATTTCGATGGCGCACATTTCTTAGAGCATTACACTCTGCAATGAAACTCTTCTGTGCTCCTCTTGTGTCTAAGCTGAAAACTTTGACAGCAACCACGATTCTATCTGGGAACAGTTCTCCTTGATATACGGAAGAATATCTTCCTTTCCCAATTAACTTCGATGTGGAGAATCCATCAGTTGCTCTTGCAAGATCGTTGTATGAAACTTTGGGAAATTGGTTATTAATTGATGGCAAGGATAGAGATTTTCTCTTCTGTTTACCTCTCCAAAGTAACACTACACTTAAGACTATGGCAAGTGACATCATGCTGGCTAAAATGATCACCAACTTTTGCACAATGGAATGCTTGTGCTTTCTTCAATCCAAAGGCTTGATAGGACATGCGAGTAGGTGCATCTTTGGTTCCCCACCACAAAGCCCTGAGTTACCATCAATCTGCACAGCTGTTACATTACTGAAGATCCCGTTTGTCGGGACCTCACCCTCTAGGTGATTGAATGACAAATCTAGTAGCTGAAGAAGTTGTAGGCTGCCAAGAGACTGGTATTGATCCAGTCAAGTCATTGTGTGACAAGTTGAGAACTTGTAGGCTACTTATATTACCTAATGAAGTTGGGATGCTTCCGTTGAAACTATTGTGGCCCAGTTCCATATCTATCAAGCTTTCACAGTTTCCCAATGTTCTTGGAATTTCTCCAGACAGATTGTTTCTTGAAAGATGCAAAATGGTGAGTTGCTTTGCATTGCCAATGTCAGGATGAAGTGGTCCATCTAGGTTGTTGAAAGAAAAGCTAATCAGCATTAATGTCGGAATATTGAAGAGCTCCTTTGGTATGCTGCCATGAAGACTGTTGTCGGAAATGCTTAGTACTTCAAGCATCTGGAGGTTGCTCAAGCTTTGGGGTATGCTGCCTTGAAGGCTGTTGTCGGAAATGCTTAGTACTTCAAGCATCTGGAGGTTGCTCAAGCTTTGGGGTATGTGCCCCTTCAATTGGTTCGATTGCAGATAGAGCATTACTAGTTGAGACAGATTTGAAAGGGATGATGGAACGATCCCTGTGAAGAAATTGTTATGTAATGACACTTTCTGCAGATTTTTCATAGCCCCAAGCCATGCCGGAACCACACCTGTAAACTGATTACTGGACAATTCTACAATCAACAAGTTACCAAGGTTTGCTATACTGGAAGGAAAATCCCCTGATAGTTGGTTTACTGCCAAGTGTAGATACTGGAGCTCACTGGAAAGGTTTCCTAATGACATTTGCAAATTGCCTTCTAGACGATTGTCTACTGCCGAGAACATCCGTAGCCCAGTGCAATTAGCTAAGTTCTTTAAAAACTCCAAATCTTGCTTGTTTTTTGCACGGAGTTTATTTACCTCGAGGTTAAGCCAAGATAGTTGAGAAAGTTTGCCGATAGAGCCAGGCACCACACCACTGAAACTATTCCGTGATATGTCAATTTCAGTTAACTTGGAGGCGTTTGTCAATGAAGATGGTATATGACCATGAAAGAAGTTGAGACCTAGTTGTAGCAATTGGAGGTTGGGTAAAGAATTGCCTATATTGGGTGGTACCTCTCCACTAAAATCATTGCTAGCGGCTCCAAATTCAAGTAGATTGGAAAGATTCAGGACAGGCTGCGGAAATTGACCTGACAACTTATTGGCGCTAACGTACAGGATTTGCAGCGCTGACAATTTTGTGAACTCATTTGGGATGTTTCCCTGAATATTATTACGGATACAAGTAAATACATTCAGCGTTGCGATATTGGCAAGAGAAGAGGGAATATTTCCAGTAAGGTTATTAACGGCAAGTGCCAGCTTTTGAAGGCCAAAGGCAAATCTTCAGGAATCTGTCCAGCTAGCTGATTCACCTCCAAGTTCAGGCCCTTGAGATTTGAACAATTTGAAAGACTGGGTATTGTTCCTTGAATTGTGTTATTATTTAATTTAAGGATCTGGAGGCGATGCAGATGACCGAGGTATGGAGGGATCTCACCGACGAATAAATTGGCCGATAGTATTAGGACTTTTAGGAATGTCAGGTTTCCAAGTGAAGGAGATATTGGACCAACCAAACCTTGATTGATAAGACGAAGTGAAGTGACCCGAAGTGGGTGCTTTACACTACACTGGACACCTTCCCAACTGCACAAGTGTGTGCTATCATTCCAAGATATCAAGGCCTGCCGTGGATCACTGATGCTGTTCTTGAACTCCAATAGTGATACCTTATCCGTGTAGTTTCCATTGAAGGAGCAGGTGACACCTTGGGTACAGAACGCCATGAGCACCATGAGGAACTGTCCAATTGTAGGAAGCAGCATCATGACTACGTCTGATCACTTGGTCAAGTTTCGATCTTGATTATATGCACAAGTCAGAACAAAAAGCAACAAGTTCAGATAAATTTTTGGCAGAAGTACCTGGAGACATTAATGACTGAGAGCTTTATTTGTGTGCACTACTAGAAGCTCTGGTTACTAGTTTATTTAAGGAAACAAACAGTTTCCCCATCAGCTGCGTTACATGTTATGGAGAAGCGATGAAAGCCAGATAGACATGGGACGAACAAGGGCAAAATAAGATGCTCTTACCACTCTGCAGCACTCGAAGAAGAAGTCCAATGGAGGCTTGGCGCAAAGCTGCAAAGCGATAGAAGGAAGCAAATGCCAAGGGGCAGACGGCTGCGAGATAACAGGGTACCTTTCCTCAATTTATACTGAACGCCGACTCGACACTGTTTTGTGAGAATCACCGAGGTGCTATATGTAATTTTCATTCCTAAAAGCCTGGTTCAACAATTTTAACAGTTTCCAAACCTAGCAGGAGAATTGTTTTCGTACGGCTACTAATAGTTCAGAAAACCTAACAAGATATTTTTTGGGAAGTAGCGGAAGATGACCAGATACCGCATCATGCAAACCAAATATTGCAACGGTCCTATAGTCCTATCTTTTTCTTTGCAGAGAAAGTTAAAGCTTTGCTTAGGCAGTACTTCCTTCGTTTCAAATTATAAGATATTTTAGCTTTTCTATATGCGTAGTTTTTTTAATATATATATATATATATATATATGATAAAAATATTTTTTTTATTTGAGATTGTTTGAATGTCCAACTATGCATCACAAGATTTTATAGAGTTAATACTAAAAAAAAGTTCATATGCTCTATAGTCATAAGTGAGTATATAGTGGTAGGAAAGAATCTCGGATGGACAAAACAACCAAAATAAAAGTTGTAGATATCAAAAAGTTATGCAACTTTGAAATTTTTTTCTCTACCTTAATGAAATGACGCGTAGTTCTCCTACGTTGTTCGAGAAAAAAAAGTTATGCAACTTTGTAGTTCACATCTTTTTTATTTGAAGTCATTTTGATGCCGAAATATTTGATTCGCAAGATTTTTTTATAGAAATTAATATCAAAGGAATTTCTATGCTTTATAGTCATTAGTGAGTGCTTAGTGGTAGTTAAGGATCTCAGATGGAGAAACGACCAAAACAAAAGTTATAGACCTCCAAAAGTTATATACTTTGTAGTAGACAATTTTTTCATTTGCAATCATCTATCCAACGAAAATTACGTCTGAATTCTCATATTTGAAATTTGAATTAACGACTTCGGATGGAGAAACGACCAAAACAAAAGTTATAGATCTCGAAAAGTTATGCAACTTTGTAGTGTTGACAATATTTTCATTCGGATTCATTTAGGGTCTCAAATACTCATTTTAAAACCAAATGAGTATAAAATAGGTAGGAGGAATATCCCAAATCCCAAATAGACACAAGTGTCTTACATGTGGAGTGGTTAGGGGATGAACGCGCGAAGCCTGAGGTCATGAGTTCGAGCGCCGCTGGCCTGAAGCGCTCATTTTTTGCACGAAAAATTGTGCTCGGCTGTCCAATGGGGACTCTCCTAGGATTATTTTTTTTCTATTTTTTCAGATCGCTTTTTGAGTTTTCTCGAAACCTCATCACTGCCGCTTTTGTACTACCAGTTCAAAAAACCAGTAGTGATGAGGTTTTCGAACTGGCAGTGATGTGTTGTTCAGGAGTAGTGAGTGCCTTGTTTAAGAAACAATTTCCTCCTCCTCTCTCTCTCTTTTTTAATTTCAGTGGGCACATCACCATTTTGCTTAGTTGACACCCTAGTTACTCCCTCTGTTCTAAAATATAAGTGATCCAAGGTTGTCCTAAGTTAAACTATGCAAAGATTGATCAAATTTATATAGAAGAATATTAATATCTATTACATGAAAGATGTACACTACTACAGAAAAGATTTTGCGAGGCGTTTTGAAAATGGCGTCGGAGGCGGGCGTGCATTTGAACCACCTCGGTTAATGCCTGCTATTAACCGAGGCGGTCATTTTTTATTAACCGAGGCGGTCACAGTTAACCGCCTCGCAAAATCGATTTACTAAGGCAAAAATCTATTAACTGAGGCGAGCCTCCAAAAATACCCTCATTTTCGGAGGCGGGCCTCTTGACTTAATATTGTCGAGGCCCACCAAAAAGCCCATATCCAACGGGTCATATCTAAATAGAGGGGAGCTAGGGTTTCCCTCACTCAGCTATCTCTCCCTCCCTCAGCCCGACACCACTAACCATCCCGCCGCCCCCTCCCTCCACTCTCTCCCTCTCTCTCTCTCCCTCCCTCCACTCTCTCCCTCTCTCTCCCACAATGGCGGCGGCCGTCCCTCTCTCTCTCTCCCCACTGCGTGATGGCACGGCGGCCGTCCCTCTCCTCTCAATCTCTAACGACGGTGGGTCGGTGGCACATGCCTCTCCCTCTCCCTCTCCATCAAGCTCCACGGTGGTGGAGGCGTGGCCTCTCACGGGCGGCGCGCGGTGGTGGAGGCGCGGCCTCGCGCGGGCGGTGGGCTCCCTCTCCCTCTAGCGACCCCTCCCTCTCTCCCGGCGGTCCCTCCCTCTCTCCCGCGGGCGGCTTGCGGTGGTGGAGGCGCGGCCTCACGTGGGCGGCGCACGGTGGTGGAGGCGCAGCCTCGCATGGGCGGCGGGTTCCCTCTCCCTCCGGCGACCCTTCCCTCTCTCCCGGCGGTCCCTCCCTCTCTCTCGCGGGCGGCTCACGGTGGTGGAGGTGCGGCCTCGCGTGGGCGGCGGGCTCCCTCTCCATCCGGCGGTGGCGGCGGCTAGGGCACGAGCACGGTGGGCTCCCTCTCCATCCGGTGAGCGGACAGTGGCGGTGCAGATCGACGATGAGGTATGCCCCTCACTCTCTCTCCTCTCAGATCTAGGGCAGATCCGTCCCCACCCTCCCTCGCAGATCGACGACGAGGGCCCAGTGGTGGATCGAGGTCGAGTGCGACCGGATCTAGCGACGGCGACGGCGACGACACACAGATCCGGCTAGCTGCGGCGGCGGCGTCCCGTGGATGGGCTCGGCGGGCTTATCCATGGGTTTTTAGTTTTTTTGTTTTTTTATTCGATTTACCGAGGCGGGCATCCAACCGCCTCGGAAAAGGTCCCATTTACCGTGACCTTTGCACCGAGGCGGTTGCGATGCCCGCCTCGGTTAATCCTTTTTGCCCGCCTCGGTAAATCTTTTCTGTAGTAGTGGTAAATTATGAAAATATATTTCATAATGTATGAAACTAATTTGATGCCATAGCTATTATTCTTCTTTTCTATAATTTTGGTCAAAGTTAACATATCTTTACTTAGAAAAATGGATCTATCCCTTATATTTCAGGATTGTGGGAGTAATAAAAATCGAAACCATCTCGTTTTGGGGTTCGGAGTGCTCTAAGACCACAGAGTTGAGAAAGATTAGATGCCACATTCTATATTCATGATGTGGCATATAAATAATTGAGTAGAAGAAATAAATTTGTATCGTCATGGCTTGGACATGAAACATAACTTGTCGAAAACTAAGGGGGCTGTTCGGGACTACTCTACTCCACGTTTTTTAGCCAAACAGGTTCAACTCCACACATTCTGTTCGAGGGAAAAAGGTAAAGTTGTGAGAGTACCTAATAAAGAGGAGGTCCACAAACTCCAGGTTTTTATAGAGCTGCTCCACTATGGAGTTTATGGAGCAGAGTTCGTAGAGCAGTCCTAAACACGCAAGATGAGGGCAAGTGGCCTACAATTCATAATCATAAAATATGGATTTGTCCCTCTGTTGCAAAAAAAATGCAGTTTTAAAAAGTTGTACACAGATTACCAGAAGAATAAAGGACCGTGATTCCCTAAATAATTAAGTTTGTTGTGTTTGTAAGGGTAGTCCCAACACGAGAAACCACGTGTAGATTCGTCTATGCCTATTAAATTATGTAGACACTGTATAAAACACACGGATTAACCGAGGCGGTCCTCTGTCAAGGTCTGATTAACTGTGACCTTTTGACGGAGGCAGTTCGTTTGCCCGCCTCGGTTAATCGATTTTATTTTGCCCGCATCGGTTATGTTTTCTGCAGTAGTGTAGTGTCTTCAAAATAAAATTTTGATCAATCATATGTCTTCTTTCTCCATTATTTACCTATTATATTTCTTTATGTCTTGGTTCTCGTGTAGACATATTTTTTTCCTCATCTCTCTTCTTTAATTTCAATACCACATCACCATTTTACTTAGTTATCACCTCAATTAATAAACACAGAAACCATTCTAGTTTCTGGGTTGGGCGTTGGCATATGCCGCAAATCAGGAAACTAGGACCAATTATGGAAAGAATTTGTGCATGCACAGGCCCCAACTAATTCAATTAGTTTAGCTAAAAATGCACTTTCTTAGACAAAGTTAAAAGCTACAGTCACAGCTAGAAAAGCGTATTCTTGTTTTTGGGACGGCGAGTAATAATTAATTAACTTGTGTGACATAATATAAATTAACAATATACGATACTTCATCTTTTTCAAAGTATATGAAGTTTAGAGCAAACTAATTAGTTTGTTGTTTGCTAATTAATTAGCTTCGCTAAACATCATCTGTTAAAAAAAGAATGGGTTACTACACTATGTAAAAAGGACATCACAGATGCGCGTTCAGTGTCATCGTGGACGCGCTTCGGCGTGTCTGTAATAACGCGTCTGTAATAGGGGCTTATTACAGACGCACAAAAAACGCGCCTATAATAAGCTCTATTACGGACCCGTGTAGTTCAAACACGTCTGTAGTAAGAGTCAAGCTACATACGTGCGTAGCGTCTGTACTGTTTTACTTACTACAGACGCTTCAGTAGCCTGCACCCGTCTGCAGTAAGAGTTAAGCTACATACGCGCGTTCAGAGTCACGCGTCGCGTCTGTGTTACTAGTATACACACGTATGTAATAAGTGCTTCTTACATACGCGTGTTGACCCGTCGAACCAGCGACCCCGGTCGGCGACTTACTACAGACGCTCGTGCGTCTGTAAAAATCGTATTACAGATGCTCGATCGTGACTGTTTTTTACATAGTGCTATTAGCAATGTATCAAGAGAAATGTATCTTCTATATTTTCTTGATACAGGTACATATACAGAAGATTGGGTGTAGCGAGAGGAGAGACGGCAGCAAACTGAGATCCTTACGATGGATTCATGGAACCTGCTCAACACGGTTTAATTAAGTTCTCGATTCTCGACTTGACCTAATTACTCGTATTTTTGAATTTATTTTAAAATTTAACTGTCTTATTCTTTTAGTGATAAACGCGTGCTCACTCCAATGGTGTTATTTTTACAGTGATATATAACATATCCATCGATAATAATGGTATTATAGATATTTCACCCTTATTTTTTATTGATCTAATGAATTTTTTAAGAGAGAGACGACTGCGGAACCGTCATGAACGGCACGGCAGACTGGCAGAGAGCACCATCCGGCATCCGCACAAGCTCATTTAATTTGGATGGGACGGTGGGTTCAGTCAGTCGCACTGTGTGATACAGTGCGGAATAAAAGTCCAAGGGCTCGTTTTAGATTCCAAGTTTTTTTATTTTCTCTTAGTCACGTTAAATCTTTGATATATGTATGGAGTATTAAATGTAGATAAAAAAATAATTAATTACACAGTTTGATTGTAAATTACGAGACAAATCTTTTGAGCCTAGATAGGCCATGATTAGACAATAATTGTCAAATACAAATGAAAGTGCTACAGTGTCAAATACTGATTCCTAACCGCGAACTAAATAAGGCCCAAAACGAGCTTAGGCCCCGTTTAGATCCAAAAAATTTTGGATTTTGGTTCACTGTAGCATTTCGTTTGTATTTGGTAATTAGTGTCTAATTATGGACTAATTAGGTTCAAAAGTTTCGTCTCACGATTTCTTACCAACTGTGCAATTAGTTTTTTTTTCGTCTATATTTAGTACTCCATGCATGTGCTGCAAGATTCGATGTGATGGCTACTGCGCAAAATTTTTTGAAATCTAAACAGGCCCTTACCGGTCACCAGCTTTGACTTTTGGCTTCCAACATGAGCGCTATCCTGTTTAAGGTGACAAGACATGCATGCTTTCATTTTTTTAAGGACGACATTTTTTTAAGGACGACAAGAGATTTGTGGTGAGTTATGAATCTCGTCGTCCCTCCGTGCAACATCCTGAATGATCTCCCATAAGTTAACAAATTCATGGACCTCCCCTCAGGATTGGATTGTTGTGATGTGGTCCACTATTTGTTTTGTGCTAGCATTTTCTCGATTGGTATTTCCTTTCTAGTGGCTTTAGTAAACAAATGTTGGAGCAATGTTTTTGTTTCTTTCTTTTTTGCAGAAGTGCTGTTGATCCCGCTCGAGGTCTAGAACGATGCAGTCTTAGTGATAGTTTGGTACAACTATACTTCAGTGGTGGAGTAGCTTTTTTCGACTTCGGCTCCACGAGAAGCTCCGCAGGCGTAGATGAAGCAGTTTTTGGTAAACGTTTGGTAAATAGCTCCTCGCGGTAGATGAAAAGGGTGAAATATCTATAATATCCTTACTTTTTTTTTCTTTTCTTTCTTTCTATTTTCCGTTTTCCATTAAGTCAATAAATGACGTATTTCTTGTAGTGTTCCCTTCCCTGCTTTATCCGTTGCCTTATCCTTTCGTGAAGCCTCGGTGCGGAAGATCTTAAAGCCCTGACGTCCCGAAGGCCGAAGCTCCATGCGTCCCCGCATGTCCCCAACGGCCCTGCGACCCGACATCCCTGGTGGCCACTCCCAGCGGCCGTGTCAGGGGCTCCTTCTCTGCGCCCGGCGGCAGCTACTCCATCTTCCCTACGCGCACCCACGCCCATGCCAGGGGCAAAATAGCGCAGAGCCCACAGGTCCGAGCAGGGAATGGGGGAAGCCAGATTTTTCAGCTCCTTCCACTGTAGGAGAGAGGAGTTAAATAGTTAGTTGATTAGAACTCTTAGCATGACCTAGCTGATAATGATGCGAAATTAAAAACCAATGGCTAAAACACAACTACACCCCCCAAGATTAAGTCATCGAGCACCCTATGTCTAGATTGAGGTTTGCAATCCTAGGTTGACAAGCAAGCAATTTAATTCTAATTAAGTAAACGACTTGAATACAAATTGCATAAATTAGATGACCTCAAGCGGACAAGCCACAATTGAGACACCGAATTTTTTACCACAGTCTCAGTGATTTGCTGCTCACCTCTACTCCCTTCGTCCTAAAATAGAAGTCATTTTCACTTCCCGAAAAGTCAACATTTTTTAACTTTGACCAATTATATATAAAATAATATTAATATTTATAATACATAATTAGTATTATTAGATAGATCGTTGAACATACTTTTGTAATAAACTTATTTGGATGAGATATAAATGTTGCACGTATTTTCTATAAACTTAGTTAAAGTTTAGAAAATTTCATCTACACGTATCTCATAACGATTTTCTTTCTGGAGGGAGTAATTCACGTTGAGGTGGGTTCAATGTTCACCGCTCCTCTATCCAGCTATATATAGTCCCGCAAGCCTTGGGCAGTACGTCATGCCCTGTTTTTGTTGTGAATGTACGTACGTCATGCTATCTTTTATTGTGAGGCCAATCCCAATGTGAGGCTCTGGATGTTAGCCTCCTGCTCCGCGTCCACTTAGGACTTCTCTCTCCTACAGTGTTGGTTGCCATCATCCGGACCCCTGCTAGACCGGTAATCAGTGTCGGTCCTTTAAGGGCCCTCGATCTCGTCGCAACGGCTCCTCTTGACCATATATAAAATTTTATAATATATAGGCGCTAATTTTACTTGTAAAACGAAAGCAAATTCAATAACATATTTTAATTTAATATGTTTGATAATTATCGAGGAACAATGTCGATTAAGCAATATATTTGTAAATGTAGGATAATTATCGAGGAACAATGTAGATTAAAAAATAATATATTCGTTTTCTTTTCTCACCCATGACAAATGTTTCTTAGGTAATATTCTAAAATTTTAACACCTAAATTAGAAGAAAAACATGACTATACGGGTACAAAATACTAGAAGTCTAGAATACTATACAAATAATTAATTTGGATTAAAAATAAAAATAAAAAAATACCTTGGACCTAAACAACTGATCGGTGATCGCAATTCATAAGAAGCTAAGATCAAGATGTCGTCGTCGTGGAGCCCTGCCTGGTCGCCGTCCTCGTGCGCCGTGTCCGTGTCTCCGGTAGTCTAGCTCTTCGCGGCGGCGCGGCTCGCCATCTCCGTGTGTGTAAGGCGCACGTCGCGAACTCACGATCAGAGTGTGCTGTGTGCAGCGTGACTCATCGCCTCCTCTCTACCCGAGGACCGTGGGGAAAGGAAACTAGAAAAGAAATACCGATACTATCTTTTTGAGTCGCCTGACTAGTTTTATGTCTCTCTTCTTATTAATTTACTAATTTCTAATGAACTATAGGACCTAGGGTTTGTATATCTAGGCTTATGCCCCTCCTCCGCTTGGGCCCTTGGCCGTCGCACCTCATGCCCTACCCCTAGGGCCGGCACCGCCGGCAATTGATTCAAAAGGTACGATTAGTGTTGGTTTCTTGCCAAAACCACTAATGTTTGACGCGCTTTTTTGACCTCATATATAGTTATATCACTTGTTATGGGAAGCACTTTTGACAAACATTGCTGTAGATTATCGAAAAATATTTGTCATTGGTTGACCTCGCTATCCGTTAGCAACCCCTTTTTCATTACCGGCTGTTGAGGAGGTTAGCTTTCGGTTTGGCATCCCCATCATCATGTATTTAATTTCGCATGACTTTGAATGAATGTTTTTACGTTTGACTTGCGACGACTCAAGAAGTGCTGTGGAGTATTTTGGGGAGTTTGCCGGGTGTGAAGCCTCAGATTTGGTTTGCGAGAAGCATTGGCGAGATGATGACGAAGATAACCGAAGCGAAGAAACATATCGATCAGCCAGTCTAATGTGGCAATCGGAGACCAGCTACACGTAGGACATCAGAAACCTCTACTCCCGCTGTATCATGAATATTAGTATTTTTTATATAACTTTAGTTAAAATTAAACTATTTGACTTTTTAAAAACAAGAATTGTATTGTTTTATGGACTTTAAGTAGCTTGCTAGCTTCTCGATCTACGTGCATGTAGCTTTTGGGTGAGGTGTTGTGCTTTTGTTAGACCGTATAGCTGCTGCTGGCCTTAGCGCCTCTAGCTCACATGAAGAGTCATCTGCAAATGAACTAAGGTTATTCGCAGCGACGAAGGTTATCCGCAGCAGTAAAGTTACTAGCTCTAATATAGTCTCTTCAATAATGTTAATTTTTAGCAATAATTCATAGTATAATTAGGTCCACATGACGACTTCAAATGATCTTAAAATATGTGTATAATACTAGCTCTTGGTCAAAAGCTAGCTTTTGTCTCTCTTTTATTAAAATATTAAATAAAATGTTTAGAGCTAGCTCATAAGTCATTGTCGGCGCTGTCTAAGTATCCAAACAGACAAAAGTTTGAAGCTGTTGCGTGCATTGTGGTACATGCCGCTATGCCCTCATTACAACCTTTCGTTAGAGTTGAGTGAGAAAGACGCGGAAGGGCTATTGCCCTATGACAGTGTTCGGACGCAACTCCCGCGTCTTCGTGCCTCCATCGCATCCCACATGTTCCATCCCGTTGTTCCCAACACTACGGGAAAACCGGCCTTTCCCGAGAGCCTAAATAGTTGCCGAGCGCAAAACAAAGGGCTCTCAGCAAAGAACTGATTTGCCGAGAGCACCTCTCGACAAAGTAAAACTCTGGGCAAAGGTTAACTTTGCCGAGAGCACGGCTCACGGCAAACAAAAATGCTCGGCAAACTTGTCCTTTGCCGAGAGCTGCGCCTCAAAAATAAGAACTCACGGCAAACATAACATTTGCCGAGAGCCGCCTCTCGGCAAAGAAGTCCGCACGACAATAGGCTTCCAGCGTTATTTAGGCTTACGGCGTTAATTATTTGCCGAGAGCCGCTCTCGGCAAAAAGTTATTTATTTGCCGAGAGCCATGTATGGCTCTCAAAGAAAGGGTGCTTATTATTTCATGTGTTTCTCTTCTCCTCGCTTTTGTCCAAAAATATTATTATTTTTTTTTTATTTTGGGCGCCTAAACTTTTTCTCTATACACATACTATAGGTTCTACTCAATATTAAAATTTTGTGTATTTTTGTAATTATTTGCTATATCTATTTAATTAATTGCATTTCAAGCAGTTTTTTTAATCACGGGTAAAAATTAAAATTTGAACGACGAGTGATTTAAACACGGGAAATAATTAAGTATAAATTGATATTCATGCTATTTATGCATTATTGAGGCCAAATAACATCTTGTTGACGTTTTTTTCACCTTTTATTTTACTTAATCGAATGCCACGAAAATGTCGCCGAACGATTTAAAAATTCTTAAAAAACGGAAACGAAGTCGGAAAATTGTGATATTTGCAATAAAGTCATGGTACCACACTTGGAGACCGTGGTAAAAATTTGAAAAAGTTTCGCACAAGCGGTGGCGTCTGATTCTTACAATCTGAAACATCTCCGAATATGTTTCATAGAGTTGAGAAGGATCCATTAGGATTTTCAAACAATGTCACGCGTGAATTAGGTTTTGGACTTCCAAACTTTTCTATAGTCATTAGAAAGCATAAATTGTAACACGGCAAAATTTCGTAATTTTTGGGAGCCGTTTGCTATTTTTTAATTTTTTTTACAAATTATTTGCCGAGAGCATATGGGTTTTGCTCTCGGCAAGAAGAACCTTTGCCGAGAGCTCTGCTTTAGCTCTCGGCTCCGATTTTTTTTTACCGCCTCAAGATTAAGGGTTTGCCGAATACCTAGAAGCTCTCGAAAGAGTTATTTTTTTAAAAAATCATTTTGAAAAAAATATTTAAAAAAAACCTTTCTTTGCCGAGAGTGGCTCTCAGCAAAGATTTATTAGGTTTTGCCGAGAGCAGCTCTCGGCAAAGGATTAAAAATTTTTTCCATTTATTTTGAAAAAAATATGGGCGGAGTAAAAAAGAATTTTTTTTGTCACTGCAGCTTATTTAAATAAGAAATAAGTATATTTTTCAAAAAAAATGTTTGCCGAGATCCGGATCGGCTGGTGCTCGGAAAGATGGGATGTTTGCCGAGAGCCGCCGTGATCCGCTCTCGGCAAAAAGTGGGCCTCAGGTTATTTAAATTTTTTGTCACTGCAGCTTATTTAAATAAGAAATAAATAATTTTTTCAAAAAAAATGTTTGCCGAGAGCCGGATCGGCCTGGCTCTCGACAAAGGCGGATGTTTGCCGAGAGCCGCCGTGATCCGCTCTCGGTAAAGTGGGCCTCCAGTCTTATCCAACGCTACCATGACACAAAGGCTATCCAACCGCCACCGCCCGAGCTCATCTTGCTCGCCGCCACCACTACCACACATCACTGCTGCTCGCCGCCGCCGCCCGTGGAGCTCGCCGCCGCCGCCCGTCAGCCGCCGCCACCCCTCCCACAAGCCCGTCCAACATTTGCAGAACGCCCGCCCATTGTCCGACCACCGCAGAAGAAGTCTCGCTTGCCAGCATACCATCAGCTGTTGGCCGCCCGCTGGCCCGGCAGCCCACACTGACCGCCCGCCGGCCGCAGAGAGTTCGCCCGGTCGCCACTTGGCTGGCCACCACACACGGCCGTGCCCGCTTGCCGCTCGCCTCAGCCACACTTTCGACAAAGATCACACACTACCGGCTGATGACCAACAAAGACCCTCCTCGCTTTTACCACACCACAAACGCCTCCCGCGATTCGCGCCCGGCCACGCTGCCCTCCCAACAAGGTCATCACCCGCACCACGCCCTAGCCAGATCCCCGGCCGCCAGCAGCCTCGCCTCACCAAGGTCCGCCTGCCTCCACTCTACGTGTCTGCGCCCTAGGTATTGCAATCTTGTATTTCTTGGTAGTGGTAGTGGTAGTGGTAGTGGTGGGGTGGTGGTGGAGTGGTGGTGGATTGGTGGAGTGGTGGCGGTGGTGCTGGGGTGGTGGAGGTCATGGTGGTGGTGTTGGGGTGGTGTTGAAGTGGTGGTGGAGGTTTCGGCGGAGGTTTCGGCGGTGGTGTGCCGATGGCGTTTCGACGTTTGGGATTGTCGATTGTTGTTTATGTTGGAATTGTATATGTGCATGCCGCCATCGTGCTGCTTGAGATATATATGCTTGCTTGCCATCATCGTGTCGCTTTGTTTCTTGCAGTTTTGGAGACCTCACCCTGCAGGGAGGTGCTGCCAAATTTTGAATTGATGGTCTTGTGTCCTTTTGATTTTCGTGAGAAGATCCCGTCGGAGGCTAGCCGGAGTACCTGTCTTCCTTGACGCTATGGGTCTACCAAGACCGCTGCCGCGCTCGCCATCTTCGCACCGACCCGCCACGGCCCCGCTTAGCCCGACTTTCACCGCCACCTAAGGTATAACCACTATTTCTTTGTCCCGGGCATGTATCTCCACGTAACCCGCTTAGGCGTCTCCTGCTCGAAGAGATAGGGTTACAAATATGCGATCTTTGCATATCTATAACCGTATTTGTTTTGAATTGTCCACGTTTTTTTGGACAGCCCGAGGATGCGTAGATGGTGTTAGTTTCCATGGTCTGCTCTGATCCGAGATAGAGTTTCGACAGTACCTTCCTGTTGTTCTCCGGATACACAATCTCCCTGTCCGGACGTGTATTTGGAGAACAAATGGGGAGGTGCCGCCAATTTCTCCTCTCGGATAGGACTAGACCATGGGAACTAACCCCATCTATGCATCCTCGGTGGGATTAGGACCTATCCTTACCTATTAGATGGTAGGAACGACGTGTAGATGCAAGTCCATGGTCATATTTATTACTTGGTGATATATATGTTAGAGGATGGATGACCGTGAGTGGATGTACTCGGGCCGCCGGAGCACCCGTGAGATTACCAGAGAATGGGTCGTCAGGACCGAGGCTTTCATCGAGCAAGCATTTGACCAAGCTCCCAGAGCGGTTGTCATTTTTTGTCCTTGCACCAACCAGTAAGAACAGAAAAGAGGCGTATAAAGGAGGTGATGACTTCACATCTTGCTAGGAATGGATTTACGAAAAACTATACCCAATGGACCCACCACGGTGAAGCCGATCGTGTGAGAGAGGAGGTGGTGAGACCACGTGTCGAGGATTATAATGCTGATGCCGGGGTAGCAGATTGGTTAGATGACTTTCACGAAGCACACTTTGCTGAAGGACGTAGGCAGGAGGAGGAGCCAGAGGCAAGCGCAAAGGCGTATTACGACATGTTGTCTGCGGCAGGAAAACCCCTTCATGGCCACACATAGATTTCAAAGCTTGATGGCATTTCACGCTTAATGGCCTTAAAGTCCCAGTTCAACCTCAGTCGAGAGAACTTTGATGAAATGTTGACAGTTATTGGCTCCATCCTTCCGGCTGGTCACCTTTTGCCACAGAACATGTACGAATCATAGAAGGTCCTTCGTGCACTTAAGATGCCGTATGAGCAGATACATGCTTGTCCGAAGGGCTGCGTCCTCTTTAGAAAAGCACACGCGGATGCAAAGTATTGTCCAAAGTGTAAATCCTCTAGGTATCTAGAGGTAGACTCTGGTGATGGTGAGAAGAGGCAGAGTCCGTACCCCGTGAAAATCCTATGGTACCTTCCATTCATACCGAGGATCCACCGACTATTCATGACAGAGGAGTCCACGAAATAGATGACATGGCACAAAAATGGAAAAAGATACAGTCCTGAGAAGATGGTGCATCCAGCCGATGGTGAAGCATGGCATCACTTTGATAACATTTATCGTAACAAAGCTGGAGAGGCACGTAATGTGCGTGTTGCACTGGCAACAGATGGGTTCAATCCTTATGGAATGATGGCTACCCCATACACTTGTTGGCCTGTGTTTGTTATCCCCCTCAATCTTCCTCCTGGCGTCTCCTTCCAATGACAGAATGTGTTCTTGTCGTTGATAATTCCAGAACACCCTGGGAATAACATGGGTGTGTTCATGGAGCCTTTCTTCGATGAACTGGTCCATGCTTGGGACCATGGTGTATGGACATATGATCGAGCTACAAAGACAAACTTCAACATGCATGTTTGGTATCAATACTCTATGCATGACTTCCTAGCATATGGGATATTCAGCGCTTGGTGTGTTCACGGGAAGTTTCCATGCCCGACGTGCAAGGCAGCTCTGCAGTTCAATTGGCTGCCGAAGGGCGGCAAATATTCCGCGTTCGACAAACATCGACAATTCCTCCCTGCTCATCATCCATTCAGAGCAGACATCAAGAACTTTACTAAAGGTGTCATGGTTACAGACCCCGCACCATAGATGATGACTGGTGCCGAGGTTCATGATCAGATAGATGCTCTCCGGATCAATGAAACAGATGGTAGGTTCGTGGGATATGGTGAGGAGCATATGTGGACTCATAAGTCGCCCTTGATGATGCTCCCCTATTATAACGACCTTCTTCTTCCACACAACATTGATGTAATGCACACTGAGAAGAATGTTGCCGAGGCTCTTTGGGCAACGATCATGGACATTAAGGATAAGACGAAGGATAATGTAAAGGCGAGACTGGATCTGGCAACGATATGTGATAGACCAAACCAACACATGCAACCTCCTAGAAGCGGCAAGAAATGGACCAGGCCTAAGGCCGATTACAGATTGAAACCGGAACAAAAGAGAGAAGTATTAGAATGGTTCAAAACATTAATGTTCCCTGATGGGTATGCAGCGAATCTGAGGAGGGGAGTGAACTTATCTACCTTGCGGATCAACGGCCTGAAGAGTCATGACTATCACATATGGATTGAGTGTCTTCTTCCGGCGATGCTCCGAGGCTATGTCCCTGAGCATGTGTGGAAGACGCTAGCCGAGTTGAGCTATTTCTTCCGCCAGCTTTGTGCCAAGGAGTTATCTCGTAGCGTGGTTGCAGAATTGGAAAAAGTAGCACCTGTGTTGCTCTGTAAGTTGGAGATGATCTTTCCACCTGGCTTCTTCAACCCGATGCAGCATTTGATTCTGCACCTCCCGTATGAGGCACGAATGGGGGGTCCCGTGCAGGCCCGTTGGTGCTATCCAATCGAGAGATGTCTAAAGGTTCTTCGGAAGAAATGCAGAAACAAATGCAAAATCGAGGCTTCCATGGCGGAAGCATTTGTTCTAGAGGAGGTTACTAACTTCACACAAGCATACTATGACGACACGCTTCCTAGCGTGCATAATCGACCGCCTCGTTACAATGCTGGTGAAAATGAATCAAAACTCAGCCTTTTCCAAGGGCAACTTGGAAGTGCAAGTGATGCGACCTCATTGTTGTTGAAAAACGAAGAGTGGCGCACAATCATGATATATGTGTTGACCAATCTTACCGAAATGGAGCCGTACATGCAGTAAGTGGCATCTTGCACGAACTATGCAATTCGGCATCTTGCATGATATATGTGTTGACCAATCATGATATACATTCGGCATCCAACCTCCTTGTTTCTCGTTGTTATAGGGAGTTTATTAATGAGAACTGGCATCTATCAAGGGAACCTACCCCTCAAGAACGTGACACCATTCTTCATCAGGGTGCGGGAAATGGAATCTCCGATTTTATTTCTTGGTTCAAACAAAAGGTACTATGCAATTTACCTTGTACTAAATTTGACATTCCCAGTTGCATGTACATTCTAACTTAACGATATATCCTGCTTGACCTTGCAGAGCCAAACCGATTTGACTATGAATCTAGAGCTGAGACAGGTTGCCAACGGCTTTGAACATAGGGTAAAGTCATTTTCTGGTTATGATGTGAATGGATACCGATTTCACACAACAAGACACGAGCAGAGGCGGCCCAATCGAAGAACCATGAATTTCGGAGTTTTTACTGGCGGCCTTGATGGGGCCGAGTATTATGGAAGAATTGAAGAAATATACGAACTCAGGTTTCGTGGTCGCAAACCTCTTAACCCTGTCGTATTCAAATGCCATTGGTTTGATCCTCAAGAAACGAGACGAAATCCTTCCCTTGGGCTAGTAGAAATTCGACAGGATTCGGTCTATGGCGGAAATGATGTCTATATTGTGGCTCAACAGGCCACACAAGTTTATTATCTCCCCTACTCGTGCCAAAGGGACCCTCGTCTTCAGGGTTGGGATATCGTGCACAAGGTATCGCCGCACGGTAAAGCACCTTCCCCAAACGCTGAAGACTACAACTTCGACCTAAACACATATGATGGAGAGTTCTATCAAGAAGAGGGCCTACAAGGGAGTTTTGAGATTGACTTAACCGGAGCTATGGAAATGGAAGTAGACAATGAAATGGATGTTGATGTGGACGAGGGGGATGAGGTGGAAAATGCGAAGGACTTGGAGTTACTAGAACGATTACATATTGGCAATGACAATGATGACATCGTTGCTCCTTTGGAAAGTGTTCAATATTTCGACATGGCTGATAGTGATGATGAGAGCTATGATCCAGCTAATCCCGATGGGGATGATTATTTCTAATACATGTAATATTATGTTATTTTGTAATTATGCTTTATTTATTTTGCATCTCTTTATAATAATATCTTGTTTATGATCCAGCTAATCCGATCTTATTGTTTATGTCTTGTAGGTGATTGTGCAAAGATGGCGGGCCGCAGAGCTTTGCGGCAGCTCAGGTCGCTTTACGACACGGGGAGCGGTACACCAGCGCCCTCAGGTGAAGCTGAGGGGTCGGCACCGCCTCAAGGGAGGAGGAGGAGGAGGGCGGCCGGGAGGAGGCCTAGGGCGCCACCGCCTCAGCCTGTAGCAGCACCAGCACCAGAGCCCGAGGAGGAGCTGGAGGAGGAGCAGGTGGACGAGCAGGCTCAGCAGGGAGAGGCCGAGCTGCAGGCCGAGCACGAGGCCGAGCAGCTGGACGAGCACGAGGCCGAGCAGCTGGACGAGCAGGAGCAGCGGCAGGACGAGCAGGAGGCCGAGGCAGGAGGTTCCAGTTCCACCGCAACCTCGGGTGTCTACCAACGAGGTGCGGCGAGACTACCTGATCGGCCGATACCTGAGGCTCTACGCCCGGTCATTCGACCCATTGGGCAAAAGTACGTAACTTTTATATTTTTTGCTACTACATATGATAGAATCACAATGGAAACTAACAGTTTTTTTCTTAATCATTTACGCAGTCTTGGAAGGTCGTGGTCCCAGTGCTCACAAAAGGTTGCCCAATGGCATCATGGGTCTTCTCTGCAGGGAACACTTCCTGTGCTTGGTTACCCACGCCGAGCGCCGAGAGCCGGGCCTACACGTCTGAAACTACTACGCCGCCCCACGATGCGGAGGACGAGACGGGCCACACGTCTTTATAGCATGGCGGAGCCGGTTATGACCGAGTTTTGGGTAAGTCTTCCTCCCACTACTTTGCTCAATACATTGCATTCGCCAGAGTTTGTTGAACCAAAGGTATTGATACATCTTTTCTATATGCAGACTTCTTTAGATGCGCCGAGGGCTACGAGGAGAGGACGACCAAGGCGCTTGGCCAAATCTTTTAGATGCCGCATCTCGGACATGCATTACGAGGCGCGGCCCGTGCCATCATCGACATCGTGCCGCCTCACGAGGCTCGGAAGGTGAAGAAAGAAGATGCAAGATTAATGCATCTGACCAAAGAGCAGTACCAGAAGGTAAATATACAACATCAATATTGATTTCTTCTGAGATTGGGTAGCTTGAATTGTTCTTATATCTGCCAATGTACTTGATGTCGTGACAGTGCCTCTGGGCCGAGCGCCAATAAAACGCTGGCTCGGAAGATGATGGTCGACAGTGGGTGAGTGCCGATTGGGCGGATAACCACACCGTCCTCCGGGAATGGCGTTTGCTGATGCCAGGTGTATCACACCACCAGGGCAACCTTAACATCCACGAATACGGGCAAGATGGGTACGTGACTTGGTGTAGCTTCAATTATTCTTTCAGATGCTTATTCCTGCATGATTTGTAACCGTCTTGTTGTTTTTTGTCGCAATGGTCGCACATCAAAACCAGCCATGCGGAGAGCTCAAGTCATGGGTTCTCGCCCACAAGGGTAAAGCGATGCATTTAAATCGACTGGAACCCGGACGACCCAGCCGAGTCCTTCACCAACGAGAGCATCCCCGAGCGCATCAGTCAGTACACCGAGGCGGCAAGGACGGTCCATGGGGCAGACTGGGATCCGCACACCGCGGACATTGATGGCGACATCGTCATGAGGGTGGGAGGAGGCAAGAAGCATGGGCGGTACCTCATCGGCAACAAACGCGCTCGACCAAGACAAAGACTCCCACTCTCTCTGCACGTGTCCGGCAAGCAAGACGAGCGGAAGGCGCGTGCCCATACGCCCAAGGCAGGACACTTCGACGCATCGTGGCAAAGACTACAAATTATTTCTGTTTTATTCGCCGTTTTTTGGTTTTACATTCCTCAAAACCGCTTGTAACAATGCGGTGAAAATTACAGCCCAGTGCTTGCGCCCAGGAGCATAAGGCAAGGATGGAGGAAGAGCGACAGAGGGAGCGGGAGGCCGAGCGACAGAGGATGGAGGCCGAGAGACAAAGGTTGGAGGCCGAGCGGACGAGGTTTGACGCCTTGGCTCAGTACGTGGCAAGTCTTGGCGTCACGATGGGTCGTCCAGCGCCACCAGAGCTGTTCGCTCCTCCACCGCCTTACCCATACCCACCTTACCCATCCGTGAGTTCAACTTCTCTAACAAAAGCTCTTTACTGTGCATGTCGGCCATCGTGCCGCTGATATGTGATGGGAGGCCTTCGTGCTTCTCATATATATGTGTGCCGCCATCTCGCCGTTGATATGTGGTGGACGGCCATCATGCCGCTGGTTTTCTTGCAGTTTTGGAAACCCCACCGCAGGGGGAGGTGTCTGCCAAATTTTGATGTGTCTAGGCTTAGATTTCAATTTTATACCTAGTTCTACAAATATTGACTTGTGTACGCTTAGATTACAATTATATGCCTTAGTATTACTATAATTACTAATTTTTCTTCTCCTTTGTGCGTAATCAATCGGCGGTTCGAATGAGGGGCCTCAGCAGCCCACCGTCGGGAGGGTCGTGGCACGCATGTAGATCCACCACTTCCGCCAAGATCAAGCCGTGCCGGGAGCGCTTGGGTCCCAAAGAAGATTCATCACCGCAACAACAGAAAGAAATTGCCGGAGGGAGGGTCGAGGGACCGGGATGCTTGGGGTGAGCTTGTTGCTCTTCATAATGTATTGTCGTGCACTTTGTGAGATGAACTGTTGGATTTGAGATGTTAAGATGGATTATGTGAGACATGTGATGTGGATGGCATATTTGTTAAATATGTGATATTTGTGATATATATGATGTGTTATATTTGTGAAATATGTGATGTTGAAGCTGGAAATATAAACAAAAATAAAAAAAATGCTCTCTGGACTCTTTGTCGAGAGCTAATATTTGCCGAGAGCCCAACTAACTGGGCTCTCGGCAAAGAGTAAGGTTTGCCGAGCACCTAACGCTCGGCAAATATGACTCTTTGCCGAGAGCATATTCTAGGGCTCTCAGCAAAGCTTTCCTTTGCGGAGAGCTGGCTCTCGGCAAACCTTTCCTTTGCCGAAGCTACTCTCAGCAAAGAAGAAGTTTTTTAAACCACCTCAAGCCCCATAATCTATTTTATTTTTTTTTTAAAAATTCTTTGCCGAGAGTTGCTCTCGGCAAAGAAGTGTATGGGACGACCGTTACGGGTGGGTTGCCGTTACAGCGGTGATATTTTGCCGAGAGTTAGGTTTTGCTGAGAGTTTTTATTTTGCTCTCGGCAAAGAGTTTGCCGAGAGGGGCTCTCGGCAAATAAACCTTTGCCGGGAGACCTTTTGCCGACCGCTCTTTGTCGAGAGCAGCTCTTGGCAAATGATCTGCCGAGAGTGAAATCCTCTTTGCCGAGAGCTTCGGGCTCTCGGCAAAGGAGGGGAATCCGGTTGTGCAACCATCAACTTCGAAACTGTGGCCTGTGCCCATCACGCGCCCCGCACGCTGGAACCGAGCCCCCGCGCCCATCTCGTGTCCGCACGACGGAACTGCGACCCACACCCACATGGCGGAACCGCGACCCGCGCCCATCTGCCCCGCCTATGGATGCGCGCCGCAGAGGTGTCTACAGGCCTTAGGCACCGGCACGTGAACCACGGCGGTGCCTCAGCGACAGTAGTAGGTGGACGGTCGCCTACAACACACCAGATCTAGTTTTGAAATATGCAGATAAAACATTTGCAACATAAGTCTGAAGTAGATGAAACACTTGAAACATGTGCTTGAAACATGCGTGTGTAGCCGCTGCAATATGTGCAAGGCCAAGATCCACTTTTGAAACATCTAGATGAAACATTTGAAACAAACGTCTGAAACACATGAAACAAGTGAAATATAGGCTTGCAACATATGCGACATCCATGATCGGCTTTTGTAACATTCAGATAAAACCCTTAAACCATAAGTCTAAAACGTTGAAACACTTGAAACACGACATCACTTGCGGCCATGGCCTCCCTGGTGGGGGACTGCGGTAGCCAGCAAGCTCGGGACCAGGGGCAACGTCGAGAACAAACAGCCTAGCGTGCACAGGCCTCCCCTTTCCGCCGTTGTGTCTTCGGCCGGCCGCAGGAGACGAAGTCCGGACCAGCGCCAACCTCCTCCTGGTGGCGTCGGGGTGGTGGTGGCGTGGTGCCCACCATGGCTGCGACGGCCGAGGTGCATGGGGGCGCGCCAGATAGGGGCGAGCCGTGGGATGGTGGTGCGGTCGGCGCTAGGATGCAGCGCGGCAGGGGAAGGGCGCGACATGCGCGGGGGACAGGAACGCAGTGGGGGAAGGGGCATGCGCGGGGCGGAGTGCTGCAGGGATGCGCGGTGATGCTCGACAGCTAGATGCGAGTACGAGTGAGGAAGAAGCACGCTTGTTGCGCCTATCCGCTGTGTAGGCCCAGAAATACAACATCCGATGGGGTCGGACACCCGTGGCCAAGCATTAGCGTTCTGGTAAAGCTAAAGCTACTTTTCATTCGAGTGTCTCATCTGTGGTAGGAGTATGACAATCTTGACGTTCTTTATCAACGTGGCTTGTTGGTTTAAGGTGAAGCACATGACACTAACAGCGTGCGTTGGGCTTTGCTCACTGTTGTGGACACGGTTGTGAGTCACGGAGGCCAAGGTTCGCAATAGCAATAAAAACTAACCGTTAATGAATTTTATGAGCAACGTGCAAGGAAAGAAGATGGAAACCTCCGCTCGGTCGGCCGCTCTAGGCGAAGGCTCAGAGGGTAAAGTTGTAATATAGAGCAATAGCAAACAACACCCTATAAAAAGGAGAGCTAAATCCTATGAGGGGGGCGGGTGAGAGTATTTATGAAACCCTAACCGAGCCCGGCTCACCTTCCACTGTTCTTACCTTCGTCCAGAGCACTCGATCGGGCGAAGGCTCCGTTGCGTTCGGTCTGCTGGAAACTCCCAGTTTTCCAAACACTCACTGACTCACGTCGGCGACGGATGGAGTCGGAGGAGATGTGCCAGCGGCCGTGGCACACCCGCAACGCAACAAGCCAACAACCGAGGCCGAAGGAGAATGCGTAGCCCAAAGGCAAGGGTGTAGGCGATCGCGAGTGGCTTAGCAAGCCGCACGGCGCGGGACCTTTGGGCCTACGGAAGTTATGTTGTTGGGCCAACTGTAGGGAGGGTCCCGTATGACCCTCCGATTTTTAGTCTTTTTCTTTTCAGCTAATATACTAATAATAATACCACACGGCTTAGTTGAGGTGGGGCTCACGGGCTTATAATTCCTCACCGTCACGGACGTAGCACCAGGAGGCAGTCGTGGTAAGCCATCATCCTTGAAATATTCTTGCTATGGTTTAGGTCACTCCTCCTCTTGGGGTTGACTTGCAAATAGAGCACGCTACATGATGTGCTCTTTAAACCTTTTTATTATTTTTATTTGTTTTGTATTTGTATAAATGTCTTAGTACAAAGATGTTGTTATTGTTTATATTTGTATGTATATCACAAAGAAATTGTTTATTTCAAAGTTAAAGGTATCACAAAGAAATTGTTTGTTTCAAAGTTAAAGGTGGAGTTTTTCAGTACAAATTTATATCGGCGATTCTAGCTCCCGGACGTCCGGCGCACGAGTGCATCCGGATGCCGGTCCCTTCCCAAAGCCCGCTCGCCACCCACGCGGAATAGAACAGAACCCCGCCCGCCCCCACGTAATAGAACCCGCCCTATCCTCCGCTCCCCACCGCGCACCAGTCCCCAGTTCCCCAACACACCCCAGTTCTCCCACCGCGCCCCTGTCCCAAAAGATCATGAAACACTTCAAGTGCAACATTGCAAACATATGAAAAAACTATGTAGTGTAACATCAGGATATAAATACTGCAACATCGCAAAAATGTGTAGTGCAACATTGAAAAACATGCAAAAATGTACTGCAACAACAAAAAAAATATGTACCGCAACATTGAAAAACATGTACCGCAACATCGAAAATTATGTGATGCAACATCGAAAATTATGTACTGCAACATCTCAAGCAGTAGTACTGCAACATCGCAAAAACATCTGTTGCAACGACCCAAAAATCCCATTGCAACATTCGAAAATCATCTGTTGCAACGACCCAAAAATCCTATTGCAACATTTGAAAATTATCTGCTGCACCGACCCAAAAATCTCATTGCAACATTCAAAATCATCTGTTGCAACATAAAAAACCCATTGCAACATGGGACAAATAGCAAAAAAAAAAAAAGCGTACAAAACAGCCCCCGACGCATCACCTTAGAGCTCACGGGAGGAGGAGAGAATAGGACCCCAGAGCTCACCGGAACCCTAGCCACCGCCACACCGCCACCGCAGAGGAGGAGGAGGAGGAGGAGGAGGCTCGAGATCCAGAGAAGGGCCGACCTACCTGCCTCGAGCCGCCGCCGTCATCCTCGCTCTCTGTGGGGGGTCGCATGGAGGTCGTGGAGGGTGGGAGGGATGGAGGGGCGGCAGTGACCTAGCGCGCGGGCGTGGCGTCCGTCCCGGGGGCGGCCCGGAGAACGGCGCGCGGCGCTGCAGCGAGTGGATGCGGGAGGAGCGAGGGGTAGAGTGGGCGAGCGGAGCGAGCGAGTGGGCGCGGGGGTTGCGGGATGGATGGGATAAGGAGTCGCGCGCTCGGTAGAGTATGTGTGGGTCCGTCCGGACGGGACGGACGCCCGCACAGTATCATTATAGAATTTATATTTGTATGTATCATCACAAAGAAATTGTTTATATCAGTTAAAGGTGGAGTTTTCAGTAGAAATTAAGCATCATAAAAATCAGCACGAAGAAACCACGGACCACCTCCTGGCTTCTTGTGTATTTGCTCGTGGGGTCTGGTTCCGCCTACTTCAGCCGGCAGGCTTGCAAGGTATGGTGCCGCGAGGTAATTCAACTCTGCTCGAATGGTGGCTGCAGGAGAAGCTTCGACTCACTAGTCCTGCTAACCTCTTGGTGCCTGTGGAAAGAACGTAACCGGAGGACCTTCGATCATAAGTCAAGGTCGCCTTCCCAACTGCTTTCCATCATCTTGGAGGAGACTGATTCCTAGATCGGAGCCGGGTTCCGCAGCCTGGCGTCGCTCACCGCGCAGGTCCTTCAGTAGTGCAGGAAACTCGATCACTCACAAGTCGCACAACTCGTTCATTAGCTAGTACAACATTGTATTTCCACCGCTAGTTGGTGCCTTGTGTCTGTGTGTTACCGGTCATGAACGGCAACTCGCCGTGATTGTGATTGTGGAAGTTGTATCAATCCCACCCCTACTTAATGAAGCACGTGCTAATGCACACTTTCGAAAAAAAGCATCATAAAAGGAGTATTGGTGTAAATTTTTTTTGTCATAAATAAGTGATGTCTTGAATCAACAATTTCAACGAACCCCTTCAAATAAAATGCATGCCATGGCATGTTCTCAAAAGGGAAATCAACAATCTAACACCTTATTGCAAATTACTTTTTATGTGATATATCTAAAAATAATAAATTATATTTTTGGAAAGTTTTGTGATATTTTCTACTAATTAAAGTACAGTTAAAATCTGTGTTTTCTTTACCTTGTAATTGTCAGAATCACCAATTTATTACTGTCTTCATGTTGGTCAATCACACACCCCGGATTCTCTCAATTTCATTTGACCACTACTGGAATAATCTATGAGTATACCAAATATGATGGCAAACTCAACACAAAAGAAGAAAATGGTGTGTCTTGTTTAGAATAAATAGGTGACTGATTCTTTAAAAATATGAAAGGTTAAGGGACAATCAAGAACTAAGTGTGTATTTGTTGTCACTATTTGTTGCAATCTTTTACATCATTTTTAGATAGTATATTATATATGCTTCTATTTTGTAAGGTTTATGCCGTTTAGTGCTAGCTTACTCTATAACACAATATTTTGTGTTTTCCCTAGCATGTTGTCAAATGACACAAAATGAGCGTATTTCAACACTTTTTGTGTATAGCATGGAGCACCATCTCCGGTGCTCATCTGAGTGTGTTTCTTTGTGTGTATTTGAGCGGGCTTCACTTGTACGATGTCTCAAATTTCTTTCTTATTTTCTAGGGTCTTTGATACTTTTCTTTGAGGTGTAGATTATTTAAGTTTCAAAAAAAAAAGTGGTGTAGATTGTTTGATCTCCAGCTTAGTTTAGCTCAATTGCTCAAGTCCGTCTCTTGCATCCATAAGAACAAATATTTTATATACTAGCAAATTATGTTAGTCTTAATAGTTATGTTGTCATTGAAGCACCAAAATCAGTAAACTTTTTGTTCATGATCCGATGGCTCTCTTCGCATCTAGGCCTCTCCGTCCTGCTGATGACGCCGCTGGCGCATGTGCCGGGAGATGTTGTTGCTGGAATGGAACCTAACGCTTGTGCAGAAGATGCCGGAGACTGTTTACTAGTCAGTCGCTTGTCCTTGTCCATCCATTGCTATAGCGAACAGTGGCGAGTTAAACCAAACTGTTTACTAGTCGTTCGTTCACTTTGCGTGTACTTGTACGCGTCTGATGATTCCGTTGCCACGTCTGGGCCTTAAGCCCCGTAACTCCTCATCCGTGGAACAGTGTCAGCCTTAATGGTCCCATTCCCTTGGCGCGGCGTGTGTGGTATGGGCAGGCTTTGCAGAACACGGGTCGACGTCGTCGGCGACCGCAGGAGGCTCACCAGTCAGTCAACACTGGCCACTAGCTGCAGCGCTTCCTCCCCCCTTCCTATCTAGCCATATCCCTACGAGTGTCCAGCTAGCAAGAGGGAGGCGCTGCAGGTCTCTCCCTCCCTCTCGCGCGCTGAGGCGATGGGCATGTTCGATGTTTGAGCAGGCGGTGGCGGATTTCTGTTGGCATGCGAGGGAAGTAGTGTCGTCAGCGATGGGGCTCTGGGGTTGGCTGTGGGGCGCCGGGGACCGTCGGGCTTCGGCTCCGCGTCCACCGCCGAGGAGGTCACCGCCGGCGTCGACGCCAGCAACCTCACTGCCATCGTCACAGGTCTTGTCTCTCCATAGCTCTCTTCTTTTTTCCATGTGCAGCACATAGCAGCAGTGATGGTTTCTCTAGATTCTAGCCTAGCTAGCTTTGATCATCGTCTTTTAAGCCTGCCAATAGTTGCAACATATTTTCTCTCTCCCAAAATAAGTGCACTTCTATGTATGGTTCCTGTGTAGGTATTTTTTTTTAGTTTCTCTACTTTTGAAGTACAATCATTACATATTAAAATAACTTACAATAGGTGTAAATATGTAATTTCTGTATAGTATTGATCTTCTCCAAAGATTTTGAATACATTTATTTGGAGACGGATGGAGTAATATTGTTTTTACCTCAAAAAAACTGTTGGCTGGAAGGGCGAGGAAACACTAGAAATTAGCACAGCAAGTACAGGTTACTTTTCAGGCCAACAGAATTATTTTGCGATTTTTTTACAAAAACTCACATAAATAGTTAATTTCAACCTGATATATCATAATCTTTTCGTGCTTGCTGAACATGTTTGTACTGGAATTAACTTTCTTTAGTATACTGATTGATCGCCAGGACAAATTCTAGTTTGTCTATTTTGTTCTTCGGATTACAATGATGTATCATGTATGCATGGTCTGCCTGTCACACTTTCTTCTCCCCTGGCTTCACTTGGCAAAATTCAGGAGCAACAAATGGCATTGGAAAGGAGACAGCCAGAGTTTTAGCACTGAGGGGAGCGAAGGTGATCATACCAGCTAGGACACTCGAGAGTGGCCTCAAGGTGAAAGAGAGCCTCGCAGAACAGGTCCCGAGCTCCAAGCTGCACGTCATGGAGATGGACCTGAGCTCTCTGAGCTCCGTCCGCGACTTTGCGCGGTCCTTCGATTCATCTCACGAGCATCTGAACCTCCTCATGTACGTATCTATCGCCGCTCTGAAACACTGCAGATATATATTCAGAATTCAGCACCGCGGGTGTAGTGTACTGCTGGACTCATCGCATGGTAATCTGAAACATATGTTTCTCTGAAGAAACAATGCAGGGATTATGGCCTGCCCTTACCAGCTCTCCAAGGATGGAATCGAGCTGCAGTTTGCAACGAATCATGTTGGTGAGTAGGATGCCGGTCATTCATGTCAATAAATCCCCGTCACATATAGCATCAGGGGATTTGCTCTGCAGCCTGCTGATATGTCCTGAACTGAATTGCTGTCAGTACATTGTTCAGAAGAATATAGATTTTTGTTGAAGCAAATTATGCATAATTAATTAGGCACAAGCATGTCTATTGAATTTGACCTTATGAGCAGGCCATTTCTTGCTGACAAATCTCCTGCTAGACAAGATGAAATCAACTGCCAGAGAGACAGGTGTGCAGGGCAGGATCATAAATGTATCATCCATCGCACATAAAAGTGATGGTACATGCTTTGAGCTGAACAAGCTAAATGATAAGGCTAGGTTAGCAAAATGTTATCCTTTATTTATGCTTATTGATTTTGGTTACATGCATGAGCGTAAGTAGCCGATTTTTTTTCTTTCCAACTGCAAATTTACAGGTACCAGCCGTTCATTGCATATGCACATTCGAAATTAGCCAATATTCTCCACGCAAATGAGTTGTCTAGGCGTTTTCAGGTATGGAATCTGTAGCCTTGCCTCTTACAGTACTGAATATTTCAGTATTTCACATCCTCACAAGTCACAAAATAACACGTCGTGTTTGGTGCCATTTCAGGAAGAAGGATGCAATCTGACAGCGAATTCCCTGCATCCTGGAGCAATCATCACCAATATCATTCGCTATGTTGCAGGAAATAACAGTAATGACATCGCAAGCTCAGATCTTTCAAAAAAATATTGATCTTTCAAAACATTGCAAGATCAGGCCCAACAAGAAGATTCATTCAAGAACAAAATCATATTGTTGGTATTCAGTTAACTAATATAAATGTATGCTTGACAGGTGCGCTGATTTCAGTTCTCTCCCCTGTAGCAAATCTTGTTCTGAAGAGCATACCCCAGGTTATTGAATCCTAGCACCCAGCTAGTAACCCTCTAAAACATAATCAGTGTCATAATCATAAGAATATCACCTGATGGATATGGTTTGTAGGGAGCTGCGACTACTTGCTACCTGGCATTGCACCCTAATGTCAAAGATGTGTCTGGTAAATACTTCTCGGATTGCAATGAAGCAACACCGACTGCTGTCGCAAGAGATTCAGAGCTGGCGAAGAGGCTATGGTCGTTCAGCGAAGAACTTGTAGGCATCAATGCAGATATGCCACAGACGACACAGGCAAGTGAAGAAGAGGACGTACAAGCAGAAGACGTTTCCCAAGCCAAATAGCGCAATAGATCTAGCTGTGTTTTCTAGTTCTTGTACATGTCTTGTGGGCCCGAATGGCCAGTGACTGTAACAGCGCATAAGTGCCCAAGACTTGTAAGAGAAGGGATATTCACTATTCAGGCAGTCCTCTCCGTGGTTCACCCAAGATTTATTTAGGTGTATGCTTTTAAAAAGTATTTATAAATCTATACCTAAGTTATACAGTTTAAGCATATAAATAATTAGCTCATCATAAAAATTTCACCACAATTGCACCATCGAAACTGCAGCTATGAATTAATTACATAAAAGCATAGATCTAAGGCTACAGAGCAAAAAATTTATACTAAAGCATACATATTATATGTTCACTATATAGATCTACTCATATGGAGTCCAATAAAATTGGATTTTCCATTTTATAATTTTTTTATGATTTACTATAAAATTTCAAATATTCAGCCAAAATAAAAATAAAATAAAAAAGACAAAACCGTCTTTGAAAACCGCTTATAACCAATCATGGAGGTAAAACGAACGGTTTTAAAAGTTCAGCGATGTGGTTTATCCGGTTTTAGAGTTCATACAGGAAAAGTAGACTTTCGTAAACATTGAGAGAGGTAACGTAGACTTTTTCCACGAGCAAACGAGGAACAAGAGGAGGGCTGATCCAGACTGAAGAACAGAGGAGGCTGAGGGCTCCCCTTGCTGGGCTGGTGATGGTGGTCCATCGGCTGAGCCCAACGGGAGGCCCGGGGTGGGAGAAAGAAAAAAAAGAAGAGAAAGATATGGTGCTTGGTGCAAAGGAACAAAGAAGCAGGCTAGGAAAAGGTTCACTGCAGGAACGAAGCAGAATTTTTCGTCTTGATAGAATATGGACAAACTGAATTTCCTTTGACTGAAGATTTCAGAAAAGAAAAAACATGATTACTAGGAAAAAAAAACACCCAGAGAGCTACTTCTAAGCACTAGAGAAAATTAAATGCATTAGCATGATCGCATCAAACTAAAAATTTATAAACCACAATTTTTATTAATACAAATTGTCAACAAACTAAAAAAATGGTAAATTAAAAAAAACAAATCTTTTTATTATTATTTTCTAGTTGCATCAAAAAATGAAAATTCTCTTAACCAAAAAAATCATAACTTTGTCGTTTGAAGTTGGATGAATACAAACTTTATATAAAAATTGTGGAGCTCATTTTAAGTTGTTCGCTTTTGAAATTCAAAATTTTAATTTTCCCAAACACTTGGGATGTTGGCATGGCCTATAACAAAGTTTTAGCTCTCAATCGATCTACAACTTTATTTATAACTTGTTATATGAGATTGTTTAGAGGCACATATTCGTTTGTAAGTGCTCCATACCAAAGTTGTATCTTTAATTGTGATCTATAACTTTATAGTAGATACTTTTTCTATACGAGATCATTTAGAGGCACACAATTTTGTTTTTGATTTCTCACATCTTAAATTTCATTTTTCTTTTGAACAACCACGAACATTGACATGGTCTATACCAAAGTTGTAGCTCTAAATATGATCTACAACTTTGTGGTTGATATCTTTTTTATATGAGATCACTTAGAGGCCTAAATATTCATTTTATTTCTCATATTTTAAAATTCAAGTTTCTTTTTTAATTTTTTTCAAACGACATCAGACATCAACATGATCTATACTAGAGTTATAGATATCAGTGCATTATATAACTTTGTGGTTCAAAACCTTTTGATTTGAGATTGTCTAGTATCCCGAGATATTTTCTATGTTTTTTATTATGAAAAATTAAATATTTCTAATTATTTTTATGTTTTTTATTAAGAAATTAAAATATTTGAATTCTTCAAACAACCTGTGATGGAGACATGCTTTATACCAAAATTTGTAGCACTTGAGGAGATCTAAAACATTCTAGTTATTTTTTCATTGAAGATTATTTTGGAGCCCAAATACTAAATAAAAGATGGCATGATTAAATAAACTAAAGACACGTGGGCCCTACATGTCACGTCCGCCAAAACCACCATCGAAACTGCCCGAAACTCTTTAAGGAGGATAATTTGTTCGGTAGTGCTAGCGCTCGGACGTCCGGACGGACGCCTGCGCCTGCACCTTGTTACGCACGCAGCTCCCTCCACCCCGCCCATCTCGCTCCCACGCTTGCGCCTGACGCACGCAGCTCCTTTGCCCCGCGCCATTCCGCTCAGGTTGACCTCGAACTGCGACGGCAAGATGGAGGGAAGGGAAGGGATGGGAGAGAGAGAGAGAGATGCGAGGTGGGCCACGCAAGAAAGGCACTAGGTAGGAGCCAAAGCCCTACAACAGGCCACTCTCTGCCAGCCACCGGTGCCATGTGTGGCAGAACCGTCCGAAATAGCACACTTACGGAGGCGCTCGTCTTCCACCAGACACTAAGCACCCCAAAAGCAAGCTACAGCGGTCGGTATCCGTCGGGCACACCCCGAGGGAGAACCCGAAAGATCCATATTTTTCCCAAGGATCCAATAATGAGAACGAGTTACAACACAAGTCCATTTCATACATTAGAGTTTCTTAAAAAGTACATTATTACAATACCAAATACCAGAGTGCGGAATGATAAACAGTGAAATTTAAAAAGATAACATCTAATGACAAGGGGCGAGGATTCCGTCTGAGCCCACCAGAAGGATCCTCCACACAAGGTACTCTTCAAGCATCACCTGCAACAGGGGTAAATAAACCCTGAGTACACAATGTACTCGCAAGATTTATTCGACTAGTGGGAATACTTTCTCGACTCCAAGGAATATGATAGGTTTTATGGCTTGCTGGTTTTCTTTAGCAGAAAGCAATACTAATAGTGAGTCCTTATTTATGTATCATTATTATCAGCCATATTAGGTTATCATCTAGCCAGTCTATATAAGCACCTGTTCTACATTCAAGCAAGGGTTGAGCAATCAGTTATATTTCTTCTCCTTTCTTCACTTTCAGTTCTTACTACGGTGCTAAACACGAGACAAGTCGTACCGGATCGCCCGGCGATTTGCGATTCAATAAGCCCAGCCGGGTGCCCCGAAAACACACGCCCCGCTTGTACCCCAGGCACAAGCAGGACTAACCCATCACCCTCCTGTCCCGGGTGTCCAGGTCCTCGTCCAAACTTGGACTCCAAGCCCCCACATCTTGAGTCCTAGACTCAGTGTGGTGCAAGGACCTCCACCACCTCCTCTTCCCATCAGTCGGTCCGGAAAGAGCCGGATCCACGACAAGAGAGCAACAAGTCTTTCCTGCGCCCATACCCAAGTATGCGCTCAGGACAATAAATCTGTGACTTGCCCACGATACCTTATGCAATGACCGGTCCTTAATCGACACAGACAGGGAAAAAGTGTAACCGAGCTATGCCCTGTTGGCCGCAGGACACAACCCTTTACACCCACCAATACCCAAACCATATCCCTGCCCGGTCACCATTTACCTTTCCATCATTTTATCATGAGTGTTCATATTTTATCACCTATTTGCGAGTAATGGCAGGTTACTCACGCTACCAATATCCTGAGCATAGCAGCTACTCGACCTGTACTAGTAGGACTCATGGGTAGATATATTTATGCATGTAGTTTCCATAAAATGCCTGTAACTTAAATGCACATCACACACATATATATACAGTGATCATAAAAATATGAGTTATGCACCGGGGCTTGCCTTGGGCAGGCGTTGGGTCAGCAGGGTCAGCACCAACAGGCTCCTAAGCGTCCTCCTGTGTGAAGATCTCCTCCTCGTACTCCTCGATCACCTCGTCGTACTCCGGCTCGTCGACGGGCACAAAATCTACCAGTTCGTGATCTACATGAAATGATGATGCAATGTTTAATAATATAACAACAACAGCTCTTAAAATAGAAGTATATCGATTTAACTACTAAGCTAGTGCTATCGACCACGGTGCTAAATTATCTATTGCTATCGACAACAAGTATCAAGTAAGGCAGTCATCGTTATTCCAACAACTATCGGTATTTTCACTCCTAACGCCGATTTACGCTATATACCAATAAACAAGGGTAATAGCTACTTTATTTCAACAACACATTCTAATACTACAAAATTTACAGCGAGCACATAACATCTTGAAACATACTGTAAAATTTTCAAAGCTAAAACTATTACTGATTTGCCACAAGAATTCCTACAAATATTAATCTACATAATAATAAGCTTTCTAATTAGAATTTATAAGCCTATGATCATAATAGCTAATCGTGAACTAGCTACACTAACGAGATAGATGGTATTTTTGCGAACCTAACAAAATTAGTCTCGCTATTTTTGGACAACTACGCAATTTACTACGATTTATCGAAGTTCAATTCATAACTAAAATAAATAAACATGTCTATTCTCTGGAAATTAAGAAACCAAAACACAACCTTGCATGCCCAACACGCGTGCTGGCACCCGCCCACCTCTGCTGCGATCGTCTTGCCAAATAAGTTGCTGCCCACACGACACACGCGCGGCCCAAACCGACCAACGACTCATGACGAGGACAGGCCATGTAGCGATGGCAAATTTGCACGGACACCCCCGAAGTACTATGTAATTACAACGAGCTCTAAGACACTATTCCCCCAGTCTAAGGTTTTACAGCTAAGCCCTCCGAATCTCCTGTCCTCCCACTGACGACACCCCTATGGCCACCCACAAGACCGGCCGTGGCAGGCAGGGGCAGCACCGCGACCCACGCCGGCCACCTCAGGCCTCCTCCTCCCCAACCAACGAGCCGAAACTCACCTAGGCGCGAACGCGGAGTGCAGGGTGGAGGAAACACGCACCAGGACGCAGCAGCGGGGGCCGACCACGACAGTGGGCAACCTGCAGTCACGGCGGTGCCATTCCGGTGAACGTCAGCAAGGCCAGGACCAAAGAAGTAGCTAGCGAGCTCCAGCGACTCACCACAGAACCTTATGACGCGCTGTCTCGTCCGGAGATGGCACGAGCCGAGCTGGCCATGTGTGCGCGAGGTGGTGCGGCGGTGCACGACGATAGCTACAGGCTGTGCCGCCGCCGGCGCTATCTGATGGTAGGGCTTAGGGCATGGTGAGCATGGTGATGACCAGTGGAGGAGGGGCTAGGAGAGCAAGGAATTTGGACGAGATGCTTTGGTTGCATGGCTAGCCGACGCGCGTCCGTCCGGGTCTTATGTTCCCGGTGGCGCGGCGATTTGAAATTAAGGCACAGTGAGGCAAGAACGACAGCGCGGTGGGATAGGTTGGGTGGCTGGATACCTAACGGATCTGAGGACTTGATCAATTAGATTAGAGTGCTACGGTCACGGTGAATTGGGGGAAAGAGGTCCCACCGGTCATGGCTACAGCGAGGACCGGGGCTCTGGCGTGGCTTGGCTCGGACCTGCTGTGGATGTCAACGCAATTACCAGCGTGCACAACTATGGGGAGCAGCAGGACATGGCCCCAGACACTAGTCCGCACGGCGCGACTGCAAGCCAACGAGGCATCGGCACGGCGACGCAGCGGGCAGCGCCCGACAAGGGACACAGTGCGATTGTGACGCCGAGGTGATGGTGGGGCAGGTTGTCGCCCTACGCGTGAGCAGCCAAGGCGATGTCAACGGGCGCAGTACCGGCGTGTAGCACGGGCCCGGCGCACTCCTGGCCAAGGCAGTGCAGGGCATGGCGCGGCAGGTACGATGGACGTCCTGGGCGCAGCGTGTCAGCCGGCGAGGTGACCCACATGCCACAAGGAGCAGTAGGCAACCAAGGCAGCAACAGCTAGGGCCTACGAGCGGTGTGTTCATGGGCGACAACAAGGTTGCAAACGGCGCTCCGGTGCGCTAGGCGAGTCAGCAGCGACGGCAGGCTGGGCAGTGGCGAAGGTCACGGACAGCGCGGTGGTAGGGGGTCAAGGCTCGCAGCACAAGTGCCGTGCGCGCGTGCACACGCCCAGGCGCAGCACTGGGACGCAGCCAGCGCGGTAGTGGAACGCGGCCGGCGCGGCAGTGCGTTGGCAAGCCAGCAGCGTGCTAGGCCAAGTGGTGACCGCGCCCAGCGCCAACTCAAGTGACGTGCACACTTTTTATAGCAGGTAGAAAACTTGTTCGCAAAGCTCCAAACGCCAAACTAATTGTTCGATGCGCAAGAGGGTACATCAAGCTATCAATCAAAGTCGTGACATCGCGCTATTTCCTAAGCCGATCGTTCTACAAAACTGGCCAAAGGTAGCTTCATCGACCTTCTTTCAAGCCTACGCGAACAGGCGTCGTTCTGAATGGTTTCGCGTCGAATCCCAAATCCGGCCTACTCGATGTACTAACTAGCTATCCTTGTCTGCGACCGCACATATTTCATCGCCGTTAGCCAAACATTCTATAGCATTTTTATTTTGATAACAATTCGATTAGAATACTAAACAGTATTATATGAAACATAACCTTTGTCTCATGTTTCATATGAATGTTTCAAGTGCCGAACATCGATTTATAATTCATGTTATACACATATGCACATAATTATGAGGCTCATGAAATGTTTAGCAAAACAGTGCAATGTAACACCGAGGGTGTTACACCATGCAACACTCAATATACTTTTGAAACATCTAGATGAAACATTATGCAACATACGTCTGAAAACAGGTTGAAACTTTGAAAGTGCATCTAGCGCTTTAGTGGGTTTTGGATGATTGAATGACAACATGATTAAATGTCTAACCCATTTGCTAAGTGTGGACAAGTAATAGATTATCTCACAGGTACTTAATGAAAGATAAAATGATGTGTTGTTGTATAAACAATCTAGTTCAAGCACAAGACAACAATGCAAATGTAATTCATGAATGGCTTATTTATTATGGGATTTCCATGTACTATATGAAAGCAAGCACGGTAAGAATTAATTAATGAGACATGAGGGATTGCATATGGAGTGGTCTTATATTTGAAGCTTGCTAAATTAAAATAAAAAAGACAACAATACAAATGAATGGATGATTCAACACAAGATGTGACTTGATAGCTTGAGATGGTGAACATAGTAAGGAAAGGTTTTGAGGTACTAAGCAAGGGTGAAGAGCAAGCGACGGCTTGGCGGCCGAAGATCCTAGCAAGGGTGAAGAAGAAAATACTTACATTTAGTTGAGGTACTAATCAAGCTAAGATGGTCATATTGATGTGGAGGATCAAATCTATATTGGACAAAGTGTTGGAAGTGACTTGATGCATTTGGAGTTATTCATATTTGATGAATGGAATCAAGTCACGTGCTCAAGATGGCTATGCCCAAGTGAAAAGATCAATATCAACATGTTGGCACCCTTACTTGATGAAGATTGAAAGAGATGACATCAATTCAAAAGATTGAAAGAGCCTAGAGATAGAAAGAGGAAGAGCACTGACAGAGGTTCTGATGGTGGCATCTTAGATGATGAACAAGAGATTGAGGAGGAGCAGGCAGTACCTCTAGTTCAGCACCAACCAGGTTAGGGTATGCACTATGGCTTACTTGAGACACATCCACCTAGTGTACCCTCTTATGTTTCTAGAGTTGACTATCGATGGAAAGGCATGACCAGAAGAGCCAGAGATGAGAGGATAATTGATCCAAGGAGCTTGCCTCGGATTCAATTTGATCATCAATTCTAGATAGCCTTTCATATGGACTTCTACACTAGTGTAATCCTCACCAAAAACCCAGTGATTGCCAGATCTCAGAGGATTGATTGGCAGTATGTCAGAGAATTACAGAAGTCTTCCATCGATCATGCTATTGCTACTTGTGAGCGTACAGGGGTGTATGAGATCATGGAGTTCCAGCATGACTGAAACACAGAGGTGATAGCTCAATTCTATGCCACTTTGTATGTTGAGGAGGATGAGAGGCGTATGCACTAGATGCTTGAGGGCAGTGGTACAATGTGGATTATGATGCTTTTGCAGCTGTACTTGGCTTCTTAGAGGAGGATCTTCAGAGAGATAGGATTCACACTAAGCAGGTATTGCCTCCAGAGCAGTTCGCCTACATGTACCCACTAGGAGGTGAGAGATGAGCAGTGGGGAAGGTTCTAGGTCTTCACCCTACCTACAGATACCTGGACAGGATGTTCAGACAGACCATTGACTGCAAGGGTGGAGATAAGGGAAACATTGCAGACTATTCTAGGAACCTGCTCCACAGGATGGCACCAGATGCACGGCCCTTCAGTGTATTCGACTTCATCTGGTGTGAGATCAGGAGTGTTGGAGAGAGACCCCTCAAGGGCTGTGGTTTTTCTCCGTACATTATGCACATGATTGAGCAGGTCATAGGGAATACCTTTGAGTATGACAAGATTCATAAGGCCCTGAAGATAGTTGTAGATCTACCTGAGATTGGAGTACCTCCAACAGGTCTAGGGAGAGCAGCAGCAGTAGCAGAGGCAGATGCATCTGCAGGTGGTGCAATAGCAGGAAGAGCTTCCCCTCCGCCACGTGCTTCTTCTCGTTCTACTTCACGTTGTGGTAGTCCTCCCTCGCCCATCTGCAGACTCTTCAGTTTTATCTTTGGGATGTGCAAGGACATATAGTTTAGGTAGCAGAAGGAGAGGGAGGCGAGGAGGAAGGACACTCGGACTCTGAAGCAGATTGCTGCTAGACTTGAGCTTGATCCTCCTAGGTCTCCACTATCAGATAAGGCAGCCAGTGAGCCTGAGACTGAGGAGCAGGAGCAGCAGTAGGCATTAGAGCACCCTAACACTTTACCACTATAGGCTCATGTGCCTACTCACTCTCAGCCACGTCCTAGTGCTGCAGACGAGTATGCTTCAGACTGGTGGAGTGACCTCACAGGTGGTTTCAGCTACTACGGGTCTGGTGGCTATGACCCGTCTGGTGAGGGTGGTTCTCGCCCACCTGGTGCTCCACGGTTAGATGATGAGGATGATGGCAGAGACGAAGATGAAGATGGTGATGAGTGATCACAGCTTTTAGAGACAGCTTGTAGCCCCTTTGTGCTTAGTATGTAATTGTTGGACCTTTGTGGTGATGGATGACAAAGGGGGAGAGAGACTGATTAAAGCTTTAGGATGTTTGTTTCATTTGCTTATCTTTGTACCTGGAGTTATGTACTGCAGGTGTAGTTTTTGAGCTTCATTGATGTATCTTGAGTTTGAGATAGATTGTATCATGTGAGAGATGATACTTATACTTATGCTTTATGGATGTATCATTTGACTCATGTGACAATATAATCTATCTTGTGACAATATAATCTATCTTAGTGGTTTGTGGACTTGAGAAAATGTGTAATGAGTGATATGTGTGACATACATGTGTTGTATTTATTTTCATAAGGACCATGCATGCTAGAATGAAAATGTTTGATGTGATGCTTTTATATTTATTCTTGTGTGATATATCTTGTCATATGCATCACGGTTTTACTTTGTCACACACACTTGCACCCCACGGATGCAATGATTTAGGGGGAGTCTCCTATATGTTTCAGTATGTGCAATTGACATTTGAGGTAATTTTGTGAATTCTAGTCATAACACATATTAAGGGGGAGCCTCTCATAAATCATTGAACCCAAAAGCTTAAATGTTTATATCCTTTAGTAAGCTTTAATCAAGTTGTCATAAATCACCAAAAAGGGGGAGATTGAAAGTGCATCTAGCCCTTTAGTGGGTTTTGGATGATTGAATGACAACGTGATTGAAGGTCTAACCCGTTTGCTAAGTGTGGATAGGTAACAGATTATTTCACAGGTACTTAATGAAATCCAAAATGATGTGTTGTTGTATAAACAATCTAGTTCAAGCACAATGTAACAATGCAAATGGAATTCATGCAATGGCTTATTTATTGTGGGATTTCCATGTACTATATGAAAGCAAGCACGATAAGAATTGATTAATGAGACATGAGGGATTGCATATGGAGTGGTCTCATATTTGAAGCTTGCTAAATTGAAATAAAAAAGACAATAATACAAATGAATGGATGATTCAACGCAAGATGTGACTTGATGGCTTGAGATGGTGAAGATAGCAAGGAAAGGTTTTGAGGTACTAAGAAAGGGTGAAGGGCAAGCGACGGCTTGGCGGCCGAAGAACCTAGCTAGGGTGAAGAAGAAAATACTTGCATTTAGTTGAGGTACTAATCAAGCTAAGATGGTCATATTGATGTGGAGGATCAAATCTATATTGGACAAAGTGTTGGAAGTGACTTGATGCATTTGGAGTTATTCATATTTGATGAATGGAATCAAGTCACGTGCTCAAGATGGCTATGCTCAAGTGAAAAGATCAATATCAACATGTTGGCACCCTTACTTGATGAAGATTGAAAGAGACGGCATCAATTCAAAAGAGATCAACTCAAGCGGTATAAATTCATTTTTCCTTTGATCTTGAGTTTAATAGGTATGCTGTACTATTAAGAGGGATGCATCATGTTGGTAGATAATTATTCATAAGTGCTCATGCCAACCCATGTGAGTTTTGAGTGTTTAATAGACAAAAGAGCGAACTTGTCTGGTATTGATACCGAACGTGTTCGGTATTTGCCCAGCCACGGTAAAATACTTGGTGTTCTCGGGTTGGTTTGTTGGGAGTTTCGACGTGAGTCCGGAGTTTCAACGGTCGGGAGTTCTGGCAATCATTGGGAGTTCTGATGTCTCGCGCTTAACTGACATGGAGAGTTGATTGCCTGGTCACACCGGATGTGTTCGGTATTCTACCGGACGTGTCCGGTATAGTAGGCCAGAGCTCAACAGCTAGTTTTCAAATGAGCTCAGGGTCGGGAGTTCCGACGTGAGTCAGAAGTTTCGATGGTCGGGAGTTCCGACACCTCGCATACTGTAACTCAGTTACCATTGGCGCAGTACAAGTCATACTGGACGTGTCCGATATTGCCCAACGGCTACATAACGGCTAGTTTTTCAAAGGGGTTATAAATACCCCTTAGCCTCCACCTTTGGAGGCTGCTGATTCTGCTAATCCTCTAGCACGTTTTTGAGCTTTGCCAACTCTCCTAGACCCTCTCTTAGTGAGTGTGTGATCCAAATTGCCAAATCCATTAGTGGGTTGAGAGAAATTCAAAAAGAGAGCAATCCAACCACTTGAGCACTTGTGCATATTGTCAATCTCATGATTTGTATTTGTTACTCTTGGACTCTTCGGTCCTAGACGGCTAGGCGTCGCCGGAGGGCACCCGAGAGATTGTGGTGTGCCTCAGAAAGTTTGTAATGGTCGATTCCGTCGCCTTGGAATCAACTAGTGGAAGGAGGAAAAGGAGTTGGAAAAGACTCCGGGTAGAGTGACCTTCGTGGTACCCTCTAGGGCTAACCTTCGCTGGGTCGCCCGCAGCCCCCTCAATGGAGAGTAGGACTCGAACGTGTCCGAACTTCGGTAAAATAAATATCGTGTCTCAATTCGCATTTCATTTGGTATTTGTGTTGCTCTAGCTCTTGTGCAGGTTCTCTATGTATCTTGTCATCTCTAGTAGGTACTTGCAGCTTGGTTTGAAGATAGAAATCGAAAGGAGCAAGTTTGGGGCTGTTCCACTGAAACTGTGTATACCGAACACGTCTGGTATACCTACCGAACACGTTTGGTATTGGTTCCTGTGCCAAACTTAATTATATTTTGATTTAACTCTTTAGTTGTAGGTGTTTGGCTCCATAAACTTATTTAGTATCTTTTATATACTCTGTGGCTAACTTGTGAGGGGTTGTATTGCTTTGATTTGGAGTTTCCATTCGAAAACTCCCATTACTAAATCGTTTCTGCATTTAAATGTGATAATTTTTAGAAACGCCTATTCACCCTCTCTAGGCGGTATCCTAGGTCCTTTCAATTGGTATCAGAGCGAGGTTCTCACCTAAAGCTTCACCACCGTGAGAAAAGAATATCGACGCCTATCGAGTTGGAGCCAGTGCTTCTCCAAAATGATGGTTCAAACTTTCTACCTTGGTCAATTCATGTACTCAATGCTTTTAGGGATATTAGTCCACTTGTTGAGCATATTGTGGATGCAAGCATACCTCTTCCTATAGTTGATTGGAGCAACTACAAAAATTTGTCAAAAGAGGAAGAGATATGCGTGCAACTCAATGCTCAAGCTATTAATATCATTTTGAGTACATTGAGTGCAGAGGTTCAAGATGAGGCAATCTTTAATGGACAACCATCTCCGGAGGGTGCTCATCTCATTTGGACTAAACTGGTTGAATTATGTGGAAAATCCAAATGTGATGATGCTATTGAGTGCAATTCAATGGAAAGTATGTCCATTGTGTCTTCATGCAGCAAAGAAGCTTCATAAGACCTCAAGAGCGCCGAGCCGGAGCAAGAAGTGCAAGCAGCGCATGACCTGTTGTCTGCCTGCACATACCGGCCTACCGGACGTGTCTGGTATGGCCGAGGCAGCAGAGCAGCAAGCAGTTGTTTGCAAGGAAGCTCAAGACCAGTGGTGACCAAGTGATGAGTCAACCTCTGTATCTCATGATACTCATCACTTGTGTCTCATGGCCAAGAAAAGAAAGAAGAAGAGTAACAAGAAAGATCAAGAAAAGGAGAAAGCACAAGTAGATGATCAAGATAAGAGTGATGTTGAAGTTAAAGACAACTACAACCTTGATCATCTTAACCACAAGGACAAGTTCATCATCATGAAAATAGTTGAAAAGAATGATGAGCTAGAGGAAGGGAATGAGAAGCAAGAGCAATCATTTCAAAAGCAAGAATTGTTTCTCATCTCCAAGATGGAAGAACTAAAGGCTCTAAGTGAAAAGTATGAAAAATTATCAATTGAGCATGCTTTAGTTACTAACTCCTCTTCTAGCATTTCACAACTAGAGAAGGAAAACTTTGAACTCAAGGCAAGGCTAGATGAACTATCAAGCAAGTATAATGTGCTACAAGCAAACTATGTTCATCTAAAGTACTCTCATGAGGAAGTAGTAGAATCAAGCATCATGCTTGAGGTGGCTCATGAGGTTGTGATTACATCGGTAAAATTTTCTCAACCTCACACATTCACTCACTAGTACACAATCTCAATTAAATATTTCTTGTACTAATGAGTGTGCTCCTCAAGCAAGCCAATCTTCGATTGAGCTAAATCTCATAGAAAACATAGAGCTCAAAGAAGAGGTGGAAAAATTAAAAAAAGATGTGATTCGATTGAAGGGTAAAGAGAAAGCACAACCTTCTCAAGATAACCGTGATAACATGGTGAAGAAGCTTGAGGAGGGTTCAAACCTTGCTTCCTCCAAAGCCCAACAAAAGAATAACATTTCAAGCAAGGCCAACACAACCAAGAGTAAGAAACATGGAAAAAGGTTATGCTATGGTTGTGGATTATATGGACATGAGTGGGCTATGTGTCCACATAAGAGTTGGGCCGACAAGTGTGAAGCGGCCAAACAAAAGGCCTCAAACAAGTTGGCCAACCAAAAGAAAAGTGATGGACAAAGCGCTTGTCTCATATACAAGAAATTAGGGCATCCTATCAAGAAATGCCCAATGTACAAAGAGGCAAGAAAAGGAAGCCCAAGTTGCAACAAGAAGATGCTATGGATGCAATGAGATGGGCCACAAGGTTGATAGATGTCCATACAAGCAAAACAAGCATAGAGCAAACAAAGCCCGGATATGCTATACTTGTAGAAGAAAGGGGCATCTAAGCTATGAATGCCCAAATGGTAACACTCCTAAGCCAAACACATTTGTTTATAATGATATGCTTAGGAAGACCACAAATGGAGTCAGTACTAGCAAGGTGATGTGTTCACCACAAACTAGTGCTAAAGCCATTTGGGTGCCTAAGCACTTGTTGACTAACCCAAAAGGACCCAACAAGAGTTGGGTACCAAAGTGTGCTTAGGTTAATGATGTAGGTACTTGGTGATGAGATGAAGGTTTCGGGGTGGTTGAGCAAGCAAATTGAAAATATTCACTCAATTTATCATCCAATTCTCATCATAATCTCCTATATGGTTGACCCGAAGATATTTTAATAAATATATCATCTACTTCATCCTCACCATTGGTAACAAGTACCTAAACCTTTTAGGATAGCCACTTTGTGTGTTTTGTGCTCAGTGGCTCACAAATAGGCATATTTGTGAAATATTGAAAGTGGCTAATTAGTTTCACTTGATAATTATCATGTTTGCCATATGGTGCTTTTAATAGCTCTCTAGTAGAGCAATTTATTTGTTGAGATGCAGGGCATGAAAGAAATACTAGAGCTAAAACAAAGAATCACAAGCAGCGGATTAATTGTCTCTGTCCTGCACTTACTGGACGTGTTCGGTATGCCTACCGGACGTGTCCGGTATTATAGGAACCAGAACACTAATTGGATTGCAACTGAGTCTTTGATACATATATTTTTATATATCCTTAATTTACTGAGAAGCTTGTGATTTATCAAATCTAAGTGGATTGTGAGCATCTCTTGAACTCAATTCTAAATATGGCATTATTACTTCGTGTTGGTCAAAATAGAAAATTGACTCCCAAATTCTTAATAGAATAAAGTGCTTGTTGAAAGTCATTCAAATTACTTAAAGCACATATTTAGGGGGAGCTCAGCTTCTATTTTGCACCTTTGTGGACTAACAAATTTATCAAGCATTCCTTGTAGTTCTTTGGATGAAAATTGATTTCGTATCTAGCATGATTATTTGGCAATTAAGGTCAACATAAAGATTATCATGCTATGTATCTTCTTAGTGGAATTCTTGTGGGCTTAAGACAAAGGTATGTATTTATATACATGCATTGTAAGTGCATCTAAGGCCCTTTATATGCTAGAGTGTGCATTTGTGTGACATAGGAGAGATGTTTTTCAAAACCCATAACTAGCATGTGTAGGTGGTGTGAATTTGAAAAACTATTTGAATCTTAGTCTTTGTGACCTAGCCTTGTCATGTGATGATTATAGCTCTCCTTGATTGTTTGATTGGCTAATCACACATGACATGGCTTTCTTAAGTCCACATTCTACTATGTCTCACTATATCTCTCTCAAGTAAGCAAAATCATGTTTATGCCAAATATTTGGAAAAGAGAAGTGCTACTCTTGGCTTTTGGATAAGAAAAGTAGTTACACCTTATTTGGATCAAAGACAGACATGTTTTGGATCAAGAAATGATAGAGAAGGGGATTGGAATCAAGAGAATGAATTTTTGGAACAAAAATATCCAGCCCGCAAATATCGGACGTGTCCGGTATGCGTGGGTCAATAAAAGGCCCGTACCCCTTCGACCCTGGTCCTCTCTCTCTCTTTTCTCTCCTCCAAGCCAGTGCCACCACAGATCTGTTCCATCGATTTGGCGACCGAGTGTTTCCACCAAGAAAAAGAAGAGAGGGAGATTGGATCGGAGGAGGTTTGCATTAAGATTGAAGGCTCCGGGACTTGGATTTTGGATCTCATCTTCATCCTCTCTCTCAAGGTACCCTAATCCTAGACCTCATCTGATCTAAGTGGTTAGGGCTTGTTTTTGAAATCCCTTTGGTAGAGATGCTACATTACCTGTCTAGAAGCAATGCCTAGAGTTTGGATTGGATTGGTTGAAGATTGAGCCAAGGGCCCTGGTTAGGGTTGCTGTCCGCTCATACCAGACATACCTGACGTGTCCAGTATGAGGCAGCAGAGCAGTTTTTGGTCTCTTGTTTTAGTCTTCTTAGTGGTTGATTCTTAGGACTAAGTTTAATTGTCTATTATGTTTTGTGAACCTTGTGACCTAGTTTGGTTGAGGTGATTGCAAAGCATAGGATAATTAATCCTATTTCTATATTTCAACCGAAATAAGCTATCTCTTGGGCATGTATCTAAAATTCCTTACAAATCTTTGGATACAGGGCAGTAGCCATGAGTGGGAGACAGGAGCCTAGATCCAAGCATAGACATGATCTAGCATTAGAGAAATACAAGAAGGCAAGGCTGGACTTGCATCCTAGATTTAGTCAGCAGGAGCAGGGCAGCAGCAGGAGACTCTCCAGAGCTACTAGGGGTGCTCCACAATATAGAGAGGGAGATAGCAGTTCTTCCTCTGACACAGATATAGAGGAGTATAAAGTGGAGCCTAGAGATAGAAAGAGGAAGAGCACTGACAGAGGTTCTGATGGTGGCATCTTAGATGATGAACAAGAGATTGAGGAGGAGCAGGCAATACCTCTAGTTCAGCACCAGCCAGGTTAGGGTATGCACTATGGCTTACTTGAGACACATCCACCTAGTGTACCCTCTTATGTTTCTAGAGTTGACTATCGAGGGAAAGGCATGACCAGAAGAGCCAGAGATGAGAGGATAATTGATCCAAGGAGCTTGCCTCGGATTCAATTTGATCATCAATTCGAGATAGCCTTTCATATGGACTTCTACACTAGTGTAATCCTCACCAAAAACCCAGTGATTGCCAGATCTCAGAGGATTGATTGGCAGTATGTCAGAGAATTACAGAAGTCCTCCATCGATCATGCTATTGCTACTTGTGAGCGTACAGGGGTGTATGAGATCATGGAGTTCCAGCATGACTGAAACACAGAGGTGATAGCTCAATTCTATGCCACTTTGTATGTTGAGGAGGATGAGAGGCGTATGCACTAGATGCTTGAGGGCAGTGGTACAGTGTGGATTATGATGCTTTTGCAGCTGTACTTGGCTTCTTAGAGGAGGATCTTCAGAGAGATAGGATTCACACTAAGCAGGTGTTGCCTCCAGAGCAGTTCGCCTACATGTACCCACTAGGAGGTGAGAGATGAGCAGCGGGGAAGGTTCTAGGTCTTCACCCTACCTACTGAGATACCTGGACAGGATGTTCAGACAGCACCATTGACTGCAAGGGTGGAGATAAGGAAAACATTGCAGACTATTCTAGGAACTGCTCCCACGAGGATGGTACCATATGCACGGCCCTTCATGTATTCGACTTCATCTGGTGTGAGATCAGGAGTGTTGGAGAGAGACCCCTCAAGGGCTGTGGTTTTGCTCCGTACATTATGCACATGATTGAGCAGGTCATAGGGAATACCTTTGAGTATGACAAGATTCATAAGGCCCTGAAGATAGTTGTAGATCTACCTGAGATTGGAGTACCTCCAGTAGGTCCAGGGGGAGCAGCAGCAGTAGCAGAGGCAGATGCATCTGCAGGTGGTGCAATAGCAGGAAGAGCTTCCCCTCCGCCACGTGCTTCTTCTCGTTCTACTTCACGTCGTGGCAGTCCTCCCTCGCCCATCCGTAGACTCTTCAGTTCTATCTTTGGGATGTGCAAGGACATATAGGTTAGGTAGCAGAAGGAGAGGGGTGCGAGGAGGAAGGACACTTGGACTCTGAAGCAGATTGCTGCTAGACTTGAGCTTGATCCTCATAGGTCTCCACTATCAGATGAGGCAGCCAGTGAGCCTGAGACTGAGGAGCAGGAGCAGCAGTAGGCATTAGAGCACCCTGACACTTTACCACTACAGGCTCATGTGCCTACTCACTCTCAGCCACGTCCTAGTGCTGCAGACGAGTATGCTTCAGACTGGTGGAGTGACCTCACAGGTGGTTTCAGCTACTACGAGTCTGGTGGCTATGACCCGTCTGGTGAGGGTGGTTCTCGCCCACCTGGTGCTCCACGCTCAGATGATGAGGATGATGGCAGAGACGAAGGTGAAGATGGTGATGAGTGATCACAGCTTTCAGAGACAGCTTGTAGCCCCTTTGTGCTTAGTATGTAATTGTTGGACCTTTGTGGTGATGGATGACAAAGGAGGAGAGAGACTGATTAAAGCTTCAGGATGTTTGTTTCATTTGCTTATCTTTGTACCTGGAGTTATGTACTGCAGCTGTAATTTTTGAGCTTCATTGATGTATCTTGAGTTTGAGATAGATTGTATCATGTGAGAGATGAGACTTATACTTATGCTTTATGGATGTATCATTTGACTCATGTGACAATATAATCTATCTTGTGACAATATAATCTATCTTAGTGGTTCGTGGACTTGAGAAAATATGTAATGAGTGATATGTGTGACATACATGTGTTGTATTTATTTTCATAAGGACCATGCATGCTAGAATGAAAATGTTTGATGTGATGCTTTTATATTTATTCTTGTGTGATATATCTTGTCATATGCATCACGGTTTTACTTTGTCACACATACTTGCACCCCACGGATGCAATGATTTAGGGGGAGTCTCCTATATGTTATAGTATGTGCAATTGACATTTGAGGTCATTTTGTGAATTCTAGTCATAACACATATTAAGGGGGAGCCTCTCATAAATCATTGAACACAAAAGCTTAAATGTTTATATCCTTTTGTAAGCTTTAATCAAGTTGTCATAAATCACCAAAAAAGGGGAGATTAAAAGTGCATCTAGCCCTTTAGTGGGTTTTGGATGATTGAATGACAGCGTGATTGAAGGTCTAACCCGTTTGCTAAGTGTGGATAGGTAACAGATTATTTCACAGGTACTTAATGAAATCTAAAATAATGTGTTGTTGTATAAACAATCTAGTTCAAGCACAAGACAATAATGCAAATGGAATTCATGCAATGGCTTATTTATTGTGGGATTTCCATGTTCTATATGAAAGCAAGCACGATAAGAATTAATTAATGAGACATGAGGGATTGCATATGTAGTGGTCTCATATTTGAAGCTTGCTAAATTGAAATAAAAAAGACAACAATACAAATGAATGGATGATTCAACACAAGATGTGACTTGATGGCTTGAGATGGTGAAGATAGCAAGGAAAGATTTTGAGGTACTAAGAAAGGGTGAAGGGCAAGCGACGGCTTGGCGGCCGAAGAACCTAGCTAGGGTGAAAAAGAAAATACTTGCATTTAGTTGAGGTACTAATCAAGCTAAGATGGTCATATTGATGTGGAGGATCAAATCTATATTGGACAAAGTGTTGGAAGTGACTTGATGCATTTGGAGTTATTCATATTTGATGAATGGAATCAAGTCACGTGCTCAAGATGGCTATGCTCAAGTGAAAAGATCAATATCAACATGTTGGCACCCTTACTTGATGAAGATTGAAAGAGACGGCATCAATTCAAAAGAGATCAACTCAAGCGGTATAAATTCATTTTTCCTTTGATCTTGAGTTTAATAGGTATGCCGTACTATTAAGAGGGATGCATCATGTTGATAGATAATTATTCATAAGTGCTCATGCCAACCGATGTGAGTTTTGAGTGTTTAATAGACAAAAGAGCAAACTTGTTTTTTGCTGGTCTGGCATTGATACCGGACGTGTCCGGTATTTGCCCAGCTACGGTAAAATATTTGGTGTTCTCGGGTTGGTTCGTCAGGAGTTCCCACGTGAGTTGGGAGTTTCAACGGTTGAGAGTTCCGGCAATCATCGGGAGTTCCGACATCTCGCGCTTAACTGACTTAGAGAGTTGACTGCCTTGTCACACCGGACATGTCCGGTATTCTACCGGACGTGTCCGGTATAGTAGGCCAGAGCTCAACGGCTAGTTTTCAAATGTGCTCAGGGTTGGGAGTTCCGGCATTCGTCTGGAGTTCTGACACCTTGCATACTGTAACTCAGTTATCGTTGGCGCAGTGCAAGTCATACAGGACGTGTCCGGTATTGCCCAACGGCTACATAACAGCTAGTTTTTCGAAGGGGCTATAAATACCCCTTAGCCTCCACCTTTGGAGGCTGCTGATTTTGCTAATTCTCTAGCACATTTTTGAGTTTTGCCAACTCTCCTAAACCCTCTCTTAGTGATTGTGTGATCCAAATTGCCAAATCCATTGGTGGGTTGAGAGAATTTCAAAAAGAGAGCAATCCAACCACTTGAGCACTTGTGCATATTGTCAATCTCATGATTTGCATTTGTTACTCTTGGACTCTTTGGTCCTAGACGGCTAGACATCACCAAAGAGCACCCGAGAGATTGTGGGGTGCCTCGGAAAGTTTGTTACGGTCGATTTTGCCGTCTCGGAATCAACTAGTGGAAGGAGAAAAAAGAGTTGGAAAAGACTCCGGCTAGAGTGACCTTCGTGGTACCCTCTAGGGCTGACCTTCGCTGGGTCGCCCGCAGCCCCCTCAACGGAGAGTAGGACTCGAACGAGTCCAAACTTTGGTAAAACAAATATCGTGTCTCAATTAGCATTTCATTTGATATTTGTGTTGCTCTAGCTCTTGTGCAGGTTCTCTGTGTATCTTGTCATCTCTAGTAGGTACCTGCAGTTTGGTTTGAAGATAGAAATCGAAAGGAGCAAGTTTGGGGCTGTTCCACTGAAACCGTGTATAAACCTACCGGACACATCTGGTATTGGTTCCTGTGCCAAACTTAATTGCATTTTGATTTAACTCTTTGGTTGCAGGTGTTTGACTCCATAAACTTATTTAGTATCTTTTTATATACTCTGTGGTTAACTTGTGAGGGGTTGTATTACTTTGATTTGGTGTTTTCATTCGGAAACTCCCATTACTAAATCATTTCCGCATTTAAAGGTGTTAACTTTCAGAAACACCTATTCACCCCCCTCTAGGCGGCATCCTAGGTCCTTTCAAACATGCATCTGAAACGTTCATGTATAGCCATTACAACATGTGCAACATCAGATCAACTTTTGAAACATCCATATGAAACATTTGAAACAAACGTCTGAAACACAGGAAACAAATTGAAACATAAGCTTGCAACATGCGTATAATGCCATTGCAATATATGCAACATCCCAAATCTACTTCTGCAACATTCTGATAAAACACTTGAAACATACGTATGAAATGCCTGAAATACTTGAAACATGGTGTCGCCGGTAGCCATGGCCCACCATGGTGGGGGGCCGCGGTAGCCAGCAAGCTCGTGTCTAGGGGGAACGTTGAGAGCAAACGGCCCAGCGTGCGCAGGCCTCCCCTTCCTGTCGCGGTGTCTTCGACCGACCGATGGAGACAAAGTCCGGACCAGTGACGACCTCCTCCTAGTGGCGCCGGGGTGGCGGCGGCGTGGTGCTGCCACGGCCGCGACGGGCGAGGTGGATGGGGGCGCGCTAGTAGCTAGGGGTGAGGCACGCAATGGTGGCGTGGCGCGGCCGGTGATGGGGTGCGGCGCGGCAGGGGGGAAGGGTACGCGCATGCGCGGTGGGGAAGGCGGAGTGGCAGGGTGAAGTGCGGCAGGCGGATGAACGGCCACGTGCCCACGCCGAGACGAGCGGATAAGCGCAGGGGATATTTTTTTTTGAGAGAGAGCGGATGAGTAGAGGAGCTGCGTCCGGATCGGACGGGCGCCCGTGACCAAGCATTATCGTAATTTATTTGGTTTTTGAATGTTAGGGTTGGAATAAGTTGTCCAGTTCGAGTGTGTTATTTAAATTCAACTATAAGTTTAAGAGAGCAAATAGGACTTTACAAAACCGGTTGGTCTTTAGCTTTCTCCTCCTTATTTGTTTTCCTTCTGTGCTCACCATGGGTTGTGTAATACTACTATGTAAATAAATATGCATAATCCATTAACTGACATCGTATATGATGTAATTATCGACGAGCAACTGTTTCATAGTACACGAACTCCACTCGCGCATACAAAAACAGTCTCCAGCCAAGCGGTTGCATCACCGACCTTGCTGGGTCTCAATGTACTGTGCAATCAAGTACAGAGTATAATTCATCATCACACGCTAACATACACACAAACACAATCACAAACAATCTTCTCCTCGAATTCTTGGTGGTAGTGATCTGCAACCTTGGCTGCTCTGCCTTTGCCGGCTATCTCAGTAGAACCAGCCGCCGGCGGCCTCCACCTCCCTGGCCTCGGCGAACTTACCGCTACTCCTGGACGAAAGCGACAGGCACGACGACGAGGACGTCGACACCGACCGCCGCAGCCCACCCGGCACCGGCGCCGCGTCGCCGTAGTCCGACCAGAAGCTGCTCGCGGACGAGGAGCCCAACCCCGACGTCGTCCCCGTCCCGGACGACCGCCGTGCTGCCGTCCCGCCTCCGGAACACGGGGAGCGGGAAGCACCTGCTGAGCTATGATTCAGGAGTGATTGGAGGGGGCGGATTGGATCGGATATCGGAGATAGTGGTGGATTATCTGAATTTTGTTAGTGCGGTGGTCAGCTGGCGTGGCGTGGAGATTGGGGGCGGGCGACTGAATGATCGGCTTACCGGCCGGCCGTTTGGCAGGCGAACTGAATTTCTACGTGGGGCTCCATGTTCTGATTCGACTTCTCGTGCCCCGGTACCGGACATTCAGATTTTCAGACAGGTTGAATTTTTTTTTGTGGGGGGTGACATTATTTTAGGCGGATGGACCACCAGCCCGTCGCGATGCCGCAGCTGGCTGCCGGCCTTTGCTTCGGATCTAACTGGATTTGAGAACAGATATGGCATGGGGGAGGAAGGAAGAGGCAGGTGGTGACTTTCCGATGGGTGTCGACGCACGAGTACGAGTGAAGATGTGGCATGCGTGATAATGGTGGACCGTGGATGGTTGGGGTTCCAGGTGATTTTTTTTATGTGTTCACAAGTGGGCGCCCCCTGTAATGCAAAGCTGCTTGGTAGACGCTTAAAAAAAAGACTAATCTGATGGTGCTTAAATAATTCATACGATTAGAAAACCTCTTAAGCATCTTTTAAGCCCACAACGCATGGACTCTTTCAAAATCTATTTTTTTGCATTAGAATAAGTCACAACTTCTGATTCAATTGTAGGCGCTTCGAACGTCGGACGCTTGGGCGAGCAGTGATGCTGGGCTAGAGCGCCTGGCATTCAAAAAATCAACTACCGATAAGCGCCCTGCCACATGTATGCGTTGTACAGACCCTTAGACTTCAACATTATAGCACTAATAATGGATATAGCCTACTAACACAGGTCTTATATGGACCAAGTAGTCTAAATATACTGTGGTTGCCTCAGTATCATTCAAATAAAATCGTTTGTATTATGTACTGCTATATTACTAGGGCACATTTCAATCCACTTAACAAATCAATAATTTTACAACTACTATATTCCAATTCTTAATGTCAATCTACCTAATATTAAAGTACGGCGCATTAACTGATCCTACACTCTTCCTTACCTGTATGAGTTAAAGTGTATAGACACCCTAAGATAACTCTGATTCATGTCTATACGAGTTAGAGCAACATACATCATGTTATGGTATTCGATTCCAAAATAAATAAGAACAGATGACATAATTACAAAGCGGTCTAATTCCATGTCTAACTGTCCGTGAAGTCTGATTTAAAAAAAAAAAATAGAGTACACTGTCGTTGAATAAATCTTCGAGCTATAAGTTATCCAGTTCACTATGAAATAATATGTATATACCATTGCAACGTAGAAATTATAATTAAATATGTTTATGATTGTCAAAGAAAGTCATGCAACTCGACATTTAACTGTAGCAACACATGCATGATGTGAAAATTAAATTTATGATATATTGACGTCTAAATATTTTCATGCTTTGCAACCAGCAAACAACGTATCAATATTATAATTCAATATAGGCTTAACAGGATATTGTAATATTATTGTCAATATTAACTTACATTATGGAGGTCTCGTCATCATCATAAAATAATTTATTAAATTTTATAGACAGAGCAAAACATAAATAAATAAATAAATAAATATGTACTGTTCATGTCTTCGTTTCTCATAAACATTTGGTAGTTTTTTCTCCTGTTGCAACGCACAGACACTTTTGCTAGTACAAATAAAGATCGAACACGAGACACATATTTTTTATGTGGAAAACCCTTGCGGGAAAAAACCACAGGCGCCAACCGGCGATCTTCACTATATGAAAAGAGTTTACAAAACATAGGAAATCCAATGAGTCGTCAGCTCTTCCATGCAGCTTACAAGATGTATTTATAGGACGGACTAACTGTAGTTAAATACGAAAACAAATCCGCTAACCCAAACCGTGGGCCATCTAGACGTTGCCGCAAGACTCACGTTATAATTCGGATCGTATTCCAACACTATCCTTGGGCTGCCACGTGGCGTGCGTCTCGTTCGAAGTCCTCGTGCATGATGGGGCACACCTAGAAGGCAATGTATCAAGTGTAAATCAACCTTTCCGTGCAAACTGTGCAAACCAATTGCGGGGGAGAGGTGGGAGGGGGATTTGCAAAAGTGTAATTAGGAGCGGGCGTACTTACACTTTTGCAAATCCCCCCTCCCACCTCTCCCCCGCAGTTGGTTTGCACGGTTTGCACGGAGAGGTTGGTTTGCACTAGATATGTTCCCCACCTAGAAACCTTTGGCGTGGTTGCTAAGGGCGATCTCGATGAAGCCCACGCCATGATGGTTCTCATGGGCTGCGACGATGGTGCGCCTCCGTGACATGTTCTCATGCACCATATGCAACGCCGCACTGAGGAAGAAGGGAGAGGGAAGTAACATCCTGAAGGTGTTCAACGAAACGGTGGAGAGGCGTCGCGCCAAATCTTTTCACTGTTTGGTGCTTAATTGTTGCTGATTTGACAGGATGGATGTAGAATGTATCTTCTATCTGAAATACATATGGAGTATTGTGTCTGAAATCTTGAAGATCAGATCTGGAATGTGATATCCGGAAGCGAACAAACAATTAAATTGTGCAGTCTGAAAGTGAAGAGAAAATTCAGAACACTCTGTTTTGCCCTCTGGGCATTGCCCAGTTTTCAAGTTTTTATGTAATTCTAAATTTCTGATTTCATCTTTCATCCAGAACATGAATGTTTTGGAGCTTATCATGTGGTTGCTGGCACTAGAGTCCAGATACCACCGCTGCTCCTGGTCGGCGCCCACACGTCCGAGGTGGATTTGGGCACGTGGTTCGTCGAGGTTGATAGCCTTCAGGGCCTTCCCAAGTCCTTCTACAGTCGTCGCCTCTTCCTTCTCCTCGTCCTCGACGTCGTGCAGTGCACAGAACGTTGCCATCAGGATTGTGGCCTCATCATCATCATTAGCTTGCACCATATGAGCCTCAGCCTTCTTCTCCTGCTTGTGATTTGGGCACTCCCGTGCCCAATGGTCCATCTTCCCACAGCGTCGGCAGACGTTGGGGTCGACCTACTTCTTCTTCTCCGAAGAAACCTTGCCGCGGCGCTTGCCATCGCCACCGCGACTAGAGGAGGCTGCCTTCTCAGAGTTCCTCAAAGCAGCCCACTCCTCATCTGTCAGCAGCAGTTTGCCGCTGTCCTTCGTTGCTGTCGCCTGCTCCAAGCGCTCGTCCACCGCCCGCAGACGGCCTGTCACATCCTCAATGGTGAGGGTGGACAAGTCCAGCATCGTCTCTATGGAGAGAGCGATCTGGATGTACTTTGCCGGCACGGAGCGGAGGTACTTGGAGACCGTCTCCTCTTCGTCGATGGTGACGCCATGGCTCTTCAGCTTGCTGATGAGCGTCTACAGGCAGAGGGAGAAGTCCTCTACCGTTTCACCATCCTTGAACTTGAGGTTGGCGTACTTCTAATTCAGAAGCTGGGCCGTCGCCTTCTTTACGCGGTCGGAACCAACGCGCATCGCCGCAATAGCCACCCACACCTCCTTAGCCGAGCTCTTTGTCCCCAATGGCTCCCTGTACTCCGCCGGTACAACAGCGATGATAGCGTCCAACGCTGACATGTCATCTTCCTCATTGTCGGTGCCCTTGTCAACAGCATTCCAGAGTCGTCGGGCCCTGAGCTTGACCTTCATGGTCACCGACCACTCTCCATAGTTGGTGCGAGTCAGCGTCGGTCAACTGGTGCCGCTGACCTCCCGCATCGTGCGAACAATGACCTACGGTCGTGGCTAGACAGCCACAGCTGTCGCCCATCTCCGAACCGTTCGTTATTGCCAGCGGTTAGTCCGGCAACGACGTTCGTACGACTCCGATACCACTTGTTAGCCCATAGGATTACCGGCTCAGGTGAGTCGACCACTCACCAGTCTTGTCGACCACGGCCAAGCACGACCGAGGCTGTTCGACCATACACACTATGGCTAGAGGTAGAAGAAGATGGAGAACAGAGTATACACACACAGTACAAGCACCAGCGTTGGTCAGAGTCCTGTATAGGAGATGGCAAAACTGAACTCCCTTTGTTGAGTTTGCAGTGGCAAACCATATATACAACTCTATTCATCTAGTCCTAGTACATCGCACATGCTGCAACAGTAACTAGATAACACAACATGACTGACTTCTGCGTCTGTCCCTGTATGTGGCTACAGTGGCTCCTGCCTCTATAGCGGCTACAGTACCACAGCAGGGGGCCTTTTCGGCGCCGCCTTCCCTTGCTATAGATTATCTAATACGTGAATCACTGGAAAAAAAAACCCGAACAAATTCACATCGCATTCTAGTCTCCTGTTATTTGCAATGTCAAATATCTGACCGCCCCAGAACAACCCGCTGGCAAAAAGAAGAAGAATAAATTCACACAGCACAAATTATGCATTGCTGCTTCTTCAGTCAAAGCGATGGCAGCTCCAAGTTTCCTTCTGTCAATGGAGGTCACGGACGGGCACTCCAACTGCAGGCAAGGTCCATCTGCAGTGTTAGACGCACCTTAACGAAGAACTAGTAACTAGTACTATATGTGGTAATAATAATAGTCTTGGAGCAGCGTACTTGATTACTCCCTCAGTTGTTCCACATTGACACGTTCTTCTTGGATTTCATCCCTTGAAATTTCCTCCACTTCGTCCAACAATACTTTCCTCCGTTTCATCCCCTGAAACGTCACATCCAGTCAAGTGACGAGATATTCCAACAGCAAGAAAGGTACATACTCAGTATGCAACGCATAAAGCAGCAGTCCTGTTAATTTACCTGAGGCGTCAGCAGAGAGGCTGATTTCATCCCTTGAAATTTCCTCCATTTCATCCTCTGAAACGGCACATGCAGTCAAGTGACGAGATATTCCAAGTATGTAACGTATGCAGCAGTTGTGTTGATTTACCTGAAGCGTCAGCAGAGAGGCTGATGTTTGTTTTAAAGCTGAAAGGATCTCTCGTGTACTTCACATACCACTTCCTTCGAATGTTGTTGTTGTAATCATGTGTATATGCCTTGACCTGCTTGATATGGCTAACCTACTGCCACCTTGTGTGAACACAGCAGAGGAAAGCGGCGTCGACTTTGCCCCCTGCTGTGATACCGTAGCCGCTGCAGGTGCAGGCGCCGCACGGCTCACCTGCAGCACTGTAGGCACAAGCAGTGGCCGGCGCAGAGCCAGCCCTGTATGCTTATCTAGTTACTGTTACAGCATGTGCGCTGTACTTTGGTTAGATAGATATAGTTGTATAAATAGGGCACCAAGGCAACTCAGTAAAGAGAGCTCAGATTTACCATCACACAGACAGGGCCTTGGCCAACGTTGTTGTCTTGTATTGTGCGTGCTTGCTCTGTTCTTCCTTCTTTTTCTAGCTTGATCCGTAGGGCGTGGGTACGGACAAAACCAGACTAGTGGTCTGGGAGACTAGTGGTCTGGGAGGCCAGGGGTCTGAGACTAGTGGTCTGGGAGACTAGTGGTTTGGGAGACCAGGGGTCTGAGACTAGTGGTCTAGAAGACTAGTGGTCTAGAGACAGTTCACTATCGTCAACCGGTGATCCTGTAGGCCAACATAAACTTGTCCCACTCAGGGCTAGATTCCCCTTTAGCTATGGAAGCCAGCAGCGAGGCGGCGCAGTCTAGAAGCAAATCCCTTGGGTTTACGTCCTTCGAGTATCCAGGGAGTGTTTTCATGTTGTAGTCCTCCAGACCAAGTCTCTGAAGTGCAGGCAAACGCTCTAGTACCTTCAGCTTTGGGCACAGCATGATCACGAGCTTCTGCAATTTTGGTAGATTGTTGATCCTCTCGAGGCCAGGACACCTGACCACTAGAATTTTCAGATCCGGACTGAAGTTCTCCATACTACTTGGGTGCTCATGATGTTGTGGTGGTAAGAACTCTGGGCCAACACCCTTGATGCATGGGACGCTTTCAATCTTTAGAACCTCCAAGCTGGGGAGCTGGCACAAACCATCTGGTAGCTCCGTGCAATAAGGCAAGTCTTCCATCACTAGAAATCTCTAGCTTCCAAGGGACCAATTGCTGTTGGCGTCATCCACTTCGGAAGTCGTTGACTGAAGTACCCTTCGATTTGTAGATTTTCTAAGCAAGGTGGAGGGCAGTGCTCATCAAACACCTTCTCGATTTGTTGCTGGTCTTCCTGTTTCACCAACCGGTGAGCACCTCCACTTCTACTAGTGCACTGTAAGTACAGATCGCTGAGGCGCAACTTTTCACCAAGCTTAACCTTTATAGCAAATGTGGATTAAGATACATTCTCCAGGCCACGAATATCAAGGCTCGTGAGTCGGTTAAGAGGTCCTAATTCTTCCAAACTACACCAATCACCCTCCACGTGGGAAGGAAACCCCTTCAATACCTGTAACAACCTAGAAATCCACACACCAAAAATCACAGCTACAAAAAATTTTTTCTTAAAAATCCCATGTGATGATGAGTGACATTGTAGGAGCCAACCCTAAGAGATGCATTAGAAGTAACCCAACCTAAGTCAACACATAAGCATGTCATATCATTTGTTGATTATGATTATTGAATTTCCAATAAGTAACATGTTGCATACATTGTTAATTCGTTGTGAATTGGATTTCCATTTGCTTTATATTATGCCTAACAATTCCATTAAAATAATAAATCATAAAGTTATTATTAAACAAAATTCCCTAAACTCCAATGAATAAGTCACCTCAGTTGTGAAATCAAATTTCAAACCAAATTTGAATTCAAACAAATGGAAAAGAAATGAAAAATAGAAAAGGAAGAAGAGAAGGCCTCCCACCAAATTGCTTTCGGCCCAACCATAAGACCGACAGCCGTCCCCACCAGCCACCACCAACCCAACCCATGTAACGCCATCGGCTCATGGCGGCCCGACTTGACCCAGGCGTCGCACCATCGCACACGTCGTCCTCGCTTGTCGTCACCCACCACCTTGGCCCAGGTCACCAGCCACGTTGCCCATGCTCATCGTCTCCCCATCTCCGCTTCAGCCCGGCACTGCTCATTGGACCCATGACGTCAGCGCTCAGGTGCTTCTTCCCCACGCCGCGCTCAAACCACCGTGCGACAGAGCCCCAACAGCAATGGCAAGGTGGGCCAGGGGTCATGCCCGGGGCATGGACCTGTCTCCCCCTTGGCGCTGCGCCCACGCAACCCCTCGTGACCGTAGGATGCAAGCAAGCGCCGCGATTGCCCTTGATCCCTGTCCGCCGATCACCGAGCTCCATGGCCGAGCTCGGCTATAAAGGCCACGGTCCTCGGAGCCCTAGCGCTGGTCTCGTTGCCCACCACCACCTCGGTGGCCATCCACTAAGCACCCAAACCTAGAGAGAAGAGGGAGAAGAGGAAGAAGGGGGGGAAAGAACGCCGAAGCCGCCGTAGGGGAGGAGATCGCCGGAGCCGGGAGCAACGCCGTCGGCTACATCACCGACGCGGGTCGGCACGGCACTGCACGGCTTCCGGAGCTACACGACCTCGAATTGACACTGCACCGCCATCCTATCTCCCACAACACCTACGGTGAGCCTTCCGATCCCTCTCTGCCGTCGAACCTCATCGTCGGCCATGGCGCTCCACACCTAGAAGCGCGTAGGCCAGTGCCTTGCCTCAGCCACTTGGAACACATGCACCCACGCGCACACCGGGATCACCGTGACACCCCACCGGAGCCCATAGCGCACCAGCGTGCGCATCGCCGTCGACGCCGCCGCCATGGCGCACCAGACCACCGGTCCGAGCACGCGACCACCGGTCCAAGCACCAGACCACCGTGCTGAGCACCAGACCACCGTGCCGAGCACCAGACCACCGTGCCGTGCACCAGACCACCGGTTCGAGCACCCGACCACCGGTCGAGCACCACCACCACCGTGGCGATCTTCTGGGGGCGCGCTGGCACCTCCTTGACTGGCCCATCCCGTTCGCTGAAGCCACGGGTAACTCACGCGCACGCCGTGACCACCCCGCTGGAGTCCCGTGGTTCACCCGCGTGCCTCGCCGTCGTCTTCACCGTCGCCGTGGCCGCCGGGATGTCCCCACCGGCCACAGGAGAACCAAGCCTCGCCTTGAGTCTAGATGACCTCGCCGTGTTCCCACGAATCCGTAGAAGCGTGCACGCCCCGCCGAGACGTTTTACCATGACCGTAGACACCTCACCGATACCGCCGTCGAGCTCGGAAGGGCGCCACCGTGGCCAAAGCCACCGGAGGCCCTGGAGGACCCCTCGACCTGCCCAACATGCCCGTTGGGGCGTTGCCATACCGCCGCGCCACCACGTAACCGCCTATGCACGCAGCCCCGCCATTCCTCATGACGTCGGTGGAGCTCGAGCCGCCGCTCGTCGTAGCCAGCACCTTGGGGAAGCTGTGGCCGCCACTTTGACCCCATCGACACGATCGCCCGTGGCCTGAGGAAGCTTTTCCCTCCCCAATCGGACACCAGCGCCACTGCTGGGCTCACCAAGGCTTCATGCCGGCAAGAAACACCGCCGGAGAGGAAGCAGGGGAAACTCCCCTCGCCGGCCACATGCCCATGCACCCGGTGCACGTGGACCACAGAGAGAGAGGAGAGGGATGGACTTGGTCCACCATGGACCCTGCCTTAGGTCCATGGACCGTGAACTTGCGTCCACCGTGGACCACGCCTGTGGACCACAGCCCAGTAAGAGCCCACGACTATGACGTGGCAGAGCCACAACACGCCACGTGTCCGGGTCGGCCCGGCCCAGACCGGCCCAACCCGAGCCCACCAGAGCCCAGTTCGGACCCAGCCCATATTGATCGTTGACTGGTCAACATTGACCGTTGACCTAGCCCCACATGTTAGTGGCGCAAACACTCCGGGCCCACACGTCAGATGGTGACGTCATGCTGACATCACGCGGGACCCACACGTCGGAAGCCAAGCCACGGTGACGGTGACGTCATCGCCACGTCCGACGCCGCAGCGTCGGCCCAGGCCCACATGTCGGTGACCACGATCGCTGACTGCTTGACCGATTGACTAACGTTGACCGACGTTGACTTGACCGGACCCACCTGTCAGTGACCCAATAGCCTTTGGCCCCACCTGTCGGTGAGCATGACGTTGATGACGTCATGCTGACGTCAGCAAGCCACAAGGACCAACCACAGCGTGACACGTGTCAGCCCAGGATTAACTCAGCCTTTTTCCATTTTCAGAAATAGATTTAATCTTCGGAAATTCGTAACTAATTCATACGACCTCAGAAAAATACGAAACCAGGACTAAAATTCATCTAAAATCGAGCTCTCGCAAATGAACCCATGTTTGAGTGCATTTGGCTCTTTTGAATTTTCATTGCTTCTTTGTGCTATTCTATAGGCGTCGCTAACGCGACTATAATGCTGATCGTTTGCGGACTCGGAGAAAACCCGATTTAACGAGGATCGTGAGTACCGTGAGAGAGTCGGAGACGACTACTGCTTGAAGGTGCCACATCCCACCCAATCTCAGAAAGCACCTATTACGCATGGCTAAAGTAGAAATGCTAGTGCTTACTTTATTGTCATATCACACTATGGTAGGACTTGCATGGTAGTATGCTTTCTTGATGGCCTTTACCTTGACGCAACCTTACCCCTCTCACCCGCGTTGTTAGGCTAGTCACACGCTTGCTATTATATTTCATTGCTTACTACTTCTACTACGCTTACACTACATTGATGCGTGGTGGAAGCTGGTAATTGGGGAGAGTCTTGCGTGTGTGACTTGGGTGAGTGGAGGTGAGGTTGTGTCGACCAAGTTGGAGTATCTGACGAGCACAGGACAAGTCTTGCAGTGGTGCTACTGGGCACCCCTAGAATGGATACTGTGGTGGGTAAATGGTATATGAGGTGGCCTTGGGTGTGATCCAAAGATGGGAGGAGCCCAGGTGGAGGAGGTCTTGTGGTGGCACGGTAAATGGAAACCCCGATGAAGACATTACGGCTTGGTCATCCCTAAGGACTTACTAGTACTCAGATTCACCGGGAAGCCTTACGTACCACTCGCCCTATATGGTGCGGGGGGCCGGGACTACTTGGTAGGATATTGCCACTCTTGCTAGGTTGTTAGCGGACAATGTAAGGAGGTGCAGGGAGTGCGGAGGATTTCCCCACACCTTCCAGAGACTTCATGGAGACCTTGTGGACCCGGCTCATGACTCACGGTTTGACCACCCCAGTAGGACTTGGGGTGTACCAGGCTGAATGGTAGAGTGGCATTATCCTAGGCTAGCAAGCGGCCGGAATCTGCCCAGTTGACGGCGGTCAGCGAGGAAGGCGGATCTTATGGTTATGTAAAACCTCTGCAGAGTGTATGGTTGATCGATCGATACATATGCCGGCTTGTCGGCTATGGACCTTTCCCAGGTTTCGCTTAAACTAGATAGAGAGATGAGTCTTTCTTTTCTCCCCACAGGATGAGTGTTGGGACGTAGCCGGGGCTACGGGCCTTGAGACGATTGTCGAGAGGAGTTGGCTGTCGGTGAGCGATGGTATGGTCGTGGTATGGTGATGGTGTGGATATGGTGGTATATCGATCCCAGGATCGAAACCTGGCTCTGGAATGGGAATGGGAATGGGATGGAATGGGTGAGAATGGTGTTAAAACTTGACCAACCATTATTATGAACTTGATATGCTAATACATAGGAAACTCCAGCTTTATAGGTTCCTTTTGATTATATCCAACTTGCATCCAATTTCCACAAAGCAATGCTCCTAGGGTTGGGAGTGGCGATTACAAATCGTCTCGATAAATTTTGGCACACGAGTTACTGGCGAGGAGTATAGCTCCGAGAGTTTGACGATTGAGGGTTCGTTCCTATGCTCGAGTTTGGCGATCTTATCTTCAAGTCAATTACGAATGAATGTTACTTTTGATTCCGCCAATGCGGCGATGTAATAAATTATGTAATTCCGCACTATTTGTACTCTGATGTTATCGTTGTATGGATGTGATATTCGACTGGAATTTGGGTAATATGATCTACAACGGTCTTATTACACTTTGACTCTGTGGATTTCCCTTCGTGGAAATCGGGGTTGTTTCAATACCCTTAAATTAGTTAGGCCACTGAAACCGCTGGGTATATTATTTTTGAAAACTTACCAAAATTGTTCAGCTTACTTTGAATTTAAAGTATATTTGAAATAATATATAAATTTGGTTTTGATTCTAGGTTCAAACGAATTCAAAGTCCATTTGAAAAAGTCTTAGGAAATCAAATTTGAAAAAAAACTCTCTCCTCTCTCTTTACGGCGTGGCATGACGAGTGCATTCAACACCGGCTGCTCTTTCCCCTCGCTTACGCCCACCGCTTCCTCCTCCCATTTTTTTTCTCCCACGCGAGCCCAGCTTCGGCCGCTTTCCTTTCCCTACCGCCTCGCTTCCTCCCGCGTTAAGCCTAGCGAGGTCAGGGCCTTGCCGCTGGCCCATCTTCCGCCGCCCGCCAGTTCCTCTCCTTCCCTCTCCAGCCGGCCCAGTGGCCAGGCCTAGCCAGTCGCCCGTGCCCTCTTCTCCTTTCTTTCGATGACATGTGGGGCCGCCTTGTCAGCAACCCATCTTCTTCCTTGCGCGTCCCCGAGCCGGACTCATGCCCTTTGAGAGTCCATGCTCGCCCGCCTCGCTTCGTTTCGTGCTTCCCAAGCCGCGCCAGGTACCATAAATAGTGAGCTCCCTGCCGCCTCCTCCCTCCCTCCGCACCAATGTCTGCAGCCTAAGCGCCCACAGACCACCACGACCACCTAAGCGCCATCTGCCGTCGACCCGCCAAGCCGCGTGCAGTCTTAGGGCCTCCTCCGCCGTCGGGAACCATCTAGGTGCGTTCTCCATCTCCTTCTCCTTCTCCCCGTGTTCCCAGTCAGTTCTCTTGTGGCCCGTACCTATCTTCCCATGAATGCCGGTGAGGTCCCGGATTTTCAGCCATGGCGCCACCGTCCCTGTCAGCGTCGGTCACCCCTTCCCCCTCCCAATCAATTTTAGCCGTCCGTTTTCAGATCTGTGGCCCAGATTAGAAGATACCCTTTCACTGATATTTTTATTAAATAGCCCCTCGGTTTGTTCCAAATAGAACCCGCCATCCTTTGCATATTCCATGCTTTTCTGCTTTTCTTCCTTTAAAAGCGTATTTTATTCGGTTGACTTCAAAATACGTTTTCACTTATTTACAGATTTGCCACTATTTTTGTTTTAGCCATAAAATCTCCGTTTTAACTCCGATTTGGTCCGTTCAACTTGCGTTAGGTTCATAATTTCATGATGTACATGTTAATACTATTGTTAAGTATGTTTTCAATTTTTAAAATTCGTGGTTAGAATTAATCTATTATTTTAAACTAGTGTTCGGCTATGGACCTTTCCTGGGTTTCGCTTAAACTAGATAGAGAGATGAGTCTTTCTTTTCTCCCCCTGGGATGAGTGTTCGGACGTAGCCAGGGGCTACGGGCCTTGAGACAAAGGCTTAGATAGGGAGTTGGCTGTCGGTGACGATGGTATGGTATGGCGTGGTATGGTGATGGTGTGGATATGGTGGTATATCGATCCCAGGATCGAAACCTGGCTCTGGAATGGGAATGGGAATGGGATGGAATGGGTGAGAATGGTGTTAAAACTTGACCAACCATTATTATGAACTTGATATGCTAATACATAGGAAACTCCAGCTTTATAGGTTCCTTTTGATTATATCCAACTTGCATCCAATTTCCACAAAGCAATGCTCCTAGGGTTGGGAGTGGCCAGTACAAATCGTATTGATAAATTTTGGCACACGAGTTACTGCTTTGAGGAGTATAGCTCCGAGGAGTTTGACAGTTGAGGGTTCGTTCCTACGCTCGAGTTTGGCGATCTTATCTTCAAGTCATTACGAATGAATGCTACTTTTGATTCCGCCAATGCGGCGATGTAATAAATTATGTAATTACGCACTATTTGTACTCTGATGTTATCGTTGTATGGATGTGATATTCGATGGAATTTGGGTAATATGATCTACAACGGTCTTATTACACTTTGACTCGTGGATTTCCTTAAATGGAAATCGGGGTTGTTTCGATTGGTATCGAGCCATACTTGACCATAGGACGAAACCCTTAGAAATGGACGATATAATAGGAAGTGGACAGCCCTTCTTTCGGTTATATACCGACCACTCATTTACTTTTATGCAAGGCTTATCTATTTATTGACCTGCTAACACTGCCTCCTTAAAACATGCGAGATGGCAATGAACGTCGAATGGCCGCCTCTAGGACCGCTACCTCTGACCACGCCAAGCTTACCTTTGACCTCACGTGAGCTCGGGGTTTTGCACGCACCCTCTGCCGAGTTCTCGTCACGTTAGGAGTCCCTAACGAGCTTGTCAAGGTCACTGTGCATCGGAAGTCAACTCAGGGAGGAGGAATCGAAGGACCAGTTGTCACCTCCGTCGAGTTCCCAGCTAGCACTACCTTACCGACTGTCCCAGCTTCCACCGAGTTGACCATAGAGGACACAGTTGAGGAGGGATCATGCAGTGTCTCACACAAGGCACTTCAGCAGAGTGATGAGGATCACTACGAGCACTGAAGACGCACGAGTTTCGTCTACTTCCCCAGGCCCTCGACCTCAGCCTTACCCCTAGTGAGCAGAGTTTCACAGCCGGCAGAGTTATCCTTGCAGAGGAGGATAGATGCCTTCGTGTCTCAGCTATCCACCTACTAGAGCAGGGACAGTCGTGACCCAGCTCGAGCGGAAGAGACGCGTCGGGACCGGACTCTTCTGTGGGAGTGCCAGGAGTGAGACTTGCAGGGAGCACTGGAGCGAGCTAGTCTGCTCGAGGCAGTTGCCAAGCTACATGACGAGCTCAACCATCATGAGGAAGTCCACAGAGCCAAGGTCGGACGACTTACGGGACAAGGCAAATGACCTAGGCAAAGAACTGCTACCTCGGCAAAGAAGGTCTTAGAGTTGCGAGTGAGTTGGACGACAAGAAGGCCGAGTTCAACCATAGAGGAGACAGAGAGAGGTCCAAGGGGATTGATATGCTGAAAATCCAATCTCGGAACAAGACCCTGACCCAGGAGCTGGAAGAGATAAGGAAGAAGGCTGTTCGCAACCAGGGTCACCTGATCGAGGCACTCAGGCAGACTGAGTACTTACAGGACAAGTGTGAGAGGACATGGCAGGCTTGGCAGAAGTCTGACAAGAAGCGCCTCAGGGAGATGAAGGGTATGTGGGATCAGTTACCCAAGGCGATTCGCAGCAAGACGAGGCCTAGGATAGAGGAGTTTGATTAGCCCCGGACTCGCCTCAACCTAGATGCCCCCCCTACCCTACCCGGGAGCTAAAGCGTCTTGAGGAGCTTGCCGAGGCCTTGAAGTCGTGTCCCGACTTCACAAGTCCGACGAGGAGATCGAGATCGAGAACAATCAGATCCTGCTGCGGTGTCTGAGTTAGAGTAGATGACCTGCGTGGTCATGAAATATGTCAGTAGCTTCCATGAGTTGTACTCCATGATGTACCCCTTATGAGATGTATTATGAGACTCTATGCGTAGTACGATTCTCGCACGTCTTCAAGTGTAGCTATTGGAGATGATGCTATGTAATAAAACCCATGTAATGAATGATTTGGATCTTATTGCATCTTATGGATCTTATTGCTTAGTTGTAATGAGTGTTGGATAGTATTAATGTTTTTCTTTAAATCATCAAAATCATATAATCACATTGAAATATAAGCACATATGGCACAAGCACTAAAATTCCTATGATCCGTGTTGCAGATGCCGAACCGCCGATCTGCTCGCCTAATGAACCGTGGACGAGCACCCATCCCCGAACTAGCCGAACCCAATGGGGGACGTGGTGGCAACAACCGTGGCCGTGGCCGTGGCCGTGGACGCGGAGGGATACCCTTCAACCTAGAGAATACCCCGCCGCCTGTTGAGGAGAACATTCCGCCACCACCACCACCAAACCTGGCAGAAGTGATGGCACAGCAGACCCAGCTTCTTGCAGCTCTTGTTGAAGGAGCAAACCGTCGCTAGGGAGGTCAGCAGAATGACTTCCAAAGGAAGCTAGAAGGATTCCTGAAGCTAAGGCCACCTACCTATGATGGCACCGATCCTGACCCGCTTGTAGCTGATGACTGGCTCAAGGAGATGGAGAAGAAGCTTGACCTCACTACTTTCACCGACGATGAGTGTGTTGGAGCTGCCACACACCAGCTCACAGGTGCAGCACGCGCCTGGTGGGACAGTTTCAGTGATTCCCATGAGGACCACCGCCAATATCTCGTGGGATGAGTTCACCAAGCATTCACTTTGAGTACCACATTCCCAAGGGTATTATGGAGGCCAAGGCGAGGAGTTCCACAACATCAAGATGGGAAAGGATAAGGTGACCGAGTACACTACTCGTTTCACCAACCTTCTGCGCTATGCATCTTCCTATGTTGTGAACTCTGAGAAGGAGAAGCTGTACTATTACCGCAAGGGACTTAACCCGCACATCAAGCTGAAGTTTGGCGGTATTGAGAGTAACACACTGCGTGCTCTGGTGGATCGCTGCATCCAGATTGAGAAAGACCATGCTGAAGCTGGAGAAGAGTACAGGGAGAGAAAGCGTAAGCCTGAGGAGTCTTTCCGTGGCCGTGATCGCAAGAGGTTCCGCAGAGATGCACCATCCAGGGAACGCTCACGCCACAACAGGGATGACAACCCTGGACCGAGTAAGGGAAGTGGAGGCTACACCGCCAAATACTCCCGCCTTGCTCAGGATCGTTACACCAAGGACCGTTATGCTCAAGACCGCAACACTCAGGATCGTTTCAACCGTTCCCGCTCAGCGAATGAACGCCCAGCGCAGAACCGCTCCGCACCAGGTACCGGAAACTGGAAGGCACTTGCGCCAACCCCTACAGGCGGTGCGCCTTTCACCTGCTTCGCTTGTGGCCAACCGGGTCACAAAGCCATGAATGTCCTCGAACTCAAATTTGCTCGAAGTCTCAGTTCAAGGGATCTGCTACCCGTGGACGTCTCAACCATCTGGACACTGAGGAAGCACAGACTGCCCCTGACGTGGTGTACGGTATGTTTTTAGTTAATGGCAATACTGCATCAGTTCTATTTGATTCTGGAGCAACTTGTTCATACATATCATCCAAGTTTGCATGAGAACATGATCTACCTGTAACCCCACGTGAAAAGCCTATCATCACCAGCTCACCTTTAGGAGACCTAAAATGCACCCACATCTATAAGGGAGTGAGTCTTACCATTGAGGGTCTTACCTTTAAAAGCCGACCCTAACCTCATTACCTTCCACAAACCTAGATGTTATCTTAGGTATGGATTGGCTAACCATTCACCGAGGTATCATATCATGTTCACCTAGATACGTCCAAGTGGCCCATCCATCAGGCCAAATTATTAGATGTGAACCCCAGTCTGGAAAGTCCACCTCTATCCTATGTGCCCTTAAAGCAAGTTCAGAATCATAAGAAGAGGAAAAGACAGTTCATGATGTGCCTGTGGTCAGAGACTATCCCGATGTATTCCCTGAAGAATTAACGGGTATGCCACCAGACCGTGATGTAGAGTTCATCATTGATCTTTTGCCGGGGACAGGACCCATTGCCAAGAGACCCTATCGCATGTCAGTAGATGAACTGGCCGAGCTCAAGAAACAGCTTGATGAGCTCATCTCAAAGGGATATATCATACCCAGTGCTTCACCCTGGGGATCCCCTGTTCTATTTGTTAAGAAGAAGGATGGCTCGATGAGAATGTGTATTGATTACCGGAACTTGAACGCAGTCACCATCAAGAACAAGTATCCCCTGCCAAGGATTGATGATTTGCTTGATCAGCTTAGAGGTGCCAAGTACTTCCCCAAGATTGATCTCAGATCTGGATATCATCAGATGAAGATTCGAGAGAGTGACATACCAAGAGGCGACTTTTCGTGACTAGGTATGGACAGTTTGAGTTCACTGTGGTATCCTTTGGACTCACGAATGCACCAGCATACTTCATGAACATGATGAATAAGGTTTTCATGGATGATCTGGATAAGTTCGTGGTAGTATTCATTGATGACATCCTTGTCTATTCATCCACCGCTGAAGAACATGAATATCATCTGAGAACTGTACTTGAGAAACTAGCCCAACATCAGCTCTATGCAAAGTTCAGCAAATGTGAGTTTTGGCTACAGGAAGTTGCTTTCCTAGGCCATGTACTATCAGCTGAAGGTGTAGCAGTTGACCCAGCTAAGATTGAGGCTATGAAAGAATGGGAACAACCCCATAATGTGACAGAAGTCAGAAGTTTCTTGGGATTGGCTGGATATTATCGCCGATTCATCGGGAACTTTTCCAAGTTAGCCCGTCCGATGACCAACCTTCTGAAGAAGACCAAGGAGTTTGAATGGACGCTCGAGTGCGAACAAAGCTTCTAGGAATTGAAACGGAAGCTTACCACCACTCCTGTGTTGGCATTGCCAGATATCAGCAAAGATTTTGTGGTCTATTGTGATGCATCCCGTCAAGGACTTGGTTGTGTATTGATGCAAGATGGAAGGGTGATAGCTTATGCTTCCCGACAGTTGAAAGAACATGAGAACCGTTACCCTACTCATGATCTTGAGTTAGCAGCAGTTGTGCATGCCTTGAAGATCTGGAGGCACTACTTGATAGGCAATAAGTGTGATATCTACACTGATCACAAGAGCTTGAAGTACTTCTTCACTCAAGAGGATTTGAATATGAGGCAACGCCGATGGCTAGAGTTGATCAAGGACTACGACCTGGAAATTCACTATCATCCGAGAAAAGCTAATGTAGTCGCAGATGCTCTCAGTCGCAAGAGTTACTGTCACACTTTGATCACTGAATTCGTACCACCTGAGCTCAAGGAAGAGATTGATAATTTCCAACTTGAGATACTACCACATGGCTTGCTGAATGAGCTCCGCATACAGTATGATCTCACAGATCGCATCCGTCAAGCTCAGAAAAATTGTGAGGAGATTGAATATCTCCGTGGTCTGATGAAACTAGGCTACAAGACCAACCACCATGAAGATGAACAAGGAACCATTTGGTTCAAGGATAGAATCTGTGTACCTTCTGATCCAACCCTACGAGAGGAAATTCTGTCAGAAGCCCATGACTCTAAGTACTGTATTCACCCTGGAAATTCAAAGATGTATCAAGACTTGAAGAAACACTTTTGGTGGAAAGGCATGAAGACAGACATTGTAGGACATGTGGCACGATGTGACACCTATAATAGATTCAAGGCTGAACATCAAAGGCCTGCAGGATTGCTAAAGCCTCTTGACGTTCCCGAGTGGAAATGGGAGAGTATATCCATGGATTTCATAGTCGGATTGCCCCATTCACAGAAAGGCAACGATTCCATCTGGGTGATAGTTGATCGTTTGACCAAGATTGCTCACTTTGTACCAGTGAAGACCAAGACCAACGTAGAAAAATTAGCAGATCTATATATTGAGCATATTCTCAGACTGCACGGAGCTCCCTCTAGTATTGTATCTGATCGTGGTCCTCAGTTTGTGTCCCGATTCTGGGAAGCTCTGCACAAGTCTATTGGAACTAAACTTGATTTCAGTACCGCTTACCACCCGCAGACAGATGGACAGACAGAACGAGTAAATCAGATCTTAGAAGACATGCTTCGCGCTAGTGTGCTGAATTATGGATCTGATTGGGAGAAATGCTTACCCTTTGCAGAGTTCTCTTATAACAACAGCTACCAAGCCAGTATCAAGATGTCGCCGTTTGAAGCCTTGTATGGCAGACCTTGTAAGACACCTTTGATGTGGTCTCAACCGGGTGAAAGATCATTATTTGATTCCGCTAAGATTCAAGATGCCAAAGAAGGAGTTGCTCAAGTAAGAGAGAATTTGAGAATTGTTCAAAGTCGATACAAGAGCTATGCTGACAAAAGGAGAAGAGAACTTGAGTTTAATGTGGGAGACTTCGTTTATCTCAAGGTATCCCCGCTACGTGGAACTGTCAGATTCCATGTGAAAGGGAAGCTTGCCCCTAGATTTGTTGGCCCATACAAGATTTGCAAGAGGATTGGAAAGCTCGCCTACGAACTTAAGCTACCCGAGGAATTGACAGGTGTACATCCCGTATTCCATGTCTCACATTCTACGCAAATGTTTGAGAGTGCCCGACAAGTAATCCCGATGATACACTTGACATTCAAGATACACTTGAGTATAGAGAACATCCTATCGAATTACGGACGGAGATACCAAAGAAACCCGAAGCAAGACTATTCCTATGTGCAAGATCCAATGGAGTAATCATCTTTGAAAGAGAAGCAACATGGGAGAAAGAGTCGACCTCCGACTATGATATCCTTACCTCTTTGAAGAGTACGTTATGCTTTAATCTCGGGACGAGATTCTGTTAAGGGGGTAGGACTGTAACAACCCAGAAATCCACACACCAAAAATCACAACTACAAAAAAAAATTCTTAAAAATCCCATGTGATGATGAGTGACATTGTAGGAGCCAACCCTAAGAGATGCATTAGAAGTAACCCAACCTAAGTCAACACATAAGCATGGCATATCATTTGTTGATTATGATTATTGAATTTCCAACAAGTAACATGTTGCATACATTGTTAATTCAAGTTGTGAATTGGATTTCCATTTGCTTTATGTTATGCCTAACAATTCCATTAAAATAATAAATCATAAAGTTATTATTAAACAAAATTCCCTAAACTCCAATGAATAAGTCACCTCAGTTGTGAAATCAAATTTCAAACCAAATTTGAATTCAAACAAATGGAAAAGAAATGAAAAATAGAAAAGGAAGAAGAGAAGAAGGCCTCCCGACCACCTGCTTCGGCCCAACCCATATGACCAAGAACCTTGCCCACCACCCACCGGCCAACCCATGTAACCGCTCGCTTTCTCATGTGGCCCGACTTATGACCCAGCGTCACCGTCACGCCCGTCGGCCTCGTTCTTGCAGGTCATGCCACCTTGGGCCCAGCGTGTCGGCCGCATGACGTTGCCCATGCCCGCAAGTCGTCTCCCGTCTCCGCTTGCTGCGGCCACGCTCATTGGACCCATACGTCGGCCTCTTGTGCTTCTTCCCCACGCCGTGCTCAAACCACCGCGCGACAGAGCCCCGACAGCAATGGCAGGGTGGGCCAGGGGTCATGCCCGGGGCATGGACCTATCTCCCCCTTGGCGCCGTGCCCACGCAACCCCTCATGACCGTAGGATGTAAGCAAGAACCACGATTGCCCTTGATCCCTGTCCGCCGATCACCGAGCTCCATGGCCGAGCTCGGCTATAAAGGCCACGGTCCTCGGAGCCCTAGCGCTCGTCCCGTTGCCCACCGCCACCTCATGGCCATCCACTATGCACCCAAACCTAGAGAGAAGAGGGAGAAGAGGAAGAAGGGGGGGAAGAACGCCGAAGCCGCCATAGGGGAGGAGATCGCCGGAGCCAGGAGCAACGCCGTCGGCTACATCACCGACGCGGGTCGGCACGGCACCGCACGGCTTCCGGAGCTACACAGCCTCGAATTGACACTGCACCACCATCCTATCTCCCACAACACCTACGGTGAGCCTTCCGATCCCTCTCTACCGTCGAACCTCACCGTCGGCCATGGCGCTCCACACAGAAGCGCGTGAGGCGATGGCCTTGCCTCGACCACTTGGAACACATGCACCCACGCCACACAGGATCACCGTGACACCCCACCGGAGCCCATAGCGCACCAGCGTGCGCATCGCCGTCGACGCCACCGCCATGGCGCACCAGACCACCGGTCCGAGCACGCGACCACCGGTCCAAGCACCAGACCACTGTGCCGAGCACCAGACCACCGTGCCGAGCACCAGACCACCGGTTCGAGCACCCGACCATTGGTCAGAGCACCGACCACCGTGGCCAGTACTGCTGGGAGCGCCTGGCACCTCCTTGACTGGCCCATCCCGTTCGCTGAAGCCGCGGGTAACTCACGCGCACGCCGTGACCACCCCGCTGGAGTCCCGTGGTTCACCCGCGTGCCTCGCCGTCGTTTTCATCATCGCCGTGGCCGCCGGGATGTCCCCACCGGCCACAGGAGAACCGAGCCTCGCCTTGAGTCTGGATGACCTCGCCGTGTTCCCACGAATCCGTAGAAGCGTGCACGCCCCGCCGAGACATTTTACCATGACCGTAGACACCTCACCGATACCGCCGTCGAGCTCGGAGGGGCACCGCCGTGGCCAAAGCCACCGGAGGCCCTAGAGGACCCCTCGACCAGCCCAACATGCCCGTTGGGGCGTTGTGTCGCCCACGCGCACCACAGAACCGGCCTATGCCACAGCCCCGCGCCATTCCCGCACGTCAGTGGAGCTCTAGCCGCCGCTCGCCGTGGCCAGCACCTTGGGGAAGCTTTGGCCACCACTTTGACCCCACTGACACAGTCGCCGTGGCCCAGGGAAGCTTTTCCCCTCCCCAATCAGACACCAGCGCCACCGCGGGGGCTCACCGAGAGCTCGCCGCCGGCAGGAGCACCGCCGGGAGAGGAAGCAGGGGAAACTCCCCTCGCCGGCCACATGCCCATGCACCCGGTGCACGTGGACCACAGAGAGAGAGGAGAGGGATGGACTTGGTCCACCATGGACCGTGTACTTGCGTCCACCGTGGACCACGCCTGTGGACCACAGCCCAGTAAGAGCCCACGACTACGACGTGGCAGAGCCACAACACGCCACGTGTCCGGGTCGGCCCGGCCCAACCCGAGCCCACCAGAGCCCAGTTCAGACCCAGCCTGTATTGACCGTTGACTGGTCAACGTTGACCGTTGACCTGGCCCCACATGTCAGTGGCGCAAACACTCCGGGCTCACACGTCACATGGTGACGTCATGCTGACATCACGCGGGACCCACACGTCGGAGGCCAGCACAGCCGGGGGTGACGTCATGCTGACGTCACACTGACATCAGCTGCTGACGTCAGCAGCCCAGGCCCCACATGTCAGTGACCCTGACTGTTGACCGTTGACTAACGTTGACCGATGTTGACTTGACCGGACCCACCTGTCAGTGACCCAATAGCCTTTGGCCCCACCTGTCGGTGAGCATGACGTTGATGACGTCATGCTGACGTCAGCAAGCCACAAGGACCAACCATAGCGTGACATGTGTCAGCCCAGGATTAACTCAGCCTTTTTCCATTTTCAGAAATAGATTTAATCTTTGGAAATTCGTAACTAATTCATACGACCTCAGAAAAATACGAAACCAGGACTAAAATTCATCTAAAATCAAGCTCTACGCAATGAACCCATGTTTGAGTGCATTTGGCTCTTTTGAATTTTCATTGCTTCTTTGTGCTATTCTATAGACGTCGCTAACGCGACTATAATGCGGTCATTTGCAGACTCGGAGGAAAACCGGACGGACGAGGATCGTGAGTACCGTGAGGAGTACGGAGACGACTACACTGAAGGTGCCACATCCCACCCAATCTCGTAGCACCTATTACGCATGGCTAAAGTAGAAATGCTAGTGCTTACTTTATTGTCATATCACACTATGGTAGGACTTGTATGGTAGTATGCTTTCTTGATGGCCTTTACCTTGACGCAATCTTACCCCTGCTCACCCTGCTGTTAGGCTAGTCACACGCTTGCTATTATATTTCATTGCTTACTACTTCTACTACGCTTACACTACATTGATGCGTGGTGGAAACTGGTAATTGGGGAGAGTGCTGCGTGTGTGACTTGGGTGAGTGGAGGGTGAGGGTTGTGTCGACCAAGTTGGAGTATACGACGAGCCTGGGACAAGTCTTGCCATGGGGTGCTACCTGGGCACCCCTAGAATGGATACCTGTGGTGGGTAAATGGTATATGAGGTGGCCTTGGGTGTGATCCAGTGATGGGAGGAGCCCAGGGTGGAGGTGCTGTGGTGGCACGGTAAATGGAAACCCTGATGAAGACATTCTGGCTTGGTCATCCCTAAGGACTTACTAGTACTCAGATTCACCGCGAAGCCTTACGTACCACTCGCCCTATATGGTGCGGGACGGCCGGACTACTTGGTAGGATATTGCCACTACTGCTAGGTTGTTAGCGGACAATGTAAGGAGGTACGGGGTGCGGAGGATTTTCCCCACACCCTTTCGAGACTTCATGGAGACCTTGTGGACCCGGCTCATGACTCACAGTTTCAGCCACCCCAGGCCAGACTTGGGGTGTACTAGGGCTGAATGGTAGAGTGGCATTATCCTAGGCTAGCAAGCGGCCGGAATCAGCCCAGTTGACGACGGTCAGCGAGAAAAGCGGATCTTATGGTTATGTAAAACCTCTGCAGAGTGTATGGTTGATCGATCGATACATATGCCGACTTATCGGCTATGGACCTTTCCTAGGTTTCGCTTAAACTAGATAGAGAGATGAGTCTTTCTTTTCTCCCCCTGGGATGAGTGTTCGGACGTAGCCAGGGGCTATGGGCCTTGAGACAGTGCCGAGAGGGAGTTGACCTGTCGACTAAGCGATGGTATGGCTGTGGTATGGTGATGGTGTGGATATGGTGGTATATCGATCCCAGGATCGAAACCTGGCTCTGGAATGGGAATGGGATGAAATGGGTGAGAATGGTGTTAAAACTTGACCAATCGTTATTATGAACTTGATATGCTAATACATAGGAAACTCCAGCTTTATAGGTTCCTTTTTATTATATCCAACTTGCATCCAATTTCCACAAAGCAATGCTCTTAGGGTTGGGAGTGGCCAGTACAAATCGTACTGATAAATTTTGGCACACAGGTTCTGCTGAGGAGTATAGCTCCGAGGAGTTTGGCGGTTGAGGGGTTCGTTCCTACGCTCGAGTTTGGCGATCTTATCTTCAAACTGTTCTGAATGAATGCTACTTTTGATTCTGCCAATGCGGCGATGTAATAAATTATGTAATTCCACACTATTTATACTCTGATGTTATCGTTGTATGGATGTGATATTCGACTGGAATTTGGGTAATATGATCTACAACGGTCTTATTACACTTTGACTCTGTAGATTTCCCTTCGTGGAAATCGGGGTTGTTTCAATACCCTTAAATTAGGTAGGCCACTGAAACCGCTGGGTATATTATTTATACCTGAGTTAAGAAGGCTTAGATACCTCAGTTGTCGTAACATTCCAATGCCAACAGGAAGCTTCACCAAACTTTCACAATTAGAAAGGTCAATGCACTGCAAAAATTTCATCTTGGCTATTTTTTTGGCAGCCTAGATGTGTTAGTGCCATCTAGGCACAAATACCTGTAACACCCCAAAATTTGCCACTTTTGAAAATAGAGTTAAAATGATTTATTTATGAATTTTTGTGCTCATAAAATATAGGAAAATAAAATTTTTTATTAAATTAAAATTCATCATAAGGTTTAACAACATGTTTGTGCATACATGCCCTTGCATTTGATTTATTTGGTTGAGTTGTTTTGATTAAAAATCTAAAATGGTTTAAATTGCTATTGCAAATGAAATTAAAATTGAATTTGAAGTTAAAGAAAAGAAAGAAAAGAGAATTAGGAAATAAAAACATTTAAAAAGTTGTAAAATTTTATTTTTGAAAACTTACCAAAATTGTTCAGCTTACTTTGAATTTAAAGTATATTTGAAATAATATATAAATTTGGTTTTGATTCTAGGTTCAAACGAATTCAAAGTCCATTTGAAAAAGTCTTAGGGAAATCAAATTTGAAAAAAAACTCTCCCTCTCTCTTCTGGCCCGTGGCCGCAGGCAGACCAGCACCGGCCTGCTCTTTCCCCTCCGCACGGCCCACTGCTCCTCCCCATTTTTTTTCTCTCCCACGCGAGCCCAGCTCGGCCGTTTCCTTTCCCCGGCCTGCTTCTGCTTCCTCCCACGTTCGGCCTAGCAGAAGGCCGCAGCGCCGCGTTGGCCCATCTTCCGCGCCGGCCCAGTTTCCTCTCCCTTCCCCTCTCCAGCCGGCCCAGTGGCCAGGCCTAGCCAGTCGCCCGTGCCCTCTTCTCCTTTCTTTCGATGACATGTGGGGCCGCCTTGTCAGCAACCCATCTTCTTCCTTGCGCGTCCCCGAGCCGGACTCGCCGCCGCCTGGGAGTCCATGCTCGCCCCGCCTCGCTCGGTTGCGTGCTTCCCAAGCCGCGCCAGCGCCATAAATAGTGAGCTCGTGCCTGCCGCCCTCCCTATCCCGCACCAATGCTGCAGCCGAGCGCCCACAGCCACACAGCCACCTAGCGCCGCCGTCTGCCGTCGACCCGCCAAGCCGCGTGCAGTCTCAGGGCCTCCTCCGCCGTCGGGAACCATCTAGGTGCGTTCTCCATCTCCTTCTCCTTCTCCCCGTGTTCCCAGTCAGTTCTCTTGTGGCCCGTACCTATCTTCCCATGAACGCCGGTGAGGTCCCGGATTTTCCGGCCATGGCGCCACCGTCCCTGTCAGCGTCGGTCACCCCTTCCCCCTCCCAATCAATTTTAGCCGTCCGTTTTCAGATCTGTGGCCCAGATTAGAAGATACCCTTTCACTGATATTTTTATTAAAGAGCCCCTCGGTTTGTTCCAAATAGAACCCGCCATCCTTTGCATATTCCACAGCTTCTGTTTTCTTCCTTTAAAAGCGTATTTTATTCGGTTGACTTCAAAAATACGTTTTCACTTATTTACAGATTTGCCACTATTTTTGTTTTAGCCATAAAATCTCCGTTTTAACTCCGATTTGGTCCGTTCAACTTGCGTTAGGTTCATAATTTCATGATCTACATGTTAATACTACTGTTAAGTATGTTTTTAATTTTTAAAATTCGTGGTTAGAATTAATCTATTATTTTAATAAAGCAAATCTCGTTTATTCCATATCTTCTATATTTTAGCTCCGAATTGACCCGTTCAAGTTGCGCCAGATTCATTGCAACGAGATCTACGTGTTAGTAACATTATGTACCATGTCACTATTTCTGAAATTTCATGGTTTAAACTCTAATTTGAATAATAATTATGCAACTGGGTTTTATAAATAAAATATGATTTATTTTACTTTAGTATTATAATTCAAACTTAAATTTGACTTAATTTATATTATCTATAAAATATCTTATATATGTTTTTATATAATTAAAACACATGAAACTAATAGTTTTATGAGTAGATCTTTCGGTAGATGTATCTTTTTCACCGTAGTTCCGATTAACGTGCTTTTCGTGTCTGTGTGTTCTTAGCGAGACGTAGATTCGTTTTACAAACTTTTCATCTTGATTTTATGTTTGGTGTACTATTCTAATTTAGATCTATTGGTTGCTTAACTCCCGTGCCAGACAAACGCAGTAAGGCTCCCCCACATGCCTCTAGACATCAACAGTGTTGTAGGCGTCGACATTTACCATACATGGTGAATGCGGTAAAACCTTTCATATGCGTCTAACAACAACAGTGTTATGGACGCTCACCATCATCTTATACCCGACGGCGTGAGCAATAAGACTTAGTAGCATACGTACTCTCTCTCTCTCGCTTGTAAGGCCATCCCCTTCATCTATAAAAGGGATGCGCTCTCTCCCAACAGGGGGATCCCTGAGTTCACTCGCACACAACAGCAGAACCACTAGGTTAAAACCTCGAGCACACGCTCAAACACTCAGCGCACGTAGGAGCTCCCGTCACTCTCGGCCCTTCAGACCAGAGTCCGACCGGACCTCTTGCACCCCCCATCTTACTCCCTCTCGTTTGTAACCCCACAACAAATTTTATAAATAGATTTTCAGAGGCAAGCACATTAAAAAGACCGTCTCTGAAAAGGCTATTTTCAGAGACAGCCTTCTTACGAGGCCCGTCTTTGAAAATCCAATTACAATTTTTAGAGGCGGTGTCTTACGCAAAGCAGTGTTTCAAAGGCGTCGCCTAGGCATCTAGGCATATCCAGCTTGCCTTGAGAAACAGTGGTGCCTTGTCGCCTAGGCGTCCAGACGGACCCAGCACTTGCGTGGATGCCTAGTCGCCTTTTAAACACTAATGGAGAGGCCTTAGATTTGAGTCGTGCATTGCCGGTGATGACAAGCATATGGCATGAGCCTCGGTAACTATATTGTGCTTCGGGCAATCTTTTGCTCGAGATATCAGCGGCCATGATTACTGTACCAAAATGCTAATCTGAGGCCAAACGTGTCTCTCCACGTTTTTTTTAATGAGAACAATCTTCTTCTCTGGATGCCTCAGAATTAATTTGGGTCTGCTGTTGCAGCTTCAGTCGATCTAGGCCTGGATCCACCTCAGATTGTTTTGTGATGGGCAAATAAATCAGTAAGTCTAAAGTTTACTTGACTAATAACCTGAAGAACACATAGCAACATGTCTGTTAGAGATTGCTTCACATATTCTCAAACATGTGATCTTGATGGACAAGCATACACATATTCTCCGATCCTCATGCATGCATGTTTCTTCTCAGTAGATTGATGATTTCTTCAATATTTAGGCACATAATGCAAATATAGCCTACATGGTTGCTGATCTAAACATGGGGTTTGGCCCTCTGTTCTTCAATGCCATTGTAGAGTTGGTTCTCACCAAATTGTAATGAGTCCTGCGTGTTAGTGTTTTTTCTAGCCTGCAGAAGATAGAGAAGCTAAAATGTTAGAATGGGCAGGAGATGAATTTTCTGTTGTATGATGCTACCTACGCGTTGATTTTAATTTGGTATAATACACACTAATACAGAGACGGGCTTTACTCCCGGTGGAGAACCCCCTCTAGTCCCGGTTCCCCACCCGGGAGTAAGCATCCGGGACTAAAGGGGGTCCTTTAGTCCCGGGTCAGAAACCGGGACTAAAGGTCCCCCTTTAGTCCCGGTGGGTAATACCAACCGGGACTAAAGGTCCTCCCAGCTTTAAAAAAATAATACCTTCCACCGCTGCGTCCCGTGAGATTCGAACCCAAGACCTCATGCATTGCCTCGCGCGTAGCTTACCACCCCACCTACACAACACATCTGACAATGGATGGGATGCTTTCCTTTTGAACTAACCCATCGGGGGACCTTTAGTCCCGGTTGGTGGCTCCAACCGGGACTAAAGGGTCCTTTAGTCCCGGTTGGTGGCTCCAACCGGGAGTAAAGGTCCACCTTTAGTCCCGGTTGTTGTCTCCAACCGGGACTAAAGGTCCCCTGCCACTGTGTCGAGCGCAGTAGCCGTTGGGCAGGGACCTTTAGTCCTGGTTGGAGACACCAACCGGGACTAAAGTTCTCTCTAGTTCCGGGCGCAAAAAATGCCGGGACTAGAGCCCATTTTAGCCTCGGATGAAAGGTCTGTTCTCTACTAGTGACAGGAATTCTGCTTGGTTGGCGCTAACTTACATCATCTGATTTATTTTGCTCGATAATTTGAACATTAGGATATAGATATGCTGATATTGATGAGTCTGCTATTTTCTTCTTTGGGGACTATGCATTCAGTCATGGACATTGCTACTTATGCGAAGCACAGATATTATCATACCGAGTCCCCCACCCTGCCGAACAATGACATGTCATCATAATCTTCTTCTGTATGTCTGGAGGTTCCAGTTTTATTGTACATCAGCGACTCAGTGTTGCTACTATCAGTGTATGACAGTTGTAGGCATTAGATTGTAAGAACTCATTTCACATAAGTCAACTCGTCATTTTTTTTCTGTACTGGAACACATTGAATTGTACCAGGCATGCATAATTGTAACGTTGTGGCAAGCACCGAGTATGCATTATCTGAAAACTCTCAAGAAGTTGCATGTTCTCCTATGATGGTCTGGTGCAAGCTACAATTCTTTAAGAAATAAATTTTGGCAACTGATCTGAGACGTCTGAAGTCTGTCCTAAAGAAGATGCTAAACATGATTGATTCAGGAGTAAATTTGTGCAAAGGATCGGATCTGGTCTTTACATTGTCAGTTTTTTTCAATGACTTGCCTTGATAGATAGAAGCAGCTCACACCATTTGGATTATTAGTAAACCAGAAATTGAAGTGAGGCTTGCTATGTACATTCACTTCGCAAGCAGCATTTCCAGACACACCATAAACCATCAAGCTGAAAGAAGCTGTATCATAACGTTTGTTCTGTAACGACTCAACTTATATATACACATGCCTCTCAATTCTCAAGTGGCAAACTGCATCGAAATTCAACTGTAACGTATACACAGATCACTGAAGAAAAATGAACAAATTAACATCGCATTCTAATCTCATTTTTTTTGCAGTGTTGACCGCCTCAGAACAATCCACAGGCTAAAAAAAGGAATAAATTCACATCACAAATTCTGCATTGCTGCTTCTTTAGTCACGCGATGGCAGCTCCAAGCCTCCAAAGGTTCCTTCTGTCCATGTAGTAGGTCACATATTTTATTTGGATGAAAGTGTTGTTGGGCACTCCAACTGCAGGCAAGGTACAACTGCGTTTTATATATACTCGGCAGTGTTAGATGCCACTTAACGAACAACTAGTAACTAACACCGTATGTAGCAGCTTACTTGATTACTCCCTCAGTTGTTCCATATCCACACATTCTACTTCCATTTCATCCCTTGAAATATTCTCCACTTCGTCCAATAGCACTTCCTCCATTTCATCATCTGAAACAGCACTTGCAGTCAAGTGACGAGAACTTTAAAGAGCAGGATTGCAGGAAAGGTACTCAGTATGCAACGTAAGCAGCTGTTGTGTTAATTTACCTGAAGCGTCAGCAGAGGGGCTGATGTTTGTCTTGAAGCTAAAAGTATCTCTCGTGTACTTCACGTACCACTTCCTTGGAATGTAGTTGTCATTATCATCTGCATATGCATTGACCTGCTTGATATGGCTAAACTTGTCCCACTCGGGGCCAGATTCGCCTTTAGCTATGAAAGTTAGCAGCGAGATGTCACAGTCTAGATGCAAATCCCTTGGGTTTACGTTCTGCAAGTATCCAGGGAGTGTTTTCATGTCGTAATCCTCCAGTGAGAGTCTCTGAAGTGCAGGCAAACCCTCTAGTACCTTCAACTCTGGGCACATTATGATCACGAGGTTCTGCAATTTTGGCAGATTGCTGATCCTCTCGAGGCGAGGACATCTGAACACCTCAATTTTCAAATCAGAGCCAACATTTTTCATAGGGCTTGGGTGCTCATGACGGTGTGGCAGTAGGAGCTCTGGTCCAACACGCTTGATGAGTGGGGCGCTCTGAATCTTTAGGAACTCCAAGCTGGGGAGCTGCCACAAGCCGTCAGGTAGCTCCGTGCAATAAGGCAATTCTTCCATCCCTAGAATCCTCAAGCTTCCAAAGGAAGCAATTGCTGTCGACGTCATCCACTTTGGAAGTCGTTGACTAAAGTACCTTTCGATTTCAAGATGTTCTAAGCAAGGTGGAGGGCAGAGCTCATCAAACACCTTCTCGATTTGTTGCTGCTCTTCCTGTTTTACCAACCGATGAGCACCTCCTGGTACACTAGTGCACTGTAACCACAAATAGCGGAGGTGCACCTTTTGACCAAGCCTGGCCTTTAAAGCAAAGGAGGAGGAAGATACATTCTCCAGGCCATGTATATGAAGACGCATGAGCTGGTTAAGAGATCCTAATTCTTCCAAACTACACCAATCGCCCTCCACGTGGGCTGGATACCCCATCAATATCCTCAAATTAGTTAGGCCGCCGAAACCCCTGGGTATATTGTATATTCCTGAGTCAAAAAGACTTAGATACCTCAGCTGCCTTAACTTTCCAATGCCACCAGGAAGCTTCACCAAACTTTTACAATTGGAAAGGTCAACGCACTGCAAGAATTTCATCTTGGCTATTTTTTTTGGTAGCCTAGATGTGTCAGTGCCATCTAGGGATAAATACCTCAAGTGTTTGAGTTGGACCAATGATTTAGACAATGCATCAAAATTTCCATCTTCGATATGTAGGGTCCGCAAACATGAAAAAGATGACAGTGAATCACCTGAGTTGATCTTTATTTCTCCATCTAAAATCAGTGTTCTTAGAGATATATGTGCTTGTAGAGAACTCCACGTTAGCTCATTTGACTCTGACCCTTTGGTTTTTAGTGATAACCGAATAACATTTTGGGGATTAATTTTATTGGTAAGGCTAGCCTCACTTTTGTAAGCTATTATTGTTTCATCTCTAGCTAAATACTGAGCGAATGAGCGAACGACGTCATGCATATTGCAAACTGCCTGGTCGACAAACCTTTGATTTGGCTCTAGAAGGTTCCTAGCAATTAACTGGTCATAGTACTCTTTTCCTAATACTTCTAAATCTTGTGAGTTTCCATGAACAAATCCTTCACTAATCCACATAGCAACAATGCGTCGATACCTGAACACCGTGCTCTTGGGGAGGAGGGCGTAGTGCAGAAAGCAAGACTTCAACTCAGGATGCAAATCTTGGTAGCTAAGGTATACTGCATAGTTTAGCTCTTCAGGCATTTGGGACACTGACCATGTAGAACTGTTTAGGACATTTTCCCAGTCACTTCGCCTTGTGTTTTTCTGGCGGAGAAGGCCTCCTATTACTTTGACTGCGAGAGGCAAACCATCACATTTTGCTATAATGGACATTCCAATGTCCTTCAGTGTATCAAACTTTTGTTCATCGTTATTTTCATTTCTGACCACCTGCAAGCAGCCACATGGCAAAAATTATTGTATATGTAATATGTATAGCACCACCAGCCCTTGCATTTTATAGTCACCGTGTTATGTACTAGAAGTTTATATTCACTCCTGTAGCTTTGATTAAAATTTTATTTTACTAAAATGGCATAAACTATCGTCTCAGCCTGGACTTTTTTGGCATTAAAAATATTGAACTTGTTATATCAAAGAATTATATATGTAGTAATATTACTTTATAGAAATATATAATAATTAAATTTAAATTACTAGTATTGATATGACATACCATTTCTGTCAAAATTTATAAACTTATTAAAAAGAAAAAAAATAAAAATTTATTTCCATATCTTATAAATGTAATTTCAAATAAATTGCCAGTATATTGTTTATATAGGTGGTTTGTTAAGGAAGACTTTTACCGTTTGATTAATTATTAAGTAAAGAGTAAATTTCACTAGCGATCATTGAACTTGTCTTGAGTTCTCATCCAGTTCCCAGTACTTCCAAATTGCACACTCAGCTTTGTAAACTTGTCATGAGTTCTCATCCCAGTCCGGGTATTTGCAAATCACACATTCAACTCGCTAAACTTGTCCCAAGTTCTCATCTCGATTTTGATACTTGCAAATTGCACAGTCGGGTTCCTAAAGTTGTTTTATTATACCCTTGCACCACCGTCCCCACATCACTACACATGATCGCCTTACCTGCATAGCCATATAGCACTACACCATGCTCGCCTTACTACCTTGCGCCTACCTATGTTGCATCGTTGGAATGCTACCATGCTAGGCCATGCCTGCCTACTCGTGCCACCATGCCGCGTGCTACACTCACCCTACTGTGCTAGCCCACTCATGGCCGAGGGAGGCGAGGAAGGCTAGGAGAGTGGGGAACTGAATGCGAAATGGCGAGAATGAGCATGAGCTCTTGTGAGATGGGGGGAGAAGGAGTGCGGTGGTGTTGTTGAATGCAACTGCCACTACGCAAGGGTTGGCGCCATGGTGAGGTGGAACGGGAACGAGTCAAGAGAAATCAAGGAGGACCACAACGGCGAAGGCTTGGTTGGGACGTGCGGTAGGGCAAGCATGACAAGGGCATCCAAGTGGTGTAGCAGGTCCTCGGAAGCTATGTCTACACATCCCTCCTTAGCTCCCACAACATATCTCAGCCCCGTGCGCTACACCACTATGGATGGGCGAGCACGGTGTGGCCGCACCAATGTGGTGGGCACATGCAATGCCGCATGGGGCAAGGTGATGGACCAGGATGGTACAATAATACAAGTTTATAGAATTTAGTATGTATTTTGAAAGTACCGGGACTGGGATGAGAATTTGAGACAGTTTTAGGGAGCTGAATGTGCAATTTGAAAGGACTTGGACCTAGATGAGAATTTTTAGGACAAGTGTGACGATCGTTATTGAAATTTACTCATTAATAAATGTATCCTAATGTATGTATGTTGATTATACTTTATGTCAATAACCAACATATATAGCACAGATCATGTCGCAACTATATCAGCCATGAAGTTACCAGAATGTCGGCCTCTCGTCGATCTTAGCTTTGCCGGGTCCTGAGAGAAAATACAAAATAGAGGATTTGCTGGGACGTGGGCTCAAGCTACCACTAGACATTAGGTGCAAAATGGTCTTTCTCCTGCCTCTTAACGGTGTTACCTTTACCAAAGTGTTTGGGCTTAAAAAAATTGAACACAATGTCATATAGGAATGGAAAAAAATTTCAGGGCCAAATAAAAAACCATCTCATCTTTGGTTGTCACATATTGAATCTTCTTTAACCCGCAACTAAGTACGCACTAGCTCTTGACCTGCAGAAGCTACTTTATTTTCTCTCTTATTCGTTCTTTCTTGGATGCAGGTAAACCTAATGTATATCCCTATGCTTAGCCGACATGGATCTGCTGGGACAATCTTAGCCATTCTAGAGATGAGACCAGTGGGGTAAGTTACATGGATAATTTCTCAAATGTCCATAGTAAAAACTGTCAATATACAGATTTACTGAAGGCCACATGAGTACTTTTCTTAACTTTTTAAGTAATTAAAATTAGAACCTCAAATCATAATTTTATTTTAGTATGTTTACAGGATCTAGTAAAATCATAATTTATGAAGGTGCTATTAGAGAAAAGAATAAAAGTTACATATGTTATTCTAATGTTTGTAACTAAATTAGATGTTTAAAAGTTAATAGTATTAGGACTTCTGAAAATTTAGGGCAAACTAAGTTATGTAACAAGAGAAAAGTCTACATTCCCATCATTAAGCAGCTATGTTCAGTACTGATTGGCTTCTATAGTCCGTGCTATAAATTGCTGATTTTGAGACTCCGGACACTCGGGCTAGGAGATATTATGTGCTTGTTTGGCACGGCTCCAACCCTAGGTGCTCCTCTGGAGGAGTCGGAGCTAAAGGGAGGACTCACAAATTACAGCTCCAGCTTTTACAGAAAAAACAGCTCTATCTCCTCTAGTGAATCTATTGTGGGAGACGGAGCCAGAGCCATCCCAAATAGGTCCCATGTAACTTGTGGGTTTGGGCTTGGTGGGTTCTCTGACGTCCATACATTTTGGGAGTTATACCTTAAACACTAGAAGCCCTTTGCGACCAAAGGATATATACTAGAAGTTTAGAAATCTTAAACTCATGACCATCTAAAGAGTTGCGGCCATAGGAATTACTAATACCATGTATTAATTTTAATACATTATCACTTACCAAAAATCACATGTAATTATAGTCACATGTAACCGTGATCCACTCTCTCCCTCACTCACACTACCTGTCGGCCACACTCTCTCTCAACCACGCACTACCTCCTTGACCCTCTCTCTTTCTCTCCCTCAACCGCATAGGCCTTGACCTAGATCTGCACTCAGTGTAGGCGAGGGACCCAACCCTAGCATCCCTCGGTGGTGTGGCAGCTCCTCTTGACTCGGATCCACCCTCGGCATTGAGGCAGACCCCACCCAATGTCATGGCAGCCCTCGGCACGAGTGGGCTTGTCAGGTGTAACAAGCTCAAGCAGGAATGGACAGTGAGGGTGTTGTGGGTTCATAACCATATCGAGCATCGTATTTGTTTAGAAGGGGGTCGATGTGTGACCTACCGGTGGCTCAAGCACTCAAAACACTCAGGGACATGGGGTATCTATCCTGGTTCGGGCTTTGGATCCCTACGTTCAGTAGTATGGTGTTCTTCATGTTAGGAATGCTGAGTCAAAGGTGTTTACAATGGAGGAATCGAGGGAGAGAGGAAGGGAATAGCGTGGTGCTATTCTAAGGTTATGGTGAGATTTCACGATCAACTCGTCTCGGTCCAATCGTCCCCAAGTTTGATGCTTGTGGATCTGATCAGGGTGGTCCCTCTTTTTTGTCCGTCCCTTCTATAGGAACCTATGCCTCCCCTTATATACATAGGAGGAAATGGGGTGCAAATTGGGTGCTTTCATCTACCTAGGCCTTCTCATCGCTATTCTCTTGGCGCCGTCGTCCCAACCCTTCGTAGTCTTGAATCTGATGGCCGACAATGTCGTAATCACTCTCTAACATCTTCGTTGTTGTCTAGCGCTTAACCGCTAGGCGCTGTCTGCCACAGTTGAGCCGTCCCTAGGTGGGCTTTCTCGACACTTCCTTGGCATCCAAGGCCTCTGCCACACCTAGAGGGGCTGACGTGTGGGTCCAGGGCCCTCTGTAACACAGGCTTGGGGGAGTTCCTTATCCTCTGTGACCTTGCCGAGGGAGTGGCCAACAATGCCTCGCTGTTGTCGAATGGGATGGCGGTGTAGTGCTTCTGCATCTATTAGGCTCTTGGCTCCTGACATATTCTAGAGCTGGCTTTAGGCCTTGGCTCGGGATGGTTGTTGGCCCCGACCCAAGGTTGGGATGGCCGCTGGGGCTTCCCTTTGGCCGGGAATCCCCGCGTTCAAGTCAAGCTGCCGAGCCCTATGCGATGGCGACCTTGCCTCTTCTAGGCTCGCCCTTCTTATACTGAAGGCTCCCTCGGGGAGGGCTATCTATGGGCTGTCGAGCCATCCTTCTTCTGCCAATGGGTGCACACGAGTTAGCCTGGGGGTTAGTCAGACTGTGCGCCATTGGCCCGGGGACTTAACATACCCCCATATGTTAGGTTCTCGTCAGTGGGCTGACACAAGCGTCATCAGTAGGCGTGAATGCCACATGCATTTCTTTTTGAATGATTTTATTATATTTTCACCATCGGTTTCAAACTGATGGTGATGAAGGAGAGCATCGCCGACCAGTTTCATTGCCGGATAGCAGAACTGGTAGTCATGGCGGTTTCGTTGGTGGTGGGGATAATGTTTCTGTAGTAGTGTTTTGAAAGTAATTTATAGCCTATATTCATAATATTAGTGCTCAAATAAATAACCATCTAGGTTAATTTGCATAAGAAACCTAATAAGAACTACTGAAAAATGCATAGATGTAACTTACAAATATTACATAGGGGCACTTCCTTCTTCAGCCAATTTAAGATCAATATGTAATAACAATAATAAGAATGGAAGTTGTAACCAATCTTAAAGGTTTTGTAGATAACTTACTAGTGCACATGTATCTGGCCGTAGTGCCATGCTAAACAAATTTGTTTGTGAAAAAAAGTTACCACAATAAAAAAGGTGATGGAGGTTAGGGGCATGCATATGCAAAGACTAACTAGATAGATTGTGAAGCAAATGTACAAGACTACTAACTATTTAGATAGATAGTGAAGCAAATGTGCACACATGAATATGAAACATATTAAATCCTTTAAATAACTTGCACGAACCTGCTTCTTGAGCAAAGACCAGGCATCTTCTTGCACTAATTTGTCGACATGGTGGTAGGGCACCTCTGCCATCATGCCTCGAGCAACCGTGCGATGTCTCGTTGTTACGAGAACACAGCTTCCTCTAGCAAGTGAATTTATCACTGGAGGCTCGAGCACCTTCTCCCATGCATGCTGGTCCCAAACATCATCCATCACCAATAAGGTCTTGCAGTCCTTCATGGCTTCCTTAAGGGTTCGCTCTAGTGCGGCCTTTGTGTTTCTTGGTGCTTGATTGTTTCCTTGTGCTTCAGTGATAGCTCTCTCTAATAGATCAATGTCGCTAAATTCTTGATTGACACTCAACCATATTCTCTTTTCAAACTCTAGTTTGATGAAATCATGATTGAAGATCTTCTTGGCAAGGGTGGTTTTGCCAATCCCTCCAACTCCCACAATAGCATAAACCATAACCTTTTTGTGTTCACTTAGGTTTTTCTCCTTGTGTGTAAGCAAATCCACAAGATTTCTTGTGTCCTCCTCAATTTTCTCACCAACCACACCTAACTCATCCTCTCCTGTTGTCTCACGCCTAGCACGACAAGAGGATTCTGCCTTTTGTGTGCCGTCCTCATAAGATGCAAGGTTGATGAAGTTGAAGGTTTTGCTACGCTTCTCAATGTCATATAGCCTCTCAATAAGATTTTTTATGCGATTACCAATGTCATGAGCATGGAGAGGATTCCTCAAACAAAAGAGCAAGGGATTGAAGCAGCCCATATCCTTGGTTGGACCCCGTTCCATGGCCTTGAGCTGGCACAAATCAAGGATGTTGGTAGCATCATACATGGCATTCCTAAGCTCTCTCACCCATGATTGCACACTCTCGTCGCTGATGTTCCTCTTGTCAGCATCGGCGAGGAACCTCTTAAGGTCCCCTAGCTTGATGCCCATCTTTTTTATCTCATCGGGGATACCCAATAGCAGACGCACCTCTTCTTTAGCCATCTCCAACAACATGTCTTGGAGATAGGATGCTAAAGCATCCAGTACCACCGCCATTGCTGGTTTGGTATCTACAAAATCAAAATTAGACAAAAAGGTCATTGATTTGTTTAAAGCAAAGGTAATCTTGATGGTAAAACCAACGATCGAGGGCCCTGTAACCTTGGCACGTATTGAAACGGGCACACTGCAGCACTTGGTAGGTACAAGAGTAATCACAAAACGATAACTAAAGTGCCATTTTGGTTACTTTTGGTACCAGATCTGGCACATAGTAACAAGCTAAAAGCACGGACTTGACAAATTAATGAGTATCAGACGTGAATAACAAGCTAAGAGCAAGGGATTGAAAGCAGGTACACCATTCTCAAGTTGTCAACCCGTACCTGTGTGAGTATATTTGTGTGTGTGTGGATCGGAATATGGCAAGAAAAATAGAGAGAGCCGGGAGAGACTAGGCCTATGCACCTTGATTTGCAGCCGGTAGAGAGAGAATACTCTGTGCGGCTGTGCCCTTCACTTCCTTGGTGTGTTGTAGAGTAGAGCAAGAGGACTGGCCAGGCCGGGCAGGGGGTTACATGCATCAATCATCATAGAGATGCATCAATCATCTATAAACGAGTACACAAGTTTGAAGTAGTAAATCTTGGGACGCAGAGCTAGCTACGCGTAAAAAAATTAAATGCAGAGAAACACGGCGTCAAGGAAACGGACCTGTTGAACGATGGCTGGAACTGGAAGTACGTTCCACAAACCACGTCCCGGCGTGGTTTGTGGAATATGGCGCCTGCCGTGCCTAGCAGTTGCAAGGTTGGAGATGCCTGGATCCGGTCTCTGGCTTGGTGTGGCTACTGCTCTGCTTGATGGACGCTGGCGGAGGTGGTGGTGAAGAGCTGAAGGCTGATGGGCTGATGACCAGGATTGCGGCTAGCCAGCGCCGGAGGGGGCGGACGAGCTGAAATGGACTTAAGCGAAGAACGGAGGAGATGTGAGGTGGTTAGCGACAACTAGAACTGCGGTGGCTTCTCTTGGCTGCTTGAGAGGGGAACGAAGGAGACTTTATAGCTGGTAGTGGCAGGCAGAGTCTGAACAGCTTCAAATACTTCAAAGGTATAGTATTACAGATAGCATCAGGGTCAATATAAATTTATTTTCATGCAACTTCGAATAAAAAAATTGTGAATTATTTTTGTGACCACACTACTTTTCAGAAACGGGCCTGTCACCTCGGTTAATTGTTTTACAAAGGCGACGCTCTTCTAAAAGGTATATATCTACAATTATTTATTTATAGAGACGGTCATTTTAGAATGATCATCTAAGATGTTAGGCTCTATAAATCGATGATTCACAGAGACGATTGCCTCCACTGTCCTTCGCTCTTTTATTGTTATGTCTAGATCCTTGTATTCTCTTTAACCATTCATATGAACGCCTTCTTTTATTTGTTCACACAGGATTATATGTATAGTAGTGTTGCTTATATAATGTAGAATGCTAAAAACTAAGTTACAAATATTGATATGATATAATGTTTAAAATACATAAACTTATTCGAAATACCAGATTATGAAATCTATTATCATGGAGTATTAATATTGTCGGTGCAGAAAGTGACCAACTAGTAAATATTTATCGTTTTACCGTACGTATGTGGCCTAGCACTCAATGACACATGGTTTATACTGGTCCAGGCAACGTACCCTACGTCCAGTTTGGGTCGGTCGATGACTTTATTTCTAAACCCAGGTGCTCAAAGTTTGTTGTGGGGTTACAAACGAGAGGGAGTAAGATGGCGGGTATCAGAGGTCCGTTCGGACTCTGGACCGAAGGGCCGAGAGTGATGGGAGCTCCTACGTGCACTAAGTATTGGAATGTATGCTCTGTGTAGCCTTAGAGTGACTAAAGCTAGCAGAGAGTGAGTCAGAGCAATCTGTATGTTGTCTGTTGTTTGTGAAAAGCCAATCCCCTTTGGGAGAGGGCGCGTCCCCTTTTATAGATGAAGGGGACGGCCTTATAAGGGAGAGAGAGAGAGAGAGTGAGTGTGTGTTTTGTAGTCTTGCTACCCACACTGTCGGGTACAAGATGGTCGTCGGCGCCTACAATATTGTTTATGTCAGACGCATGTGGCAGGTATTGCCGTATTTGCCTGATATGGTGGAGGACGGCACCCACAACACTGTTGGGCGAAGGACGGCGCCCACAACACTGTAGGGCAAAGGACGCCGCCCGCAACACTATTCGAGTCCTGACATGCCTGGAAGGTTTGCGAAGCACCCTTCCAGCATGGTCTGACAGTACCATCCTGCAAGCACGCAGGGTACGGTCCCTGATATTACGGTTGACTGGAGCGCCCTGCCTTACTTGCTCTGTCCGTTTCCTGGGTCCTCACCGAGCGGGCGTCCCCGGTCGGTCGTTCCCCAGTCGGCTCCGGCCTTTCGGTCGGAGAAGAGCTGTAAGCAGAGGTTTGGTGTACTCCTGGTCGGAGAAGCGAGTCGGAGTCGGAAGCGCGCGCCGTTCCTCCTTGGCCAAGCCTTCTGGTCGGAAAGGCGGGCCGGATTCGAAAGTGAGCGTCGGAGTCGGAGGCGAGCTGGCCAGGCCTTCCAGTCGGAGAGGCGGGCTGAAGTCGGAAGCGCGCGCCGTTCCTCCTTGGCCAGGCCTTCCGGTCGGAGAGCCGGGCCGGAGTCGGAAGCGAGGGAGCCAGGATCGCCCTTCTGGCCTTTTGTTAGGTTTTTGGGCCGGCCCAGGAGTTGTGCGTCGTTCGCAACGTCGTCTGTTGGGCCGAGCCTTTGCTAGAAAGCGGGTTCATGAGGGACCCCAGGTTTTTGAACCTGACAAATATAAAATTAAAATTAATAATTTGTGATATTGCTATTGGCAGAGAGTTTTTTGAATTATCTTCAAAATGAGAAAGGTGGGTCATTTAGATGTAATGTCAGGGGGTCATTTTGAATTATCTTTAATAATTACAAATGCGATTTATTTAGATGTAAACTTAGGGGTTAGCATGAATTATTTTTCAAAATAACAGAGGTGGGTAATTCATATACAAATTTACGGTGTTATTTTGAATTATCTTTCATAGTGGTACGTGGATAATTTGGAGGCAAGATTGAAAGGTTACTTTATGTATTCTTCATAATAGCAAATGTATTTTTTTATAAATTATAACAGATCCAATGCCCATTATCAACAATGACGACAAAAGTCTATCAAATTAAAGGTTAGATGTTTCTTATTGTTTTGAGAGTTTCTAGGATTTATTTTTTTGACTAGCACGTCAGGTGAGAACCAACGTAGTGCCTTTAATCAGTAATAGTAAGATTAGGTCTTGAGTCGGTTTTTATAAAAAAAAATGTTTACCAAGAGACGTTTGATTCATAATTTGGTCGTTAGTCCTCAAAGGGATAAAGCCGGACTCTTCTTTCCATTGTCTGAAAAAACACAGAAGAGAGACCCACACACAAACACACACGGGAGACTCGCTCATGCCCCTGTCCCGCGCCATGCGCTGAGAAATGCAATGCCGATGGGGTTGTTGGTGGGAGGAAGAAGGAGCGCAACTTCTACTTTTGGAGAGAATGCGCCACACATGCAGATCGGATTACTCAATTACCCTTTTCTTTCATCATTCTGGTAGTTTGATCATGCGCGTCCATGGCTAGGTGTGAAAGAGAATGATGCCGCCCATGCTGGCTTTAACTTTTCAGTACATTCACTTCCTTCTATAACCAAAAGTATGGTCGGAGATTAGCTTTTAGCTAATTTTTTGTGGTTAGTGGAGTAGGAAAAGTGGAGTCGATCTACAACGACTGGCAAACTTTAATTGAACGCGTGAAGCATGGTGAGGCATGCAGCTTCGACGAACCAGAGCATCATACACAGATCATCCTCTCTTATTCTCTCAGCCGATTAGAGCACACCATTCTCTCTGCCCCATCTCCATGTGTCAAGTATAGTATTTTTTTTTGGCTAAACTGCACATATTGAAGCTAAACTTATACTCAAATAATTTTCCGCTGAGCTAGTTGTTTCAAAACTTGGATCAATATACGAAATGTGCCTTGACGGTGTGAGTGCGGCGCCCGGGGCCTCCCCGCGGCTCCGCGTGCCCGCCAACATCCGGCAGCGCCTGCGCCCGCCTCAGCCCGAGACCTACTTCAGCAACGCGGTCTTGCGGGAGCTGGTGACCGTCAAGGTGTTCGACGTGCTGTCACAGCCGCTGGGGTTCGTGGCGGAGCGGATCAAGCGCGCCGTGTCTCGCGTGGACAACACCTGCGCTGGGGGTCGAGAGAGGAGACGGTGCGGGGCGGGATCGTGCAGGCGCAGAGCGACTCTCTACGCGGAATCCGCAACGGGGTGAGAGCAGGGCGACGGCCTCCACAGCGTGGCGGTGCGCAACGCCAACGGGGTCTCAGAGTTTCGTTTAGAGGCGTCACGCGAGGCAGCTAACCGAGAGTGTCGCGCGCGCACATACGTGGAGACTTGTATCGGACTCGGAGGCGAGAACACGAAGGGGAGTTTGACGAAACCCCTCCGTATTTTTTAGGTGCAACAGATATTAAAGATGGGAAAATCACGATAAAGATAAAAGATGCGCATGAGCGCGTGAAGCAAGCATGGCTGTTTGATTGGCATCATCAGCATGCATGTTTGCTAGTTCGTTGGGTCGTGGCTGGTTGGCGGGTTGTTTGGAACAAATATATAGATCGGGTTATTGAGCCATCCTAAATCACGTCTTTCCATCCATTTATGATCCCTCTGTTATATATACGTCGAGGAGTTGTTGCCGCCTCACCAACTAGCTCGCTTTTTGAATACAGCATTGACCGCTGTGTGCAAGCAGAGCCCTTGGTCATTTGCTGGATTGTCGTGGAAACCCACGCTTTTACAGTCTTAACATTGCTGGTTTGGGTTGCCTCTCAGTTTAATGTCCTGCTTTCTACCCGACCAGGGACTGTTACATCGCTGAGCTGGGCCTTGTTGCGCAAGCTCCGGTTATATTATTTAGACCTAAAGCTTAAAAAATGATAAAATAAATATAGAAATTAACTAGAGTTCATGTGAGCCAAAGTAAGCTGGGCAAAAATCAGTCTAAATTGCTAGGCAAAAATCTAACAGCACGGATGTCTCTCTCTAGATGTCTAAGTGAAAGAAATGAACATGTAAAGTTTAAAAGAGTTTAGGGATGCCACTATCTCACCTCTCAAACCCAACACCTTTAAAGCTTCAACGGGCAAAACCTCCCCCCTCTATTTTTGATATTTCTCGCCTCCAAGTGAGCTAAACAATGGTGCTCAACAGACTGTCCCGAAGAGGAAGAAGGGGTATTTAGGGGGGTGGGGGATTTTTAGGGGCGGTTGACTAAAGAGAACCGCTTCTGTTAATACATTTGTAGGGGCGGTCCTGTTAAGAAACTATCTTTGAAAATATGTCTCTTTTAGGGGCGGTTTTATAAAGACGACCGCACCTGAAAATGGATCTTTAGAGGCGGTTCTCTTAAAACAACCTCGCCTAAAAATAGACCTATTTCTAGAGGCGATTTTTATAATGGAACCACCCCTAAAAATTGATCTTTAGAGGCGGTCATGGAGCTACATACCCTCAGGCACGGTTAGAGGCGGCGTGCTACACTAGTAGAGAAACGACTTTTGATCCACTTCGAAATAGGTCTATTTTTCGCGCTCGGGACTAGAGAAATCTTTAGTCCCGGTTGGTAGCTCCAACCGGGACTAAAGGTCCCTGCCCAACGGCTACTACGGTAGGCTTTTGCTGCAGGGGACCTTTAGTCCCAGTTGGAGCTACCAACCGGGACTAAAGGTTAACTTTTACTCCCGGTTGGTCCCTCCAATCAGGAGTAAAAGTCTACTCCCGGCTGGAGGCTCCGTCCGGAATTAGAAAGGGACATTTAGTCTCAGTTGCTATTTCCAACCGGGACTAAAGGTCCCCTCCTATATACCCCTTCTTCCTCCCCGAGCCCGAGCCACTTCGAGCTCAGTGTTCTTGCTTCATCGCTGGCCTCTCTTCTTCCTCATCGTCGGTAATCACAAGATTTCTTCGATTCCTCCATCGATTCTTCGGTTCTAAAGGTTACCAACTATATACTCTCATGTTTCATCAGTAGCATATCTCATTTTGTGGACTAGATATATGTGGTTTTTATGGTGGATTTTTTTTATTTGTAAGCCATTTAAACTCAAAATCACTTTAAAGTTTGCATATTTGGATGAAGGAAGGTTAAAGTAGTTATTCAAAACTAGTATTCAGCTTTCATTTCTAGCATGCATAGCACACTTCATGGTTTAGAGATATAGAGAATTTTAGAGTTTTTTAATTTTATTTGTTTATAAAATGAGAAATTTATATTATATTAAAAATGAGTATAGAGAGTAGATGGCAACTGCTTCCGGGTCCTCGGCCTCTCATCGGGTTTCAAAGCGACTGAGGCCGGACCTCCCTCTCATTGTATGTGGCAAGTGTGAGGAGAAGATTGTGATAGAGTACCGCGTGAGGAAGGAGTGTCCCAACAAGGGTCGTATCTTCTACAAGTGTCCGGATCGCAATGTAAGTTATTTTGTCGTATTTGATGATTATGGTTAATTTATACTTATTTTCATGATGATTGTGATTAAAGTTCTAATTTTTTGTTTTAATTTCAATGGGATGGCACTGGATGTTCAGGCTGGTACTGGAAGGAAGAGTATGTTGAACACGTGCAAAACTCTCTTGCACAGGCGGCTACGGCGGCTGATGAGGCAGTGATCCTGCGGAAGAAGCCCATAGATATTGAACAAACGCATGATCTGTCTGTTTTAGTTGGGATTGGTCGCGAAATCCTTATGAAGTGCATTTTAGCTTTAGTTTTTTTATGGTAGTTGGGATTGTCTACATTGTAGCGAGACTTTCATAAATTAATACCTTGTGTGGTGGCATGCATGTCGTATAATTAACTAATTATGTTCTAGGTTTTAATATGGTATGTATATCATGTAATGCAGATGAGCAGGCATTGGATGTACAATGCTGATCGCCGCTCCCAAGAGTTCATTGAGGGCGTGCATTCTTTCTTACGTGTGGCCGAGCCAAACAAACGCGATGGTTTCATGTACTGCCCATGTGCCATATGTAAGAATTTGAAGGAAGAAATATGCTAGCTCAAGGAGTCTTCATTCACACTTGTTGAAGTCGGATTTCATGCCAAACTATATTTGTTGGACGAAGCACGGAGAAACCGGGGTTGTAATGGAAGAAGGTGAAGAAGAATAATGGGACGATGATGACATTATTGCTGAATATGGTGCCTTCATTGATACTGCAATGGGGGAAGTTGAAGAAGAGGTAGGGACAGAAGATGAGCCCGCTGATGATTTTGGTCAGGCCATGCACAAAGAGAATACGAAAGTGAAAAGGAGAAGATCAAGTTCGAGCGCATGCTAGAGGATCACAAGAAATTCTTATACCCAACTTGTGATGCGGGGCAAAAAAAGTTGGGTACCACACTGGAATTACTGCAATAGAAGGCAAAGAATGGTGTATCTGACAAGGGATTTGGGGAGTTACTAAAAATCCAAAAGAAGATGCTTCTGAAGGATAACGAATTGCCCGCCACTATGTACGAAGCAAAACAGGTAGTCTGCCCTTTGGGATTAGAAATCCAGAAGATACATGCATGTCCTAATGACTGCATCCTCTACCGTGGCGAGGAGTACGAGAAGTTAGATGCATGCCCGGTATGTCATGCATCGCGGTATAAGATCAGGCGAGATGACCCTAGTGATGTTGAGGGCGAACGTCCCACGAAGAAAATCCCTGCCAAGATTATGTGGTATGCTTCTATAATACCACGCTTAAAACGTCTGTTCAGAAACAAAGGCCATGCAAAGTTGTTGCAATGGCACAAAGAAGACCGTAAGGTAGACAATATGTTGAGACACCCTACTGATGGGTCCCAGTGGAGAGCAATCGATAGAGAATTCCTGGAGTTTGCAAATGACGCAAGAAACTTAAGGTTTGCTTTAAGTATGGATGGTATGAATCCTTTTGGGGAGCAGAGCAGTAGTCATAGCACTTGGCCTGTTACTCTATGTATCTACAACCTTCCTCCCTGGTTATGAATGAAGCGTAAGTTTATTATGATGCCAGTGCTCATCCAAGGCCCAAGGCAACCTGGCAACGACATCGATGTATACCTGAGGCCACTAGTTGAAGAACTTCTACTTTTGTGGAATAGACCAGGTGTACGTGTGTGGGACGAGCATAAACAGGAGCACTTTGACCTGTGAGCATTGTTGTTCGTAACAATCAATGATTGGCTTGCTCTAAGTAATCTTTCAAGACAATCAAAAAAGGGATATAATGCATGCACGCACTATTCTGATGACATTAAAGGTATATTCTTGAAAAAATATCGAAAGGTCATGTACCTTGGCCATCGTCGATTTCTTCCTGCGAATCACCCCCTAAGAAAGAAAGGCAAGCATTTTAAAGGTAAGACAGACCACCCGACCAAGCCGGGCAACCGAACTAGTGAGGATGTACTCAATATGGTTAAGGATGTGAAAGTAGTATTTGGAAAGGCACATGACAGCGAACCTATTCCGAACGACGCCGACGGTCACGCACCCATGTGAAAGAAGAAGTCCATATTTTGGGAGCTACCCTATTGGCAAGTCCTAGAGGTCCGTAGCGTGATCGACGTGATGCACCTGACGAAGAATCTTTGTGTGAACCTGCTAGTCTTCATAGGTGTGTATGGGAAGGCTAAGGACACACTTGAAGCACGACAGGACCTGCGGTGTTTGAAAGAATGAGATAACCTGCATCCAGAGAAGACAGATGATGGACGCCATTACTTAAGTCCTGCCAGCTACACTCTTAGCAAAGAAGAGAAGGAAAGCATGTTTGAATGCCTAGCAAGCATCAAGGTACCATCTGGATTCTCCTTGAATATAAAGGGTATAATAAATGTGCCAGAGAAGAAATTTCTAAACTTAAAGTTCCATGACTACCACGTGCTCATGACGCAATTGCTTCCAGTTGCATTAAGAGGAATTCTACCTCCAAATGTACGTCTAGCCACCGTGAAGCTATGTGCATTCCTCAATGTAATTTCTCAGAAGACAATCGATCCAATGGATCTAGCTAAACTATAGAATGATGTGGTTCAATGTCTTATCAGCTTTGAGTTGGTGTTCCCTCCTTCCTTCTTTAATATCATGACACACCTCCTAGTTCACCTGGTCAAGGAGATTAGCATTCTCGGTCCTGTGTTTCTGCACAACATGTTCCCCTTTGAGAGGTTCATGGGAGTCCTAAAGAAATATATTCACAACTATGCTCGGCCAGAAGGAAGCATCGCTAAGGGCTATGGAACAGAGGAGTGTTGACTTTATTCCCGACCTTGACCCGATTGGTGTTCCTGAATCGCGACACGATGGGAGACTAAGTGGAAAGGGGACACTAGGGAAGAAACCATATATTGGTACGCAGAACAATTATTTTAATAAAGCACACTATACAGTTCTGTAAAACTCCTCCTTGGTTGATCCGTATATCGATACACATAAAGAGTTGCTCCGATCCGAATTTCCAGGGAAGTCTGAAGCTTGGATTACGCGTCAGCACATGGAAACTTTCAGCGACTGGTTGCGAAAAAAATGTCAGGGTGATGAGAGTATTGATGAGCAATTGTATTTTTTGGCTAGGCAGCCATCATGGCATATCCTCACATACAAAGGGTACGAGATAAATGGGAAAAAATGGAAGCGGACATCCTTGCCAAGGGTATCACACCAGAATCACTCAATTGGCCCAAACGTGCGAAGAATTGGTTTTTGCTCATGGGAGAAGACTGGACCTAGAGACTGAGAAGTTGGTTCATGGCCCAAAACTCGAAAGAGCAACACAAAGATTTTCTTATGCTCTACAAGCTAAAGCTATTGGTGCGTTCAGGCTCAATAGAGAGAAGGATGAACTGACGTATGTCATCGGGACTGCTGAACACAGTGGCCGAACGAGAGGTTTAGGACGGAACATTTCTTGGGATCATGGTTTCCCTAACGACAGAGATACCTACAGAAGCCGGCAGAGAAGGAAGGATGAGGAAGCAGCGCGAATCAGCATGGTTTCTCAGTGGATAGAGTTAACAAAGGTTTTAGTGATCTGACTCTTGACATTCCAGGAGGTGATGGGAAGAAGACTCTAGGAGAAGCAGAGAAGACATTCATACTATGGCGCAAGCGCTACATCATTATTCCCAGGGTCTCTAGTCCACCGCCGCTTCCTCAACTGCCAGACAATAGGTGTGGACAAAAGTGAACGAAATAATTTTTTCACTAATTTTCTATTGACATGCATGATTAATAATAACAATTTCTTATACCTAATTATTCTTTTTTGTACTTACACAGCAGAGCCTCCGCCAACCTAAGTCCAATTATTCAATCTCTAGATCATCATAGTGCTCTGGGCAATCAGGTGGCAACGCCGCCACCGCCGCCACCTCCAAGGAGGTCTCCAACGCCTCCCAGGAGGTCTCCAACGGCTGCTCCGCCTCCCTTGATGACCAAGAAGCAGCCAGCTCCTAAGAGGTCCGCCCCGCAAACGAAACCATTGGCCCACCAGCCGACAAAGAAGAAAGCCTCCTCTAATCCAGTTATTCCCCAAAAACTGTCTTACGAGAAAAGTGAAAAGGAATTAAAAGCTACAGTACAAAAAGATGTGAACAGTTTCTTCGAAAAAGTAAGAAAGGAACGAGAAGCGAGGGAGAACCCGGAGAAACCGTACTTCTACCTACCTCCAGATCTTCTAAGAAAGAAGGTGGACCAGAAAAAGTGGGAATCTCAAAAGACCCTGCCAAAATCAGACTACGACTGCTCTCTCACCAAGTCATTTGAGGTGACGCAGAAAAAGACTAGAGCAGGGAAAGATGTTGCACAACTCGGACAACAATCTCAACAATCAGTCTCCCCTCTTGTCATTCGTAATGAATATGGTTCAAACTTAGACTTATTGGACGTCGATTTTGAGGACCTGGTTCAGTTTTACGAGGATACTGGTTTGGACCTTACCCAAGTGCTCGCTGAAAGACCATCTGCTCGGAAAGTGGATCCTTGGAAGAAATTTAAACATGGAAAGAGTCTATACAACCCTGAGGCCTTAGGTGAACTGGGTACACAAATGTACTTGCTAAACAAGTGGTACATGGCGGCATGTGAACGGGGAGAGAACTTTATTTCTGTCAGAGTTAGAAACCAACATTACTTCCGTGGCGATGATATTATATATGTCGAGTTTTTAGAATTACACCAACTATGCCACCTGGACTTTCTCGACAAAAGTCTCATTAGCTGCTATTGTCTGTAAGTGTGATTATTTTCTACTATTAAAGTGTATATATATAAAGCTACATGTATATATATAAATTATATATCCTCACACTATATTTTTATATATGCAGATATGAGATGACAGAACTCAGAAAGAGAAAGGATAATGATGTTGGTTTCGTTGATCCAAATGTCGTATTCAAACATCCTAATCCCCCATCTCAATGGAAAGCTGAACTCGAGAAAAATCTTATGAGGTTCTTAGTGAACCAACAAAACAAGGACATACTCTTCCCCTACAATTTCAAGTGAGTGTTAAATAATTAATGTCGATCATATGGACATTTGTTCAATTATTTGCTTACTAGCTAAGCTATCTCCCATATATATATATGTTGACTCTAGTTAATGTCGATCATATTTATGTATAAAAACATATGCAGCAATCACTGGATATTGATGGTCATCGATATGGCCAATAGTCGGTTGAGCATCTTAGACTCGTTAAGAAAAGAGCAAACAGAGTACCAAGATATGATAGATATTATCCAAGGGTAATTTGGTCTCTCTAGCAACTATATATACCCCGATCTCTTAACTGCAACAATTATTAAAGGCCAAATTAATTTTTTATTTTATTGGACGCAGTGTTTGGAAAAGTTTCATTGAGGAACACCACTTGAAACATTGCAAAGCGCCACTAGATGTAATCGCACACAAAGTAAGTACTAGCTACATTTATATATATATATAATTCAATTAACACCATGCATGCTTTTAATTCACCAGATCTTTTTTCTCGTAAAAGTGGGTTCTGAGGCAAGAGCAGGAGACCAATTACTGCAGATACTATGTTTGCGAGTTCATCATGGCGTACGCAAAAAGAACTCTTGAAGAGATCCTCAAAGAACGTTATATAAATATATTTATAATTTCTTTTATTGCTCATATATATATAAGTAATCCGTGACCAACATATATATATATATATTAATACTTTTCCTTTAACTTTTATTGAAGACTCTATGGTTGAAGGAAAAAGTCATACGACGTGACCAACTGAAAGCAATTCAAGAGACCATAGCAGGATTTCTTAATGACCAGGTCTTAAACCCCGCCGGCGAGTTCTACAATGACGTGAACGAAACATGGAAGCCAAACCAGATGGAGTGAATTTGTTATCCCAAGGATATGATAGAATATACAATGCAAGCTTTATTTGTAATATATATATATATATATATATTATATGTACATAAAATAACGAACAATATATGTATATGCATGTAATATATACGTTAGTTTCATACTTTAGTTTATACAAAATGTTCGAACATTATAAGCGTGTGGAATATGTATATTATTAGCAGCGTAGAATGCATATTCGAAAACCTATTCGAAAACCAAAATAAATCATCAATTGAAAATAGAAAAAAAAAAGAAAACCTCTAGTCCCGGTTGGTAATACCAACCGGGACTAAAGGGCCGGCCCACGTGGCTAGGGCGGGAGGCCTCTTTAGCCCCGGTTGGTATTACCAACCGACCTTTAGTCCCGGGCGAGAAATCAGGACTAAAAGAGGGGTCCTTTAGTCCCGCATTCGTGCTCCCAGTTGGGAAATCGGGACTGAAGGAGTTTCCCAACTGGGAGTACAACTCTTTTCTGTACTAGTGCTAGTTGAACCGCCTCTGATTGAAAAGAGAGGCGTTGCTAAAAATCATTTATGTACTAGTCATGCTAGGCAGTGTCCTAAGTCAAACTATTTCAAGTTTGACCAAATTTATAGAAAATGATATCAATATTTATGACAGCAAATAGGTAGAATATGAATATATATTTTATGGTAAATCTAACCATACATATTTGGTCTTATAAACATTAGTAGTTTTTTTGTATAAATTTGGTCAGGCTTAAAAAAGTTTAACTTAGGATAAACCCAGAACATCACTTATTTTGGGACGGAGCGAGTATTTCATTGGTTATGCATGTAAAGACAATACAAAAGTGATATTCTCTCTCTCTCTCTCTCTCGTATAAGCATTCTAAATACAGACTTCCAACTAAATAGGCCTTTTTTTTCATCTTACCACACGCTAGGCAATACTCATCAACTTTTTCTAAGGAAAAAAACTCTTTACTACGCAAGTCATCGAGACCTTGTACCAAACATAATCCCATAAATGGGCATTATTCCTACTTATCCGAAAATTGAAGGGAGCCCGTTGGCAAGCTGCATTTTCATGCTCACAATGAATCCGCAAGCCGGAATAAGCTGTATCATAACATTTGTTTTGTAACGTCTCACAACTTAATTATACGTACATGGCTCTATTCTCAGGTGGTATAAACTGCATCCACAGTAAAGCAGATTCGAATTAAAAAAAAAACTACTAATTCACATCGCATCGCATTCTAGTCTCCTTTTACTTTTTTTGCATTGTGCAACATCTGACTGCCTCACGACGACCTGCAGCAAACGGCTCCGCCATTGTTTCTTCTTCGGTCAAAGCGACCACAGCCCTCCAGCCTCCAAGGTTCCTTTTTGTCCATGCCGCAGGTCGCAGATGCATGGGCACTCCACCTGCAGGCAAGGTCTTTTATGCATTATATAATCGACAGTGCAAGACGTATGTAGTAGTAACAATAAATAGTCTTGGAGTAGCATGCATACTTGATTCTTCCTCCCTCTGTCGTTCCATGATGACTTCCCTTGGAATTTTCAACACTTCGTCCAATACCATCTCCTCCGACTCATCCCCTGAAACGGCCCCTCTAGTCAAGTGACGAGATATTCCCAGAGCAAGAAAGGTACATACTCAGTATGCAACGTATAAAGCAGCAGTGTTGTGTTAATTACCATCTCCTCCGACTCATCCCCTGAAACGGCCCCTCTAGTCAAGTGACGAGATATTCCCAGAGCAAGAAAGGTACATACTCTGTATTCAACGTATAAAGCAGCAGTGTTGTGTTAATTTACCTGAAGCGTCAGAAGAGGGGATGATGTTTGTCTTAAAGATGAAAGGATCGCCTGTGTACTTCACGTACCACTTGCTTTTAATGTTGTTGCCGTAATCATGTGCTTATGCCTTAACTTGCTTGATATGGCTGAACTTGTCCCACTCAGGGCCAGATTCCCGTTTAGCTATACAAGCCAGCAGCGAGACGTCACAGTACAGATCCAAAAGCCTTGGGTTTACGTCCTTTAAGTATCCAGGGAGTGTTTCCACATCGTAGTCCTCCAGTGCGAGTCTCTGAAGTGCCGGCAAACCCTCTAGTACCTTCACCTCTGGGCACATTATGATGACGAGGTTCTGCAATATTGGCAGATTGCTGATCCTCCCGAGGCCATGACACCTATCCAACCAAATTTTCAAATCATGATGGTGTGGGAGTAAGAACTCTGAGCCAACACGCTTGATGCCTGGGGCGTTTTTAATCTGTAGGAACTCCAAGCTAGGGAGCTGGTACAAGCCATCAGGTAGCTCCGTGCAATAAGGCAAGTCATCCATCGTTAGAAACTTAGAATACTCAAGCTTCCAAGGGACCCAATTGCTGTCATCATCATCCACTTCGGAAATCGTTGACTAAAGTACCCTAGGATTTCTAGATTTTCTAAGCAAGGTGGAGGGCAGAGCTCATCAAACACCTTCTCGATTTGTTGCTGCTCTTCCTGTTTTACCAACCAGTGAGCACCTCCATGTGTACTAGTGCACTGTAAGCACAGATAGCTGAGGTGCACCTTTACACCAAGCCTGGCCTTTATAGCAAATGAGGAAGAAGATACATTCTCCAGGCCATGTATGTTAAGAGACCCCAATTCTTCCAAACTACACCAATCACCCTCCACATAGGCTGGAAACCCATATAATGTCCTCAAATTAGTTAGGCCGCTGAAACCCCTGGGTATATTGTTTATACCCGAGTCACTAAGGGGCAGTTTGGATGCCAAAATTTTTGGCAAAATGCTACTGTAGCGTTTTCGTTGTTATTTGGTAATTAGTGTCCAATCATAGTCTAATTAGGCTTAAAAGATTCGTCTCGTGGATTTCGTCTAAACTGTGTAATTAGTTTTATTTTTTATTTATATTTAATGCTTCATGCATGCGTCTAAAGATTCGATGTGACGGAGAATCTTGAAAAATTTGGCATTTTGGGGTGCAACTAAACAGGGCCTAAGGCTTAGATACCTCAGCTGCACTAACTTTCCAATGTCGCCAGGAAGCTTCACCAAACTTCCACAATTAGAAAGGTCAACGCACTGCAAGAATTTCATTTTGGCTATTTTTGCTGGCAGCCTAGATGTGTCAGTGCCATTTAGGGACAAATACCTCAAGTGTTTGAGTTGGACCAATGATTTAGACAATGCATCAAAATTTCCATCTTCTATATGTAGGGTCCGCAAACATTGAAAAGATGATAGCGAATCACCTTGGCTGATCTTTATTTCTCCAACTAAAATCAGTGTTCGTAGTGATATATGTGCCTGTAGAGAGCTCCACGCTAGTTCATTTGGCTCTGATTCTTTGGTTTTTATCGATAACCGAATAATATTTTGTGTATTAATTTTGTTGGTAGGGCTAGCTTCACTTTTGTAAGCTGCTATTGCTTCATCTCTAGCTAAATACTGAGCGAATGAGCGAACAACGTCATGCATATTGCATACTTCCTGGTCCAAGTACCTTGGATTTGGCTCTAGAAGGTTCCTAGCAATTAACTGGTCATAGTACTCCTTTCCTGATACTTCTACATCATGCGAGTTTCCATGAACAAATCCTTCACTAATCCACATGGCAACAATTAATGCGATCATAAGTGAACACCATACTCTTGGGGAGGAGTGCGTAGTGCAGAAAGCAAAACTCCAACTCAGGATGCAAATCTTGATAGCTAAGGTATACTGCATAGTTTAGCTCTTCAGGCATTTGGCATACTGACCATGTAGAATCATTCAGAACATTTTTCCAGTCGCTTCGCCTTGCCTTTTTTTTGGCGGAGGAGGCCTCCTATTACTTTGACTGCGAGAGGCAAACCATCACATTTTGCTACAATCAACATTCCAATGCCCTTCAGTGCATCAACCTTTGGTTCATCATTCTTTTTATTTCCGACCACCTGCAAGCAGCTACTTAAGCCGGTTAATTGAATGGAACATGTAGATATATATAAATACACTTATTTGGGCATAATCGGAAGCAAAATCAAGTGCTAGTAAATGGTACCGTGTGTAGAGGCAAAAATCACATGCGACGTTCTAAGCGTATGACCGATGTACCAGTCTACTAGAATAGATGGAAAATTCATCGTATATGTATATCACTACGGTGCAATTAGGTGACGTCTGTGTACAAGAATAGATGGAAAATTCATCGTATATGTATATCACTACGGTGCAATTAGGTGACGTCTGTGTACAAGAATAGATGGAAAATTCATCGTATATGATGTATATCACTACGGCTCAATATGTTGAATTTATTATAACACAGGATTATATGTGTAGTAGTGTTGTTTATATAACGTAGAATGCTCAAAAATAAGTTACTAATATTGATATGACATAATGTTTTATTCAAAATGTATAAACTTATTCGAAATACCAAATTATGAAATCTATTATCATGGAGTATTAATATAAAATTAAAATTAATAATTGGTGATATTGCTATTGGTAGAGAGTTTTTTGAATTATCTTCGTAAGATGGGTAATTCATATACAAATTTACGGGGTTATTTTTAATTATCTTTCATAGTGGTACGTGGATAATTTGGAGGCAAGATTGAAAGGTTACTTTATGTATTCTCATAATAGTAAAGGTTTTTTTTATAAATTATAACAGATCCAATGCCCATTATCAACGATGACAACAAAAGTCTATCAAATTAAAGGTTAGATGTTTCTTATTGTTTTGAGAGTTTCTAGGATTTATTTTTTTTGACTAGCGCGCCAGATGAGAATTAACGTAGTGCCTTTAATTAGTAATAGTAAGATTAGGTCTTGAGTCGGTTTTTATAAAAAAAAAATGTTTACGAAGAAACGTTTGATTCATAATTTGGTCGTTAGTCCTCAAAGGGATAAAGCCGGACTCTTCTTTCCATTGTCTGAAAAAACACAGAAGAGAGACCCACACACAAACACACGGGAGACTCGCTCTGGTCATGCCCCTGTCGCGCGCCATGCGCTGAGAAATGCAATGCCGATGGGGTTGTTGGTGGGAGGAAGAAGGAGCGCAACTTCTACTTTTGGAGAGAATGCGCCACATGCAGATGGGATTAGTCAATTACCCTTCTCCGTCATCACTCTGGTAGTTTAATCATGCGCATCCATGGGTAGGTGTGAAAGAGAATGATGCCGCCCATGCTGGCTTTAACTTTTCAGTACATTCACTTACTTCTATAAGGGCGTCCCCAACAATAATCGCCGGCAACCAGCGATTTGAAGAGCCATGGGTCCCACACCTAATTTTTAATTATATTTGTTTCTCCATCTCGTCCGTCACAGAGGCAAGATTCCCCTCTGCCACCACTGCATGCCCGGCTTCACCTCGTTTTTTGAGTGAGCTGAGCGACGAGAAAGTCGCTAGCGAGGATGGTTTTGGGCTTTCTCTCACATACACGTCAGATGAGAATCCGAGTCAGCCAGCGAAGTCCACAGTTGTTGGGGACGCCCTAAGCCAAAGTATGGCCAGAGATTAGCTTTTAGCTAATTTTTTGTTGTTAGTGGAGTAGGAAAAGTGGAGTCTACAACGATTGGCAAACGTTAGGTGCGGGAAGCATGCCTGTTTGATTAGCATCAACATGTTTACTACTAGTTCGTTGGGTCGTTGCTGGTTATTGGGTTATTGAGTCAATGAGTCATCCTATATCATGTCTTTCCACCCATTTATGATGCCTCTGTTATATTATATACGTCGAGGAGACGTTGCTACCTCACCAACTTGCTCGTTTTTTGAATACAGCATTGATCCCTGCGTGCAAGGTTAGTCTGTACTCCCTCTGTCAAGGATGTTGGTGGCATCATACATGGCATTCCTAAGTTCTCTCACCCACGTCTGCACATGCTTGTCACAGGTGTTCCTCCTGTCAGCATTGGCGAAGAACCTCTTGAGGTCCCCGAGCTTGATGCCCATCTTTTTTTATCTCATTGGGGACACCCAATAGTAGATGAACCTCCTCTTTAGCCATCTCCAACAGCATGTCTTGGAGGTATGATGCTAAAGCATCCAATGCCATCGCCATTGTTGTTTGGTATCTACAAAATCAAAATTAGATAAAAAAAGTGTTGTGATTTGTTTAAAGGAAAGGTAATATTGATTGTAAAAACTGGGCCCCCTTGTAACTTGGCACTATTTAAAATGGAAGAATACTGTAGCACTAGATAGGTGCTAGAATGGAGTAGCTAGTCTGCAGAGTGCAGCTTCTAATCGCTAAACGTAAACTGAAGAGCCAGGCTGGATACTTTTGGCACCAGATCTGGCACATAGTAATAAAAAGATAAAAGCACGGAGTTGACAAATTAATGAGTAGCAAGCTGACATGAATAAGATGAAGTTTGATCTATGGATGATTTTGCTATATTATACCTAAAAATCGAAAGCAGCTACACCAATATATCTCAACCCGTACGTGTGTCTGCGGATCGGAAGATGAGTAACATCTCTAACAATACTAATAAGAAAGAAAGGAAGGAAGGAAGAGGATGTAAAGAAAAATAGAGGGCGGGGAGACACTAAGCATACGCACCTTGATTTGCAGCCGGGACAAAGAGAATGTTATGTGTCCTTCTGTTCCTTGATCTGCTGTGGAGTACAGCCTGTTCGGCAGGCCGTAAGTGATCGTGAATTATTTACTGCTGGCTGGTTTGGTGTGAGAGAAAAATACTGTTCCAGCTTATAATCCACGATCGTATACGAGCAAGCGAATAGCCTGACAGTTATTTATACTACTGGAGATGCCAAGTTGTTAGATTTTGGTTGACGTATGCTTTGGGTCTGTTTGGCATGAGGCTAGAGCTAGGATTAGCTAGCCAAACACACCAACTCCAAGAAAAGTTGGAGCAGCCGAACTCCATGGAGTTATTGAAGCTCTAGCTCATTCCCTTGGAGCACCTCTTTTCCAGCCCCAGAACCCCTAAAATAGCCTCTAGACATGGAGTTCTAAGAAAATTACCCGCTTTTGCCATCGATTACACACTTAACACAGCGAACCATTATTTGTTATGTTTCTGACCCCCAGGAACCCTATCCACCAGCGCCCGTGCTCGTCCCGTCACCCACGCGTAGTTCCCACTTGACGCCGCCGCCCCCACGCTCGCACTTCACCCACGCGGTCGCCGCCTCCTCCGCGCTCGCCCTCCCCGCCGTTCGCCGCCGCCACCACGCCTCCATTCCCCCCGCCGTCCTCGCCTCCTTCCCCCGTGCCTCTTCCCCACGCCTGCACTCCCCTGGGCGGGACGCATCATTGAAAACTTCCTGGCGGTTAGCCTCGCGTGGTCGAGCCCCCCCCCCCCCGGCCCGTTCCCCCGCGGCGGCCATGGATCTTGGCCGGAGCCGGTAATCTCTCCACAAGATCCACGCACGCCCTCGCTGTCCTTCCCTCCAGTGGTGGCGCCTCTTCCCACGACGGATCCGGCAAGCCGCGACGGCCATCCCCTCCCTCCTTCCGGTGGTGACGGCGGCGACGGCCCCTGCGCATCTCGGCAGCCTTCCACATCGCGGAGCGGGCCGGTGCGGGGGTCCATGGGGGAGGCGGCGCACCTAGCATGGCGGCTTCTCCACCGAGCACCGACCACCGAACGGAGCCTCAACTTTCTGATCCGTGGTGACGGCGAATGCAGATCCAGTCCATGTATGACGGCGGCGGCGGCCCTTTGGAATCCTCAGAGATGGCCGTGGTGGATACGAAGACTGCCTTCATGGGTTGACCGATAACAGCTAGCGTGGATCCAGTCTCTGATTTTATCAGTGCGATGGATTTCTGTTGTTCATTTTTTCCTTGGATTTTTTTGTTCATTTTTTCCTTTTTTGTATTTGTTCAATTTTTGCTACAAATCCTGAAGCGTCAACTCTTCCACAGAAATTGAGTCTACTGATCTGTTGGATTCCAGGAAGATTTTTGTTCAGGATGAATTTGATTTTGTACAAATATGATGGATGTGAGGATCAATGTACAAATGTTGAATGTTTTCGATGTTATTGAGTTTTCTTTTGTATTAGCTTACCCTAACTTATTTGGCACTGACAAGCTTTGTTATTGTTGTTGTGAGTTTTCTTTTGTACCAATATGCTTGTCTTGTTGCTGGACGCATCATTGAAGTACACTCATATCAACCAAGGGCAAAAAGTAGGCAATCCACGCTGATAAAACACCATTCTGGAGCTGAGAATACCCTTCTAACCAAACACCCTCTATAGACAGCTCCAACTCCACTAAGAGCCAGCTCCACCTGGATTTTTAGAGTGGAGTTGCACTACCTGGAGTTGGAGCCATGCCAAACAGGCCCTTAGTCAAGTACACGTTTGAAATTCAACAGAGAAACGTTTTTTTTAATTTTAACATTTTTTAAAATAATTTTAAATCTAACACTGTTTTTTTAAACTAACACTTTTGGCCGCGCCTATTTTTATGGCGCGGCGAAATGCTGTCTTCTTGGCGCATGCATGGTGGCGCCTTGGAGCGTGAGGCGTGGCGTGGCGAGACCGGGCCACCGACCGGTGACGTGGCGAGATCTCGCGCGCCACCGATCTTAAGCAGCGATGCCACGCCACAGCCGCATGGCGCCAAGCAGATCGAACAAATATTGCCCATGAGCCGCCCCCTCGCCCCGAGCCGCCTACCTGCCTCTGCCTGCAGCCCTGCCTGCAGCCACACCCACAGCTGCCGCGCCCGCCGCCGCATCAAGACTGCCGTCGACCACCGCGCCTGCCCGCCCAGCCACCAGCCCGCCCGCCCGCGCCGCATGTGCCCGCCGCAACAGCCACTCCGGCCGTGCCACGAATGCCGGCGCGTCACGGCCGTCGGCCGCCCACCCGCCCGCACATATCAAGGTAGGCTCTCTCGATTTCATGTTATTATGATTGTTATTGTAGTTAGGGTTAGTGATTTAAGATAGTTAGATTAGTGAATTTGTTAGTGATTTAGGATAGTGATTTAGAATTTGTTAGTGATTTAGGATAGTTAAGGTTTGGTTAGGTAGTTAGGGTTTAGGGATTGATTTTAGGTTTAGGTTAGGTAGTTAGGGTTTAGGTTACTGTTAGTTAGGTTTTTGGGTTTAGGGATTGATTGTCGGTACTTAGTAGTGCGTGATACGGCGATTTGGATGACTTGATGAAGTTTTGTCAAATGCTTATTTTTCTAGTGAAGTTGTTTAATATGTGTGTTAATGTAACTTTGAATATATACATGTGCTTTCATATTGTGTTCGTATTGCATAACAAGTAGTTCAAATTTTGCAATGATACATATTTTTAATTTGAATATTGTTAATTTGAATACTCTAATCCTTTGTTTATCAATTTGTAACAGGATGACCCCTCCCACGCAGCACCCGTTGTATCCCATTCTTGAGGTGGAGTACGACGATCAGCACCGAGCACACATCTTGAGTGACACCGATGCACAGGTGGCCTTGCCTACTTTGAGGCGCCGCACGCACACCAGGGCACACCAGTGGGATGAGCGTTACGCGCCGTATATACGGCGTGCCGGCTTCCTCGAGCTTGTCCGTGTTATCAACTACGGTCTTCCGCCCCTTGACCCAGCACTACTTACTGCAGCTGTAGACAGGTGTGAGTGCCTTCTTTGTACGTAAACATTCTTATAACAAATTTGAGGCAACTAACAGTCGTTCTATTCTTATAATAGGTGGAGGCCTGAGACCCACACGTTCCACCTACCTTGCGGCGAGATGACCTTGACCATGCAGGACGTGAAGGCTATCTTTAGCTTTTGGTTGGGGGGACTTCCAGTGACAGGGATAGTTGACAACGATCACTGGAGGGAGCTGGTGGCTCAGTTCACTAGTTTCATCACCCGGACGACGAGGCATCCAAGAAAAATAAGTGAGCAATTCAAGCCTATTTAATACTTGCATTGCTTTCCTACAGTCATCGGGTCTCATTTTCTTTGGTCAATTTCAGGAAAAGTTCTTGTGTTTCATCGTCCTGGATCATAGAGCGCCTTGATTACTTGGACCCACAGGCTGAGGAGGCTCAGATCGACAGTTTCGCTAGAAAATGGCTTTGGAACTTCCTTGGTGCTTTCCTCTTCCCAGACGCATCGGGCAACACCATCAGCTGGATCTTTCTTGACATACTACGCCAGTCGTGGGAGAACATAGCGGCGTACAGCTGGGGTAGCGCAGTCCTAGCATGGACATATCGATAGCTGTGCGTTGCCTGCCGTCGCACCTCAGGGTATGCAAACCTTGGGGGTTGCTCCTACCTACTCTAGGTTTGGTGTTGGGAATGATGGCCTGTTGGGAGGCCCCTTAATACTGGTTTACCGGTAAGTACTTCGGTTCACTATATTCTTCGAGGTAGTTACATATGATTAAATTATTAATGGCTATTTTATTATCGTGTTCAATGCAGCAATAGAACGGGCATGATACACTCCCTACAGCTCTGTATATCTGGACAGAAGCAGAGTTAGTTACAGGGAATGCAAGGCGCAAGTACAGGGAGTACACGGACCGTCTCGACGTCCTGACACAACACCAGGTTACGCTCTCTTTACCATCATACATATGTCTTGTTGGATGTACACTATATCACAACCTAACTCAATTGCGAAATGTTTAAGTGCATTGGTGTCCTTGGGATGCTCCAGAGCTCGAGTACTATCTGAGTCCTGTCACTAGGGACGAGTCAGACGAGTATCGCTGCAACGTCCCTATTATTTTCTTCCACATGGTCGAGAGTCACTTGCCCATCAGGGTCTGCAGATAGTTTGAAAGAATGACAGGCTGTCCACCACTGCTTTACTCCACCAACAAAGGATTGCACGGGTGCGTTATCGATTAATAACAAAGCTATAATTCAGAGGTGTGTGTGGTACAACTAACATCATTTTGTTGCAGGTATGACCACAGGAAGAGGTACAAGACCAAGGATTGGCGTGTGACACACAACGCGCACATCCTTTTGTGGGAGACCAGGGAATGACAGCCGGTCCATGCGGGTCCTCCACACGACCAGCACACCTTCGACAAGTACCTGCGGTGGCTTCACTAGTCTACGAGGACACATATCAAGCCCCCGTACATTGAAGAGGCGATTGACGAGGACTCAGAGGAAGATGTGATCGAAGATGTGTACGACGTTGCTACTAGGGAGGACACACAACTACAGAGAGCCCCGCTTTAAAGATACGTGGTAAGATACTTGAATGGTACAATTTGTTATCCGTTTGGTATTAAATATGTGTACTAAAATTGTTCAACCGCGTCTCTGTACCCAGGCGACACAATTATCAAGGATGTCCAACGAAGCAGCGTTTCAGCTTCACGAGTCTAGAGGGCAGGGGCCAGGCGTTCTCGAGGCTTTTGTGGAGGTAAACATAAACTAGTCCATTCCGAAAATGTTTCTTTAGTGTATATGCGTTTGTGAAATGCACTAACTTTAACGTCTATTTATGCAGAAGGTGAAGAAGAGCTGCAGGAAGCTAGCTCAAAAGTTGAGCTGCATGGACACTCCTTATGAGGAACCGCCACTCCCGGCGCGGTCGGGTGACACGTCTTCAGCCTCTTTGAGGAAACCAGCCGACTCTTCTCAGCCGGTGACAGGTGGCACTTCCGCGGTGCGTACACCACCACATTATAGCGCTGGGAAAGACCCTGCAACCGAGGACGATGATGACGACGACGACGACCCCACGGGCTTCCGCAGACAGCGCGGCCAGTGGGACAATTGGCCGCATGACGAGATCAGCATGTCTCAGCTAGGTGGTGCCCCGCTTGGTACCCACACTAGTAGAGAAACGAGCTGTAGTCCCGATTCTTAACCCCCTATAATCCCGGTTTTGAAACCGGGACTACGCAATCGGGACTAAAGGTCTTGATTTTTAGTCCCGGTTCTCCAACCGGGAGTAGAGGTGTTTATTGGATAAAAAAAGTTGCAGCTGTGGAGATTCGAACCTACGACCTTCCACTTCAGCTCTTGCACGCGTTACCATCTCATCTACCACCACACATCTAACTTAGATATGATACGCTTTTCTTTTAAATTCAGTTTGAAGACACCTTTAGTCTGGGTTTGAGACATAAACTGGGACTAAAGGTACCTTTAGTCCAGGTTCGTGTCTCAAACCGGGACTAAAAGTCACACTTTTAGTCCGGGTTCATGTCTCAAACCGGAACTAAAGATTCTCGCACTGACGTGTCTCTGACACACCTCGATAACCGTTGGGCAGGGACCTTTAGTCCCGGGTGGAGCTATCAACCGGGACTAAAGGTTTCTCTAGTCCCGGGCGCGAAAAATATCGGGACTAAAGCCAAATTTTGAAGTGGATCAAAAGTCGTTTCTCTACTAGTGCCAAGGAGACTCACATGTACTAACAAATATAGTTTCTTTAAATACGTAGGCTCTATGAACTAACGATCATAAAGATTATAAGTAATCGTGCATATCATATACTTGCAGGGTACGAGCCGTACGTAACGGCGACGCGACCACACCGACGTTGGCTATACTCCCAATGTGTTGTCAACAAATCCGAAGAGACAGAGGCGTCCGAGGGATCCTTACACTCCTGTATCTTAGTTTGTTAGGTCGAACGAATATTGGCGTCTAAAACTTGCAGGCTTAGTTGGTTATGTTATGTCGAACTTATGTCAAACCGATGAAAATTTTAGGTGGCAGCTTGTCAACTTGCACACGGACTGCATTTATTTGCTTCATATTCATTTCAATGCGTCGTGGCAGCACTACCGGTGAGATTAAGTAGCAACTAGTTCGGGAACCAGCAGTACCGGCGTATCTCGACGCTGGTGGCTAGCGTCTTGACCCTGATCCTCCCGAGCTTGGTCATCGCCGCCACGAAATCGCCGGAGAAGGCACCCTGGTTAGACGCGCAGTAGTCGACCGTGCTGCGCGACCCCATATCGGACTAGAGCACCTGGTCGGAGCCCACTAGGAAGGGGTCGAGGAAGCCGGGGTCCATGGTCCATGATTGCGTCGCTGCCGATCCTTAACCAAAAGCAGCCGATCTTCTGTCTGCGCCCAGGTCCTGCCGCGCCATGCGCCGTGGCGCGGCACTGCCGCGCCAAGATAGGTGGCGCGGCAGACCCTGCCACGTCACCGGTCAGCGGCCCCGGTCTTCGCCACGTCACCCTCCTGCTGCGCCACCATGCATGGCGCGGCACAGGCATTTCGCCGTGCCATGAAAATAAGTGTGGCCAAAAGTGTTAGTTTAAAAAAAATAGTGTTAGATTCAAAATTATTTTACAAAAAGTGTTAAAATTAAAAAAAAAATCTCAAGGAAACGGACTTGTTTAGCCGAGCCGTGTAGCAGTAGAAGGGTTGGAGATGGCCGGAGCCGTCCTGGGCTACTGCTCTAAGCTCTGCTTGACGGATGCTGCAAGCGGAGGTGGTAGCGAAGGCTGGTGGATGGAGAGGATTGCGGTTGGCCAGAGGGGGCGGACGAGCTGAAACTACTGAAATCGACTTTGAGGTGGTTTGCGCCGAGTTGAACTGCCGTGGCTGGCCATGAATCGGGTCAGCTTTCTGCGGTGGCTTTGCTTGGCTGCTTGAGATGGGGAACGAAGTCGGGGGCGACTTTTATTGTTAGCCATGGCCACCCCCAGTTAACTGAGCTGGTAGCCAACTAGCCATGGCAGCTCAGAACGATGAATGATGATGTACTCCTACAGTACGGAGGAGCTAGTCTCATTGGTGTACTGACTACCGATAGAAGCTAAGGTCACTGTCCAAAGTGATTTTTTTCAATTTTAACACTTTTTGGAAACTAATTTTAAATCTAACACGGTCATTTTTTTTAAACTAACACTTTTGGCCGCGCCTATTGTCCTGGCGCGGCCAAATGCCTGTCCCGTGCCATGCATGGTGGCGCGGCACAGGGCTGACGTGGTGGTAAACGGGTCCACTAACCGCTGACGGGGCAGGGCACTGCCGCGCCACCGATCTTGGCGCGGCAGTGCCGTGCCACGGAGCATGGCGCGGCTGGGCCAAATAAAACCCCGCGGCCAGTCATGCCAGCCCGAGCAGCAAGAAAGCCTGGCCGCCGCGCCCGCCGCCATCCCGGAACGCGTCGCGCCGATAGTGCGGGTTATTCTAAGTATTGCTTGACGTAAAATCAATAGTGAATTTGTTTCTATATTTTGTTAAATTTTTTTCATGGCCGAATAGAGAATTTGATAAGTCAATGATATTTTTGGTCCCATATTGTAGGATCAGCGGCAACGCGACCATGGACCCTGGCTTCCTCGACCCCTCGCGCAAGACGCCGGCCACCGGTGTCGAGATACCCCGGGTCTGCCGGTTTCCAAACTAGTTGCTACTTATTCTCGCAAGCAGTGATGACTCGACGCATTGAAACGGAAATGAAGCAAATAACATAAGTTGATAAGCTGCCACGTAACATTTTAATTGGTTTGACATAAGTTTGACATAACATAACCAATTAAGCCTGAAAGTTTGGGACGCCAATAATAGTTCGACCTAACAAACTAATACCCAGGAGTGTAAGGATTCCTCGGACGCCTTTGTCTCTAGGGATTTGTTGGCAACACATTAGGAGTGTAGCCAACGTCGGTGTGGTCATGCTGCCGGTGTGTACGGCTCGTACCCTGCAAGTATGTGATATGCATGATTACTTAGAATTCTTTATGATCGTTAGTTCATGTAGCCTACGTATTTAAAGAAACTACCTTTGTTAGTACCTGTGAGGCTCCTTGGGTACCAAGCGGGGCACCACCTAGCTGAGACATGCCGATCTCGTCCTGCGGCCAATCTTCCCACTGGTCGTCGTCGTCATCGTCGTCCTCGTTGTCTTCGGTTGCAGGGTCCTTGCCAGCGCTATAATGTGGTGGTATACGCACCGCGGAAGTGCCACCTGTCACCGGCTAAGAAGAGTCGGCTGGTTTTCTCAAAGAGGCTGAAGACGTGCCACCCGACCGCGCCGGGAGTGGCGGTTCCTCATAAGGAGTGTCCATGCAGCTCAACTTTTGAGCTAGCTTCCTGCAGCTCTTTTTCACCTTCGTTAAAGTTAGTGCATTTCACAAACGCATATACACTAAAGAAACAATTTCGGAATGGACTAGTTTATGTTTACCTCCACAAAAGCCTCTAGAACGCTTGGCCCCTGCCCTCTAGACTCGTGAAGCCGGTACGCTGCTTCGTTGGATAGCCTCGATAATTGTGTCGCCTGGGTACAGAAACGCGGTTGAACAGTTTTAGTATACATACTTAATACCAAATGGATAACAAATTGTACCATTCAAGTATCTTACCACGTATCTTTGTAGCGGGGCTCTCTATAGCTGTGTGTCCTCTCTAGTGGCAACGTCGTACACATCTTCGATCACATCTTCCTCTGAGTCCTCGTCAATCGCTTCCTCAGTGTACGGGGGCTTAATATGCGTCCTCGTAGACCTATGAAGCCAGCGCAGGTACTCGTCGAAGGTGTGCTGGTCGTGTGGAGGACCCGCATGGATCGGTTGCCGTTCCCTGGTCTCCCACAAGTGGATGTGCGTGTTGTGTGTCACGCGCCAATCCTTGGTCTTGTACCTCTTCCTGCGGTCATACCTGCAACAAAATGATGTTAGTTGTAGCACACACACCTCTGAATTGTAGCTCTGTTATTAATCGATAACTCACTCATGCAATCCTTGGTTGGTGGAGTAAAGCGGTGGTGGCCAGCCTGTCATTCTTCCAAACTGTTTGCAGACCCTGACGGGCATGTGAATCTCGACCACGTGGAAGAAAATAAGAGGGACGTTGCAGCGATACTTGTCTGACTGGTCCCTAGTGACAGGACTGAGATAGTACTGGAGCTCCGGAGCATCACAAGGACACCAATGCACCTGAACATTTCGTAATTGAGTTAGGCTGTGATATAGTGTACATTGAACAAGACACATGTATGATAGTAAAGAGAGCGTAACTTGGTGCTGTGTCAGGACGTCGAGACCGTCCGTGTACTCCCTGTACTTGCGCCTCGCATTCCCTCTAACTAACTCTGATTCTGTCCAGATAAACAGAGCTGTAGGGAGTGTATCATGTCCGTTCCAGTGCTGCATTGAACACGATAATGAATTAGCCATTAATAAACTCATCATATGTAACCATATCGAAGAATATAATGATCCGAAGTACTTACCGGTAAACCAGTATTAAGGGGCCTCCCAACGGGCCATCGTTCCCAACACCAAACCTGGAGTAGGTATGAGCAACCCCCAAGGTTCGCATACACTAAGGTGCGACGGCAGGCAACACATAGCTGTCGATATGTCCATGCCAGGACTGCACTGCCCCAGCTATACGCCGCTATGTTCTCCCATGGCTGGCGTAGTATGTCAAGGAAGATCCAGCTGATGGTGTTGCCCAAGACGTTTTGGAAGAGGAAAGCACCAAGAAAGTGCCAGAGCCAAACTCGAGCGAACCTGTCGATCTGAGCCTCCTCAGCCTGTGGGTCCAAGTAATCAAAGCGCTTCGTGATCCAAGATGACAAAACACCGGAAGTTTTCCTGAAATTTACCAAACAAAATGAGATCTGATGGCTGCAGAAAAGCAATGCAAGTATTAAATAAGCTTCAATTTCTCACTTATTTTTCTTGAAAGCCTCGTCGTCCGGTAGAAGAAAGCCAGTAAACTGAGCCACCAACACCCTCCAGTGATCGTTGTCAACTATCCCTGTCACTGGAAGTCCCCCCAACCGAAGGTCAAAAATAGCCTTCACGTCCTGCATGGTCAAGGTCATCTCGCCACAAGGTAGGTGGAACATGTAGGTCTCAGGCTTCCACCTGTTATAAGAATAGAACGATTATTACTTGCCATAAATTTGTTACAAGAAAGTTTACGTACAAAGAATGCACTCGCACCTATCTACAGCTGCAGTAAGTAGTGCTGGGCCAAGGGGCGGAAGACCGTGGTTGACAACACGGACAAGCTCGAGGAAGCCGGCACGCCGTATGTACGGCGCGTAACGCTCGTCCCACTAGTGCGCCCTGGTGTGCGTGCGGGGCCTCAAAGGAGGCAATGCCACCTCTGCGTCGTTGTCACTCAAGATATATGCTCGGTGCTAGTCGTCGTACTCCACCTCAAGAATGGGGTACAACGGGTGCTGCGTGGGTGGGGCCATCCTGATAGAAATTGATAAACAAAGCGTTAGAGTATTCAAATTAACTTTATGTAGCATTGTAAAATTTGAACTACTTGTTATGCAATACGAACACAATAGGAAATCACATGTATATATTCAAAGTAACATTAACAGACATATCTATAAACATAAAAAATCGACGTATCACGCACTAGTAAGTACCGACATTTGTAAACTAGTAGGTATACCCAAAATCCCTAACTAAATAACTAACTATAAACTAAATAATAAATACCTAATCAATCCCTAAACCCAAATTCCTAACTATACTAGAACACACAACCTCGAACCTAAAAACTACCTACGTAAATCACAAACAAATTCACTAACCTAACTATCCTAAATCAGTAAGTTTCCTAAATTTGACAAACTATCATAAATCAATAACAATCATAAAACCCTAACTATTCTAAATTACTAACTATCATAAATCACTAATTATCCTCAATCACTAATTATCCTCAAATAATAATAATCAAAATAACATGAAATTGAGAGGGAGGTACCTTAGGAGCTGACGGCCTTCACGTGCCGGCGTTCATGGCGCGGCCGGAGCGGGCGCTGCGCGGCAGGAGTGGCCGGGCGCGGCGTGGGCAGGCGGGCGCGGCATAGGCGGCCGCGGGAGCTGCGCGGCGGCGGGGCAGAGGCGGCTGGCGGCGAGCGGGTGGGCAGGGTTGCGGGTGGGCGGGCGGCCTCGCTGAGGGGTTTTATTTGGCCCAGCCGCGCCATGCTCCGTGGCGCGGCCCAGCCACGCCAAGATCGGTGGCGTGGCAGTGCCCTGCCCCGTCAGCGGTCAGCGGACCCGTTTACCGCCATGTCAGCCCTATGCCGTGCCACCATGCATGGCGCGGCACAGGCATTTGGCCACGCCAGGGCAATAGGCGCGGCCAAAAGTGTTAGTTTTTTTTTTAAAAAACGGCCGTGTTAGATTTAAAATTAGTTTCCAAAAAGTGTTAAAATTAAAAAAGAAATCTCCAAAGTAAATGGCACCCACAATGGTACAAGCTAGTTGTTATCTCTAAGCCAACTTCTTCGATAGTGCTAACTTTTTGCATATAGTTCATAACATGGATAGCCTTACACGATATTCTCACATGATCTTGAAATGTGTATATGAGCCTATCTCTTGATCAAGAGCTAGTTTTTTCTCTCTCTTCTCTTAAAATATGAAAAAAAATGCTTACAAGTATCATATAAGTCACCCATTGCGGGTGCCCTAATAATTGTGGATGGTTGGAAAGAAAGGCAATTACTCAAGGCCACCAACCTTCACGACCCAAGTCCACGGCCCACAAACTATATGCAAAAGACATGGCACATGCAAGAGGATTTCTTGGATTCAACTTTATGTCTATTTTGGTTCCGTGTTTTGTGTTTGGATCGAACTTTATGTCTATGTTTGGTTTCGTGTTTTGTGTTTGATAGAAGAGATTGGAAGAAGGAATTTACCCTTTTCCGTATGTTCAACCTTCCTCTCCAGAGGTTCAGCATCGCTTCCCTTCTTCATCTCCTCTCTCACTACTACAATATTCTTTTCCGAGGCGGGTGTTTTGGATTTTCGGAGGCGGGCAAAGTAACCACCTCCATCGAAAGGTCTCGCTTAATTGAAAACCGAGACGCCCGCCTCAGTTAATCTCATTATCCGAGGCAAGCGCCTTAACATGCCTGCCTCTGTTAATGTTCTTCAGAAAACTCAAAAAACCAAAAAAACTGTGACTTTGTACATCTCGTCGAGAGCCACAATTTTGATATAAAGTTTGTCTTCATCCAAGTTCATATAAAAAAGTTATAAATTATTTTTTATTGCAATCATTAATTGAAGCGGACATCTTAAGACGTCTGCCCCCATAAACTGATCTACGTAGTTAGACGCTTAGAAAGATCGCCTCCAAAAATAACCGATTACGCAGACGTCTTAAGGTGTCTGCCTCGGTTAATAGATTATCGGTGGAGGCGGCCGCCCAACCCACCCGCCTCGGATAATAAAATGGTACCACCTGGCAAAATCTTTTCTATACTAGCGTCTTTCACCACGGTTGTCTACCTCTCCTTCAATTGCAGCCAGCCAGGGCTTGCTAGCCCTCCCCACCACGTGCATCGTGCCCACATGGCCCACCCTCTTGGCCCGCCCGCCTCTCTCCCTCCACCTACGCTGGAGCTTGCCCGCCTGCCATCAGAGGTCGCCCGCGACGCTCGGTAGAGGTCGCTAATGCCGCAGCCTCGCCGGCTTTGCGCGCCCCATCCACCGAGGCAGAGGTCGCGCACTGTCGCCGTCCCAATTTGCAAAGCTAGGCCACCGCAGCTGGTGGCCTGGAGCTTGATGACGCACCACCACCAATTTGGAGCTCAGGTGTAAGTGAAGAAGACCTGGCGCCGCTGGAGATGATGAGGTACGTGACGGGCGTGTTACGGCGTGGAAGAGGAACGATCTCATCCGTGAGTTTCTGAGGGACAAGCCTGCCCCGGATCTTAGGCGAATATTCTATTCCGCGGCGGATCCTTTCCGCGACCCACTGCAACCAAACATGGCTCAAATGGTCCGTCCCCGGTATCCAACACATGGAAAAAGAATAGTATGTACTCCGTACAATGGTTACGAAGGAGTAGAGGGGGCTGGCCAGCCGGAGGTAGACAGTGTACCTTCGCTACCTGCCGTCGTACTGCGGTAGGACCTGACGACCCTTGCGTGTTGGCCGGAGTTGGTGCGGCGGAGCCGCGCAGGGTTGGTGGCTGGGCTCGGTTGTCTTGTCCTGAGCAGCAGATTTAGAGGAATACTCCCTCTGTTCTACAAAATGTAGGGCATGTTTGAAACGCAGGAATAAAAAATATGGGAATAGAAAAAAACGCAGGAATGGGATAAGTGTGTAGTGGTAAAACAGAAGAAAGAAAAAACACGGGAAATAACTAGAAGGGTGTTTGGAAAGCAGGAATCCATAACACAGGAAAAACTCAGGAAGTAACACTGCGTAGCTCGAAGGAAATCAAAACCAGAGATCTGAGTGGATTCTTTTTTTCCTTTGAAACGAGCGTCTACGGGAGCCTTTCCTCGGGAAAGAAACTCACGAATCCTCCATTCCAAACGCTGCTACAGTGTTTTAAACTATAGGATTCTAATTCCTTTAGAATCCCTTTAAAAATCCTATAAACCAAACAGGCCCGTAGTTATGGGTTTGTGAAAGTTTGACTATATTTGAAAAAAAATATTAATTACATCTCTAAATAATTTTTTATAAAATTATATTTAGCGATTTATCTAATATTACTAGTTATGCACCTTAAATATTATATTTTCATATATATAATTCGTCAAAGTTAAAAATATTTAATTTTTTGAAAAATGAATAACGACAATGACAGTGTTTATGTGACAGAAGAAGTATGTGGATTGAGGCCTGCCTTTGTTTGCTCCATGAGAAAGAACGAAGAGGGATTCATGAGAAGTGCTCGCTTTCTTGTGCTTTGGTTGGTCGATGGAAGCTGATGTTTGCTAATTTGGTGAAGAAACTATGTGCTTGGTTAGTAAATTTTTGGTCAGTTGCTTCCATCCGTTGAGATGGTAAAGGAATGGAAAATGATTTTTGTCAGACGGCAAACACAGAGAGAAAACAATCGAATGAATTTGGGGAAAAAATGGCCACATATCCAACTCTGATTGAATCACTACATATATTCTCGAACTAGCAACAAAATAAGATGCCCACATCAAATTTATATTTGATCGTCACAATTTACTAGTTTATGCGTGCATTAAATAGCTCATAGACAGTTAAATAGAAATTCATTGTATAAATAGTCTGTTTAGTCATCTGCATAGCATTTATTTGCAGACAGCAAATGTTGGTAAGCTTATATTATGCCCTGACAAATTAATGCTGCCGACCGAGATGACTTGGCTGGCTTGCTGGCTCGTGAGCTGGGCAGGGCCTATCTGCGTATCGGGACAGAGGATGGATACCACGACCGGAAGCGAGGCAACGGAGTCAAGTCGCGCTGCCCCACGCACCTCCACAATCCGTGCTGGATCCTGGAAGCATGTCTTCTCGAGAGCGACACTAATAATATAGCCGGCTGTTGGCTGTAAGGTTTCGTTGCAGCTTTCTCTTAGCCCACTCACATATAGTAGTTATTTCATCATTATTAATATATGGCTCCACTTGTGTCTCATAAACTTTCTTGGTTCTTATGTCTAAGCTGACTCTCTCTCCTCTCTTCTCCTCTCTCCTACACCTTAGCATTTAGCCAGCTTAAAGTCTGCAATTATACTTAAGCTCTGATCCGACGAGGACGCGATGCAGGCAGCCGGCTTCATTGCAGTGAAGGCACACTTAACGCAACCAACCAACCGAGTGTCCCCGATGTCCATAATGCCTTGTCCAGCATCAGTAGGGGAGTAGGTAGAGAGAAGGGAATTCCAGAAAGGTAGCAAGCTATCGCCTGTAGGGGAATCGGCCTCGACTGGGGCATCGGGGTCAGGATCAGGAGTATCCGGCTCGTTCCATGCGGCATGTTCGTATTTTCTCTAGAAGGGTGGAATATTCAGTGTCTTTCATGACGATGGTTCCCCTCTCCGACAAACTGAAACATATAGGAGAAGCTAGTACACGAGTCCGACCTCTTTCAATTATTGCGTGAATCTGATTTACATCCTTCAATTAAAAAACCGAAAGTTTCGATTTTTTTGAAACCGCTTGATTTACCTCCTTGAATGGTTTTTTCTGACATGCGACTTCTCACACCCTCAAACCAACGTGTGCGACTTGGCCGACAACATCATGGATGTGACCACTTCCTCGTTCATTGTCATTGCAGTAGGTCTGTGCATGCATTGGGGTGGCACATGATCGAGCAGGAAGACAATTTGGATGGGCTCAGGACACCCGACTTCATGCGTTTCTTGAAACCATTCTCTATAATATAGTGCTTAGCCCACAGAAATAAAGAGCATGATTTTAGGGAAAAAAATAGAGCTGGTTTCGTATTTTTCTGAGTTAAAACAAATTTTCTATGAATCATTTAATGTTAAAAAAGATTTTGTATTTTTAAGTGCACATTTATTCTAGAAAAATATTTGGATATCTTTTGAAAAGTTATTTCTACATTTTCTATAAAGTCATGCATGCTTTTGATTTATCTCCCTCAACTTATGCATGTTGATTTATCTCCCTCAACTTATGCATGACTTTGGTTTACCTCTCTCGTGGCTGATGTGCCGCCGTGTAGTATGGTTGACACGTTAGGCAAAACCGCTTTCAATACCACTCAAGAAGGTAAATCAGATGGTTTCAAGAATTGAATGAGTTTAAAAATCCAAATTTCTATCCGGGGGAGGTAAATCAGTCTCATGCATAAGTTCCGGAAGGTTAGGTAGTTTTTTTACAGCTGGCAACCTAACACCCACCACTTAGGCTCTGTTTGAAATTCTATTCACGGTTGACGTACCACCAGGCGTATAGCGGGTGGTGGAGAAAATCACGTGATGGTTGAACTACTACTAGTTCATTTTCTGCTGTGGGTGAACCGGAGATCATCGAACTGTATCCAAACATGGCATTAGTATATTATTAACCTACTAGTCGGACCGAAGATGGTCAATTTCCGCTTCTTGGGCCAGGACGTTTGAGTCTTGAGGCCAAACTGTGGAGGCTCTGTAGCATAGACATCAAAATATGGACCGATGGTTCGAAAGGGCCAGGATTTAACAGTGTTGTATTTTCATTGGTTGACGACATTTCGTCAATAACAAGACGTCTATGATTTTGTCAATCTTAATGATTTACCAGCACAGTTCTTAAAGATGTTCATAGAGGTAGTGTTTGCGTAATATACGCATATCAGTGCATTTGACGTGCAGTTGCGGTTGCGTAATCAGAGTTTCACCTTTGGCTACTGAATGGTGCTGTAAGATTTTCTCTGAATGCAAGAATATGCGTCATTCCTAAGAAAAGAAGACACAATGTGATTCTTACCAATAGCCTTCTCGAGAGTCGAGATAGGAAACATGAAAAATAGGGTGCACCAGTGAACATGGTGGCAGCTGAAGCTCATATGCAAACTGTATCATAACTTTCGTTCTGTAACGGCTCGCAGTTTATATTAGCTCTCTACTCTTGCAAACTGCATCAACAGCAACGGATATTCAAATCATCACAGAAAAAAAAAACGATTAACGATTGACATCCGGTCACATTCTAGTTTCATTTTTTTTTTTGCAAAATACGGAACATCTAATCTAAGCACCATCACTGTAAGCGGCTTCATCACGGCTTCAGTCAAGGCGATGGGCGATTGCAGCTCCATGGCTCCTTCTCTGGTTAAGAAAAGGTGGAGACATCTAACCACGGTGGCTCTGGTGCATCCTCCTCCTTGAGTCCCTCCTGTAAGCTCCTCCTTGAGTCCGTCGGCTCCTATCTGTTAGTAAATAATACAAATAAAGAACGAACACGAGACATATTTTTTACGTGGAAAACCCTTTCGGGACAAAACCACGGGCACCAACCGACGATCTTCACTATATGGAGAGTTTACAAAACGCAGGGAATCCAATGAGTCGTCAGCTCTTCCCGTGCAGCTTACAAGACGTATTTATAGGACGGACTCACTGCAGTCAAATACGGAAACAAATCCGCTAACCCGAACCGCGGGCCCTCCAAGTGTCCCCATAAGACTCACGTTACAATTCGGATCGTATTCCAACAAACTCCATCTTGAGACGAATTCTATCTTGTAGCAAATAAAGTATCATCAATCAACCCACTTCAATAATAAATAATCACCGACGCCAAAAGTCATGAGGATTTAAATTGTAATACCAACTAAGCCTGAGCACAGCTCAAACTTAGCTCCAGGAACAAGCTTTGTCAACATATCAGCGGGATTATCACGAGTATTTATCTTGCATACCTTAATGTCACCTTCAGCAATGACACCTCGAATAAAATGATATCTCACATCGATGTGCTTTGTTCTTTCATGAAACATCTGATCTTTAGTCAGACAAATAGCCCTCTGGCTATCACAATGTATAGTAGTGCAAGAAGTAACCCCGCAAAGTTTAGAGTATAAACCTCTCAACCAAATAGCTTCTTTACAAGCTTTAGAAATAGCCATATATTCAGCTTATGTAGTAGACAGAGCAACAATAGCCTGCAAACTTGCTTTCCAGCTAAAAGCACAACCACCAATGGTGAAAGCATAACCCGTGAGAGACCTCCTCTTATCTAAATCACCAGCATAATCAGAATCAACATAACCAACAAGTCTATCTCTAGATTTCCCAAATTACAAACAGGCATTAGAAGTACCTCGCAAATATTTGAAAATCCATTGAACAGCCCTCTAATGCTCCTTACCAGGATTAGCCATGAATCTACTGACAACACTCAATGCATGAGATAAATCAGGACGAGAACAAACCATGGCATACATAAGAGAACCAACTGCACTGGAATATGAAACTCTAGACATGTACTCAATTTCATCATGTGACTCTGGACATAAAGCAAAGGATAATCTAAAATGTGCAGCTAATGGAGTACTCACTAGTTTTGCATTAGGCATATTGAAATGACGAAGAACCTTTTCAATATAACCTAGCCGACTGAGGTATAACTTGCCAGATTTTCTATCTCTAATAATTTTCATACCAAGAATTTTCTTACCTGCACCTAAGTCCTTCATCTCAAATTCTTTACTCAATTGTGCCTTCAATTTAGCTATTTCTGATTTTTCTTTTGCAGCACTCAACATAAAGAAGAAAATAAATAGCTGAGCCATTAACAATCTTCAAATAAACACAACTATCATAATCAGACCGCTTAAAACCATGAGAGAGCATAAACAAGTCAAATCTCCTGTACCATTGCCTAGGAAATTGCTTCAAACCATAAAGAGACTTCTTTAGTCTACAGATAAGGTTTTCTTTTTCAGGAATAACGAATCCTTCAGGTTGGTTCATATAAATGTCTTCTTCCAACTCCCCATGTAAGAATGCAGTTTTAACATCTAGTTGCTCAAGTTCATAATCATGCATGGCAACAATACTGAGCAAAGTACGAATAGAACTATGCTTAACAACTGAGGAAAGCACATCATTATAATCAATACCTGGAATCTGGCTATAGCCTTTAGCAACCAACCTTGCTTTATACCTTGCTGGCTCAATTGGAGAAATATCCTCCTTTCTTTTGAAAATCCATTTGCAACGGACAGACTTTTTATTCTTGGGTAATTTCACTAAATCCAAAGTAACATTCTTTTCAAGTGATTCCATCTCATCTTGCATAGCGGTCATCCAATTGTTGTAATCAGCAGAAGTAATAGCCTCAAAATAATTAGAAGGTTCTGAATTACCTTTTAGCTCTTCTGCAACACTCATAGCATAAGCAACATTGCATTCTTCAATTAACCTATTAACTGGTTTGGGCTGTCTTCTGTCCCTACCAGCAGCAATAGAACGTTGTGGAGACTGAACAACCAGAGAAGAATGCTCAATAATAGAAGAATCATCAACAATTGGAAAAATTTCAGCAATAGGTGCATCTTGGACAACAACATTATCAACATCTGGTGCATCAATTAAGTGCTCCACATGCACACTTACTTTCTCTCCCTCAATAGGAGCATCAATAGATAGGTTGTCATAAAACATAGTAGATTCATTGAAGATAACATTCCTACGAAGCACAACCTTCCGAGTTTGGGGATTCCACAATTTATAACCTTTAACACTAGGTTGATAACCAAGAAATATGCATCTAGCAGCTCTAGGCTCCAATTTACCATTATCAGCGTGAGCATAAGCAGTACAACCAAAAACTCTCATTGTGAATAATCAGCTAGAGAACCAGACCATACCTCAATTGGAGTTTTCTTACCAAGAGTAATGCAGAGTGAACGATTAATAAGATAGCAAGCAGTGGAAGCTACTTCAGCCCAAAAACGCCTATCCAAACCTGAATTAGACAACATGCAACGGGCCTTAGAGATGATAGTTCTGTTCCAACGCTCAGCTACACCATTCTGTTGAGGCGTATAAGGAATAGTATAGTGCCTAACAATGCCTTGAGACTTCCAATATGCTTTAAATTCATTAGAACAGAATTCCATCCCATTATCAGTGCGAAGCTTTTTAACCTTCTTTTCAGTTTGATTTTCAATCATAACCTTCCACTCTTTAAATGCTGAAAATGCTTCTGATTTATCCTTCAAGAAATAAGGCCATACCTTACGAGAATAATCATCAATGATTGTCCACATATAACGAGAACCACCAATAGAAGGCTTGCGAGATGGTCCCCATAAATCAGAATGCACATAATCAAGAATACCTTTACTTTTATGATTAGATGTATTAAACGACACCCAGTTGTGTTTGCCAAACACACAATGCTCACAAAACTTCAACTTATTGATGCTATGTTCATCAAGAAGCCTTCTCTTGCACAATTCATGCAATGCTTGTTCACTCATATGTCCAAGACACATGTGCCAAAGATTAGTAGCATCAGAATTAGATAGTGAATTAGAAATTACAGTAGCATCACCTGTAATTGTAGTACCACGAAGACAGGTGTTGGGGACCAATATTAGGGTACACGAAGAGGAGGAGCTAATGACCGTCAACATTAATTCATCTGTGCGATCAAGAGCGCGACTACGCCGCCTGCCGGGCTCCGTCTCGCCCGACCCCCGAGGGCTGGCTCCACCTCACCCGACGTCTGAGGGCAGGTCCTGCCTCGCCCGACGTCTGGGGGCAGGCCTCGCCTCGCCCGACGTCCAAGGGTAGGCTCTGCCTCACCCGACGTCTGGGGGCGAACTCCGCCTCGCTCGATGTTTGGGGGTAGGTCCGGCCTCGCCCAACGTCTGAGGGCAGGTTTCGCCTCGCCCGACGTCTAGGCGCGAACTCCGCCTCGCCCGACGTCTGGGGGTAGGCCCCGCCTCGCCTGATGTCTGGGGGCAGGTCCCGCCTCGCCCGACGTCTAGGGGGTAGGCCCCGCCTCGCCCAATGTCTGAGGATGAACTCCGCCTCGCCCGACGTCCGAGGGCAGGCTCACGACAACCACTACGGTCCAGAGAGGAAACTCGCATCACCAATAGTAACGGACGTACGGTCACTGTGCTGCCTGCTCCCTGTAAGGCCACTAATTGGCATGCTGGTCCGCCACGCCGCCAGCCGGGGCGGGATGGGACCTGACAACCCGCTAGCCATATCAGAACTTGGCGTCGTCAGGGGACAGACGCCCAGCGTGGGGCTATCCCTGTCGCCGCCTGCCTTGTTAGCGGGGCCCGCGCAGGGGAAAAGGAAGACCCGACATCCTCGAAGGACTCCTTTTTATCTCTCGCTTTCCTTCTTTTCTCCTATCTGTAAGCCCTGCTCTCCCTTGGCCTATAAAAGGGAAAGCAGGACACCCCACTAAGAGGACCGATCGATCAAACACATCACGCATAGCATCACACATAGCTGAGCAACAACCAAGCTCTCAGCTTCCAGCCGACCTTTCCATCAGAGACTTGGGACCTATCCCTCTCTCGCCCATTTGTAACCCCTACTATGGACTTTTTAGTGCTAATAACACAAGCAGCAGCCACGAACTAGACGTAGGGACATTCAGCCCAAACCAGTATAAACTTTGTGTCTTTTTAGCACACCATCCAGGTCAAACGCGCAATAACACAAATTTACTCGTTGGTGTTTACTCGAAACACCGACAGTTGGTGCGCTAGGTAGGTGTCCTTTGCATGTTCCGACATTAACATCAGGGCACGGATGGCTAGTCATGGCATCAGCTGAGTCCCGGGTGCACATGTGCGCTTCGGGGACCTAGACTTCATCATCACGGTGGGAGGAGAGTTGGTATGGACTCATGTCGCCATCCAACCTCTCCCCTCCATCGGCCTCGACACAGTCGACGAGGTGGTTGAGGAGCTGCGTACACCGAGGGCTTGCACCCTCGGAAACAACCAGCTCCTCGACTACGGGAGGCTTGAGCGCCAGCTCGGTGTCTCCCTAGGACCACAGCCGTCCTGGGAGGACCAGCACCACCTCACCTTCTCTTACGCTAATGACATGGCGCAACTCGCCGGAGGGGAACCCCTCTCTCTGGAACACCTCATACGGAGCGCCCCGATAGTGCTTCCGTTCGGTCTCCGCAATGCCGCAGGGACCATTAGCCACCTTATGGCACAACGCATGATTCCACCTCCCATGAATGATGAATTCATGGGGATGATCGAGCACATCGTGGAATCTTTCCACGACCTCCTAGCAGAGGAGCCGGAGTGGCCCTCTGGCTCTGGCTCCAGCAGGGGAAGCCATCATCCCTCCCAAAGGACACATCGAAAGCATTCGCGAGGAGGAGGCTACCCCGGTGAACAACCTCGGCGACAAGGCCGAGGGGGAGACGGCTGCCCCACCTCGCGTGTGGATAGAGCAACTAAAAGCCTGACACCGAGAGATCGAGGAAGCATGGCTCTAGCTTGAGTAGGAATGCACGGAGCTCGATCAGGAAATCGAGCGCCACGGAGACGGCGGGAGTGCACGCGCCATGGCACGCGACGTGAACCGAAGGATTATCGCCGACGATGAAGCCCTTCCTCGCTTCACCCAGGCAAGCCAGAACATCGCCGCTACGGCAGTCTTGCTCCATGGTCTTCCAAAGGCCACGATGCCCGAGGATTGTCAGGCCAACCACGAGATTCGCACGCTGCTCGAGCGTGCGGTAGCGCAGTAGGCCAAAAGCTCATTGTCTCAACGATGCAAGCTCGACGCCAGCTAGTGCATGCCCTTGGAGCACCCTGGTAGGGATGCGTCGGTCCACCAGCAGCCACAAAGCAGGCAACACACCATGGTCCCAGTGCTTCAGCGTCTCGGCCACAACCGTGATGCACGTAACACCCTTGACGCCCGCAGATGTGCCTATGATGACCCAAGAGTGGGAACCAGCCGTAGCTATCACCCTCGTCGTGGTGGACGCTACAACAGCGGCGAGGATCGAAGCCCGAGTACCGGCCTACCGGGGCCTCAGGCCTTCGGCCGACACATCCTCAACGCTGCCTTCCCGCCAAGGTACCGGCCACCAACCAATATCCCAAAGTACTCTAGGAAACAAACCCCGGACTATAGCTTGAAGACTATTGGCTTGCCTGCCAAGCCAGTGGTGCGGATAATGATGATTTCATTATCCGTAACCTACCACTGTTCTTGTCCGATTCGGCACGAGCATGGTTGGAACACCACCCGTCCAACAGAATCCAGAGTTGGGTGGACCTGAAGGAGATCTTTGTGGGAAACTTCTAGGGCACATACAAGTGCCCTAGGAACCCATGGGACCTCAAGAACTGCCAGCAGAAGGCCGGAGAAACCCTCAGTGGGTACATCCAACGCTTCTCCTGGCAATGCAACGAGCTACCTAACGTCACTGACGCCGATGTTATAGGAGCTTTCCTATCTGGGACCACCTGCGAGTCTTCGGTTCATAAGCTGGGATGCAAGGGCCCGCGAACCACCAAAGAACTCCTAGACATTGCCACCAGCCACGCCTCTATAGAAGAAGCGGTCGGAGCGATCTTCGATCGCCTCGATGGCAAGGCGAGGTAGGATGAGGACGTGGTGAAGGAACCTCCAATCGTTCTGCCAAAAGGAAGAACAAGAAGCAATGGCGCGAGGGCTCTTTTGTGGCCGCCAGTGACCGTAGGGGTGGTCAGAAGCCCGTGGAGGGCACTCCGAACAACTTCAAAAAACTACTTGAGGGACCGTGCCCAAACCATGCCTTCCCCGTCAAGCATCTGTACAAAGACTGCGCCCTCATGAAGCGGTTCTTGTCCAGAGGCTCCAAGAAAGGGGAGCATGGGAAGGACCCCGACCCTACCACGGATGACGCTGAGGAGAAGAACGATGGCTTTCCGTCACCGGATGGCTGCCTCATGATCTTTGGAGGATCGGAGGCCTATGACTCCAAGCGCCGCCAGAAGATCACTCGCCGCAAGGTCTATGCGACTGAACCGGCCATGCCTGCCTTCCTCCGGTGGTCAGAGTCCGCTATAACCTTCGATCAGACCAACCACCCGGAGAGCGTCCCGTAGCTAGGGAGATACCCACTCGTGGTCGACCCAATCGTCGGCACGAAGTGGCTCACCAAAGTGCTGATGGATGGAGGCAGCAGCCTCAACATCATATACACCAAGACGCTTGATGCCATGGGCATCGACCGAGCGCGCATCCGGCCAACCGGAGCACCTTTTCATGGCATCGTGCCTAGAAAGCAGGCTATGCCACTTGGGTAGATCGACCTACCTGTCACTTTCGGGGGTCCGTTCAACTACAGGATGGAGACCCTAACCTTTGAAGTTGTTTGGTTCCACGGAACCTACCACGCCATCCTGGGACGACCATGCTACGTGAAGTTCATGGCCATCCCCAACTACACCTACCTCAAGCTAAAGATGCTAGGCCTAGGCGGGGTCATCACCGTCGGCACCTCCTTCAGTGCGCCTATGAGTGTGAAGTAGAGTGCTGCGATCACGCTGCGGTGATCGTATCCTCCGCAGAGCTCGTGGCTCTCAGAAAGGAGGTCACCAAAGAAGCACCCAACCCCAAGCGGTCGATCGGGTCCTTCGAGCTGGTGGAGGGCTCCAAGGAAGTCCTTGTAGACCCTAGGAGCACCAAGGGCAAAATGGTGCGCATTGGTACCATGCTTTCCTCCTAATAGGAAAGCGCGCTCGTCGGCTTCCTCCACGCCAACAAAGACATCTTTGCGTGGAAACCCTTAGATATGCTAGGCATTTCGAGGAAAGTCACTGAGCATGCCTTGATAATCCACCCAGGCTCCAAGCCGGTGAAACAACGCCTACGTCGCTTCGATGAGGGGAAACGTAGGACCATCGGCGAGGAGATTGCAAAGCTTTTGGTGGCCGGATTCATCAAGGAAGTGCACCACCCAGAGTGGTTAGCCAATCCCGTTCTTGTACAAAAGAAGAGTAGGAAATGGAGGATGTGTGTTGACTACATGGGTCTCAACAAGGCGTGCCCAAAGGATCCATTTCCTTTGCCATGTATAGACCAAATAGTCAACTCTACTTCAGGGTGCGAAACCCTCTGCTTCCTTGATGTGTACTCCGGGTACCATCAGATCGCAATGAAACGGTCCGACCAACTTGCGATATCTTTCATCACACCCTTTGGATCATCCTGCTACGTTACAATGCCATTCGGTCTGAAGAACGCTGGAGCCACGTACCAGCGTTGTATGCTCAAGTGTTTTGGGAACTTCATCGGGTGGACCGTTGAGGCCTACGTTGACGACATCATGGTCAAATCCAAGCGGGCTGACCACCTCGTAGCCAATCTTGAGCAGACTTTCGCAAAACTCTGAGCAAATGACATCAAACTCAATCCCGAGAAATACGTTTTTGGGGTTCCGAGGGGCATGCTGCTTGGTTTCATCATCTCCGAGCGTGGCATCGAGGCCAACCCAGAGAAGATCTCAGCCATCACAAGGATGGGCCCGATTTAGAACATTAAGGGAGTACAACGAGTTACAGGGAGCCTCACCGCGCTCAGTCATTTCATCTCGCGCCTCGGCGAATGAGGTCTCCCCCTTTATCGACTTCTGAAGAAAGCCGACTACTTTGAATGGATGTCCGAGGCCCAGGAGGCACTTGACATGGTCAAGTTGCTTCTGACAAAGGCCCTGATCCAGGTTCCTCCTACCGATGGAGAACCCCTTCTGCACAAGTGGTCAGCGCCACCCTAGTAGTGGAGCGGGAAGAAGAGGGGCACGCCCTCAAAGTACAGTGCCCTGTGTACTTCATCAGCAAGGTCCTATCCGACTCAAAAACTCGCTACCCCCAAATCTAGAAGTTCCTGTATGCCGTCGTCATCACCAAGAGGAAGCTACGTCACTACTTCGAGTCACATCCGGTGACAGTCGTGACGTCCATCCCCTGGGCGAGGTCATCCAAAACCAGGGTGCCACGGGAAGAACCGTGAAATGGGCACTCGAGCTGATGGGTCAGGGCATTGCGTATACCTCCCGGACAGCCATCAAGTCCCACGTGTTGGCTGATTTCATCGCGGAATGGACCGAGGTCCAAATGCCACCAGTGGTCATCGATCAAGAGTACTTGACGACGTACTTCGATGGATCGTTGATGAAGAAGAGCATCGGCGCGGGGCTGGTCTTCGTGTCGCCCCTTGGGGTACGCATGAGATACATGGTCCGTCTCCATTTCCCCTCCTCCAATAATGTGGCTGAATATGAAGCACTCATCAATGGCCTATGCATCGCCATCGAGTTGGGCATCCGACGCCTCGACGTCTGAGGGGTCTCCCAGCTGGTCGTCGATCAAGTCATGAAGGAATAAAGCTGCCACGACGCCAAGATGGCTGCATACTGCCAAGAAGTCCGCCAGCTAGAGGACAAGTTCGACGGCCTCGAGCTCAACCACATCCTGAGGTGCCTCAACGAGGCGGCCAACACGCTTGCGAAAGCAGCATTCGGACGAGAGCCAGTGCCAACGGGCGTCTTCGCCAGCGTCCAGCGTAAGCCCTCGGTTCGCTATGAGGGGTCAGAACAAGGGAGTGATGGTCCATCCAAACCAGGCCCCGGGGCTGACCAACCATCGGCTCTGTCCGGCCCCGAAGTCATGGAACTTGATGATGATCCAGCAATAGGGTCCAACCCTCTTGTCGACTGGAGGACGCTCTACCTCGACTACCTCCTCCGCAAGATGCTACCGATGGACAAGACAAAGGCTCGATGGCTTGCACAGTGCGCCAAGTCCTTTGTCCTTGTAGAAGATGAACTCTACAAATGAAGCCACACCGGGATCCTGCAATGCTGTATCCCTACCGAATAAAGGAAGCGTTTGCTGAGCGATATCCACAGCGGGGTCTGCGGTCACCATGCAGCACCTAGAACTCTGGTCAGAAACACGTCTCGATAGGGCTTCTATTGGCCTACCACGGTAGCTGATGCCAAGCAGATCGTACGCACCTACGAAGGGTGCCAGTACTACGCTCGGCAGACTCACCTATCGGCCCAGGCGATCCAGACGATCCCCATTACCTAGCCATTTGTGGTCTAGGGACTCGATCTGGTTGGACCCCTTAAAAAAGCTCCCAGGGCTACACCCACTTGCTTGTCACCATAGACAAGTTTACAAAGTAGATAGAAGCTCACCCGATCTCCACAATCAAATCCGAGCAGGCTGTACTATTCTTCCTCGACATCGTCCATCGCTTTGAAGTCCCAAACTCCATCATCACAGACAACGGCATGCAGTTCATCTGGAAGAAGTTCCTCCAATTTTGCAATGAATATCACATCCGCATCGACTGGGCCTCCATAGCCCACCCCCGAATGAACGGGCAGGTAGAACACGCAAACGGCATGGTCCTACAGGGCCTCAAGCCTAGAATCTTCAACCGGTTGAACAAGTTTGGCGCAAGATGGGTCACTGAGCTTCCTGTGGTACTCTAGAGCCTGAGGATGACCCCCAGCCAGGCCACCAGCTACATGCCATTCTTCATGGTCTACAGTTCTGAAGCCATCCTCCCAACCGACCTCGACTACGGAGCACCAAGGGTCAGGGTGTACGATGAACAAGGAGCCGAGGCATCCCTCGAGGACGCCATGGACCAGCTGGACGAAGCACGTGATGTTGCCCTCCTCTGCTCAACCAAGTACCAGCAGGCATTGTGACGATACCACAGCCGTCGAGTGCGGGGTCAGGCCTTCAATGTCGGAGACCTGGTTCTCTGCCTCGTCCAGAGCAACAAGGACCACCACAAGCTCTCCCCGCTGTGGGAGGGACCATACGTCATCGTGGAGATACTCCGGCCAGGCGCCTACAAGCTAAAGATCATCGACGACGAAGTCTTCACCAATGCCTAGAACATTGAGTAGCTACGTCGCTTTTACCCTGAATAAATGCACACTTTGTTTTATCAGTTTTGTTATTAAACTCCCCGATCTTCAGTGACATCCGACCCCAACAACGGCAAAGGGTTGGACCTCACTTAGGGGCTGATATTAGTACGTTTATCCTACAAACATTCTCTGGGCCTACCCCTCTTTTCACGTTAAGATGTAGGAGCTAGGTTTGCGGGAACAAACTCTGAGTATAACTGGTCGGACTGCGGGAAACCTACGCCCCAGTAGCTACGGTATCATTGCTCACCAGCGTGATCAGAATTGACTCACCCACACTCCCAGGTCTTATGACCTTAACGACGGAAAGGGTCGGAGTTCACCAACCTTTTTATACTAAAAGGCGAGAAGAGCCAAAAAGCTATTTGCCATAACAAAATTTGAAAGCTTGTCCATTTGTTACAAGTTTCTCCACCGGGCATATCTATCTAAACTAAATACTTGCACGGGATGTTCTCATTCTCTATTTCTGTAGGAAAAACTTGTCTCAACAGGTAACACGAGTCGATCGGACAGTTTGGCCATGACCGAGGAACAGGTAGGATGCAGGCAGGATCCCGCTCATATCCGGTAAAGGCTTCCCGAACCCATCACTCTTACCAGTGAGGTAAAACCGGTGCCCAGGTCGATCGAACGGCTTAGAACCACCGCCGAGAGACAAGCACCCTTACTTACTTTACGCATTAATTTTGATACCGAGCCTTTGACCCCAGCGACGGCAGGGGGTCGGACATCGCTCGGGGCCTGGCGGGAGTGTCTATTTGCTAAGCATTCTCTTTGCCCGACCCCTCCTTGCGTTTAAAAACTGGAGGCACGGTGTGTGGGCAAAAACTTTGAGTGAACCTGGTCGGACCGCTAGGACCATACGCCCCAGCGGCTATGGCATTTTTTTACCCACCAGTGCGATCAGAGTCTTTGTCTCCGCACTCCAAACCTTAAACTCCACCTTCTCGGGAAGGGTTTGGGGGGGAGCTACCTAAGGAATCTCCATCAAGGAGAGGCCGTCAGGTCACCCAAATCGATCAAACGGCTCAGGCCACTGCCGAATGATAGATACGGAAAAATGGGAGGCTCATGCAGGTTACACCGGCCCCATCACAAACATCGGACTCGAACCCTACATGGACATATCTGGTAAGAACTCCTAGAACCCATCACTCGTGCCATCGAGGTAACATTACCGACCCCCGCTATTTCTTTATATGGTCATTCATTCATCTGTTTTCATTCAATCATTCATATATTCATCTCATACATCCAAGCATTGCATATGCAATCGTTGCATCACAACGCTTCGCATCGCGTCATGAAGTTGTAGTCATCTCATTCGATATGAGCGGCGACCGACCGAGGTTCGAAGGCTGGCCCACAAAGGGCTCGAGGCCGCCTTGTGTCAAACAGAGCCAGGGGAGAAAAATGGAGATGAGCCCCAGCGGCCTCGCCCGACCCCACTCAGAATGAAACATCCTCAATTTTCCACAAAGGGAAAATCCACAGAATGAATTATAATATGATGAAACCAATAGTTGATTCCATCACATTATCATATATCAGCCGATATCATAGTCATACATTGTAAGATTACAAGAATACAAGATAATACATCACTAGGGAAACACACCTATTACAGAGTTAATCTAGCAGAAGACTATCGAGTGAAGGCTCCTCCTTCGCGGGCATCATCAGAGTTGGCGTAGTGCAGCATAGATTCCTTCTCCGAACCAAACTTGAGCATAGGCACGAGACCTCCTAATCCTTCTATAGTCAGCATCTCTGAGAAGCAGGAAATCTGCACACCGCCAGATGTGTGCAGGCCATGGTCAGCACCGATGAGCTTTAGTGGAAAAGATAAAACAAGAGGATCTGGCGATCCTAACATTTGGTTGTGGTTTGCATCCTTAGCGCATGAGAAGTAAGTAACAGTAGTAATGTAATAATAATGTCCAGTTTTTAACACATTCCTAGCCACACACATCCACATCCATCCATATCCATCCACCAACCATCCATCCCAAACCATCTCCACACCACCACACCTTATCTCATCTCACACACTCAGGTCGACAGGCCAACTCCCTCTCGGCCTTGTCTCAACGGTCCGCAGCCCCCAAGGCTCACGACTGGAAAATACTCCAACCCTGGAGGGAGAATAGAAGGACTCATCTTCTATCTAGTTTAAGCGAAATCCAGGAAAGGTCCATAGCCGACAAGTCGGCATATGTATCGATCGATCAATCAAACACTCTGCAGAGGTTTTACATACCCACAAGATAGCCATCCTCGACGGTGCCCCGTCTAGGCAGATTCCGGCCGCTTGCTAGCCTAGAACGATGCCACCCTACCTCTCAGCCCTGGAATATCCCAAGTCTAGTCTGGGATGGCTGATACTGTGAGTCATAGACAGACACTACACCACAGCCCAAAATCAACGTCAGTTGGGGGTCGTTAAAAATGTCGATTTAACGTCGGAAAGTTAGACGTTAATGATTTGTAACGGACGGTAGGTCGTTATATCTCATTTTGACTACAGGTCGTCGGACGTTAATTCTATTTCGATTCAACGTCGGATGGTCGGTCGTTATATCGTTCTTTTAACGACCCACCGGTCGTCGCCACAGATGGACTCCACTCGCGCACTGGATTAGCCCACTTCCCGCCTAACCTTTTAACATAGCCCACATGATGAAAAAAAAAAAAAGCAAAGCCAAATGGGTCAGCCCATTTTCTATCTCCCTTTCTTTGGGCACTCGAGAGCAGAACCCCAAAATCCACCGCCTCTCTCCCCGACGCACACCACGCCGCCACCCGGCCAATCGAAGAAAAAAAAAAAGCGCGCTTCGCCACACACGCCCTCACACGAGCGGCCTGCCTGCGCCGCCCGGGCCGGCCACCGCCACCGCCCCTCTCAACGGTGCCCCAAATCTCCTCTGTGCAGCAGTCGGTCTGCATGGGCGGCGAGCTCAGCTCGGCCCCTCTCGGCGGCGACCTCAGCTCTCGCCCGCTCCCCACCGGCGACCACACAGCTCGGCCGGCGACCTCACCTCGACGTCGTCTCTGTGTAGCTCGCCATTCCTCCGCCCCACCTCAGCCCCACCGGGTTCCTCTGCACCCACACCCTACCCCTCTGTGTTCCTGTCCTCTCTTGATGCCGCCACAGTGCAGATCTCCCCCCCTCGCTCTGCACAGACAAAAGAGATCCAAAGAAGGGAGCCGCCATCTCCATCTGCACTTGTATGGCATCTCCGTCTGCACTTGTATTTGCTTTGTTGTTGTATTCGGTAGATCCCCAAGAGGGCCTCCAAAGCCATCTGATTTGCTAGCTGCTAGTACTACTTCACTAATCAGGTTCATGAGAATGTAGGATCTCTTCGACTCTGCAGCTCCGCTCTCGTGCCATTGCGGCCAAGATTGCATGCTCCTCTCCGCACACCGGGCGGAGGCAAGGGGGGCCAGCAGTGGCCACGGCCCCTCCCAAGTTCAGCACTAGATTTTTATAGTCTATAATTTGTGCTTTTGTAAGCTTCACCTGATCGATGCATACTATAATTGCCTAGTCCAGCAGTATGCTGTAGCTTATATGCTGTAGCTAGTATGCTAGTATGCTGTAGCTTATGCTTTTTTATTTATTTTTGAAGGATGATCCTAATACCTAAAAGAGAGCCATTTCAATTTTTTTTTGAAGGAAGAAAGCCATCAAGGACAAATTAAATGACCCTGACTAGTCAAAAAAATAGTACTTTTTATATCATACAAACTCAGTATATTAAATATATAGTTGATCCCTATATATACTAAGATTAATATACTATGTTATTTATGTTTGGTCATTGTCCAGCCCCTCTATACCATAGCTGTTGACATACTTCCCTTCCTAATTACTCGCTAATTCATGGATCTGTGGTTTCCTTTATCCAGCAGGTTATATTCGTGGTTGACCGAGGCGCATAAGAATAAGTTGCTCCTTGGACCTTTGCCCTAACAAAAGCCGTAGCATCTACAGTAGCCTTTGTCACCAAGTAGTAGGAGCCAGCTCGTGAATTTGACTCAGGAGTATCGGGTAAAGTGCTCTCTACCACTTCACTACCATTGTTGTCACTTGGTCTTACCTGTGCTTGTTATGTTGGATGCAATTGATGATATATATGCACAATGTGTTGAATTCGATGCAGACTTGTTCTCGTCAGCTTCTAGTTGTCCCTAATAAAGGTTGATGGATAAATCTGGATTGATGATGATGCTAGGTAAATACAAACAATATAGCAAATACTGGAAAGCGGTATACATAGCAAGAGTGGGCATTTAACATAAAACTTTTATGTAGGCATGGCAAGGCATATTTGCGGGGGTGAACTGTTTCTTAGCTTTTGCATTTAGTAATGCAAATGTTGGTAGCAAGATACTTTGTCCTTGTAGAAAGTGTTCCAACTCTTTACGGAAAGAGGCTAGTGAAATCATGAACACTTAATATGTGATGGGTTTCTAAAAGGGTACAGAACATGGAATTTACATGGAGAACCCACCCTTCATGAACCATGGGAACTGTGGATGTTGATGGTGATGGTGTTGAGGTTATGGATGAGTCTGATGAAGATGATGATATCTCTGGTTTGCTTAGGGACTTAGCTGGTGGCTTAGACGATAGAGGTGATTTTGAGGACAACAGTCCTGATCTAGATCCTTGTGAGGACCTAGTTGCTATTCAAAAGTTGGTCGAAGAAAATAGCAAAGAACTGTTCCCTAGTTGCAAGAAATATACCCAACTCCGATTTCTTATTAGATTACTACACACCAAACTTCTTGGAGGATGGTCTGATAAATCTTTTAACATACTATTAGACCTGCTCAATGATGCATTCCCTGATGGTTCAGCAATAGCAAAAACCTTTCATGAAGCTAAGAAATTGGTGAAATCCATAGGAATTGGGTATATTAGTATTCATGCATGTGAAAACGATTGCATTCTCTATTGGAAGGAGAACATAAATTTGAATGCATGTCCAAAGTGTAAGGCTTCACGGTGGAAATCAAATAGGAAGACTCTAGACGGGAAACATGTATATAATGTTCCCAAGAAGGTTCTTCGCTACTTTCCAATAAAGAAGTGTCTCCAACGGTTATTTCTATCCTCTAAAACAGCAAGCCTCACGAGGTGGCATGATGAAGACCGAAAAAAAGATGGTCTCCTAAGGCATCCTGCAGATTCCCCTCTATGGGAGGACTTCGATAAAAAGCATCCAATCTTCGCTGCAGATAGCCGCAATATTCGTCTTGCATTTGCCACCGATGGCTTCAATCCATTTAGAACCATGAATAACAGCTACAGCATTTGGCCTGGTATTTGTATTCCCTACAATTTCCCACCTTCAATGTGCATGAAGCAATCAAATTTCATCTTGTCTTTTCTGATTCCTGGTAAAGATTCTCCTTGTGGTGATATGGATCTCTATTGTCAGCCACTTGTCAACGACTTGTTAGATATGTTTGAAAATGGTGTTAGAACTTATGATGCTTCTAGGGGTGAGTACTTCCAGTTACGGGCAGCAGTATTATGGACTATTACTGATTTCCCAGGTCTAGGATATCTGTCTGGATCTGTCACATCTGGTGAAGCAGCATGTCCTGATTGCCACTTCTTTACTGATTCACTTAGACTTGGTAATGGTACCAAGACTTGCTATATGGGTCATCGAAGATTCTTGCATGGAGATCACCCATTTAGGTTTGACGCCAATAAATTTGGTGGTAAAACTGAGTTGAGGCCTGCACCTAAACCACTTTCTGGGGAGGAAATTTTGGAGTGCACTAAAGAGCTTAGCAATAGTTATGGCAAGGATCCATCTAGGAAAAAACCAGCAAGAAAGAAACGCAAGGAAGGTGAACCATTAGTCATTTTCAAAAGAAGATCTATTTGGTTCAAGCTTCCATATTGGAAAGACTTGATGTTGCGACATAATTTTGACTTTATGCACATAGGCAAAAATGTTAGTGAAAGTTTAGTGAACACATTCTTGGGCACTGCTGGGAAGTCAAAGGATAATTTGAATTCTCGCCTAGATCTTCAAGCTCTAGGTCTTAGAACTGATCTTCACCCAGTTGAAGTAGAGGACCAATTTTATTTACCACCAGCACCATACTCAATGAGTCCCGATGAGATGAAGTTATTTTGTCAAGTACTAAAAGGGGTGAAGTTTCCTGATGGTTATGCATCTGATATACGACATAATGTACATGTCTATAAGCACTCATTTGCTACTTTTCTGTACACATTAGGAATTCTATGATATTGATGATAAAGCCTGTAACTGGTTTTTGACTGCTGCTGGAAAGAAATGGAAGGATTTTAAAGCAAACCTGAAGAAGAAGTTTTTTAAAGGCAAAATAACAGAAGAACAAATAAGAAAACAACAAGGTGATAGGCTGAATGATGATGATTGGAAGTTTCTCAAAAATCATTGGACAACTCCAGAATCTGAAGTAAGTAAACTACTCCTAGTTACTGCTTTGTTCAAGAAAAAACAACATCTAGTTGCTGCTTGTTGATTGCTGGTTATAGCCATCTTTGCTGCTTCCTGTGTTGCTGCTTGCTAGTTACAACTTGCTGGTTGCTGACAAAGCCATTTCTATCATAGACTCGCTCAGAAATTGCCAAAGCCAACCGTGCAAAGTTGTCCATACATCATACAACTGGTAGCAAGAGCTTTGCTTGTAACAGGCATGAATTGGTATGTCAAACTATTATCTACCTGGTATGTCAAACTATAATAGGCATGCTACCTTTCTTGAGTACTAAAACTGAAACACTTGTAGGCTAATGAACTTGGGCGCCCTCCTCGAAGGGATGAACTTGTCATTGTTTGTCGTTTTCATATGTAATGAGTGCCCAGATTTTCTAATTGTTGATATTTCTAACAGCTCAAGGTCAGCAAGACTAAAAAATCATCCCATGGAACAGGTGTGCTATTCTGAATTTTTCCATCTACATGTCATTTAGGAGATCATACATCTTGCATGAAACTATGAACCTTTGTACATATGAAAATGAAAATGACATGATCTAGCAATCTGAAACTTTGCCCAAAATGACATGATCTAGCAAGCATGCTGATTGTGTGAATGGAAAACTAGAGTATAGTTGTACCTCCTACATGTTAGTGCTTGGTGACTGGTGCCCCTTCCAAGCATGCTGACATGATCTAACCAACATGCAGTGGTGCTTCGATGTTTCTTTTATGTGTGCATCTTGCTGATTTTCAGATGGTCTGTGATAACCTAAACCAATTTCTATAGAAACAACTATTGCTGCCATGTTGTAGAAGAGTCATATGGAGAACTGCTATTATTTATCTAAATATTTTCAGAAATTCTAAATTCCAGAAGAACAATTCCTTTATTTAGTAGATGTGATCCCTGCTGTATGCCTGAGTAGATGTGATCCCTCCATGTTGTGGCTGTGTGCATAGTGCCTGCTAGGTTGAAACCATAGTCAATGTATTGTCTGGTGGCTGTGAAATGAAATCTGAAATTAATATGCATCATAAATGAATTTTCATTCCATGAATACCAATTGTGCTGTTTGCTGCCTTGTGCTGGGTGCTTGTGCCTCCAGCTGACTGGTGCCTTTTATGAAGTTTTTGGTTGAGTTTTCTTTATGAATTTCAACTTTTATTTACAGGTGGTGGGAGGAAATAGCTGGAAGTAGAGTGCAGCCACTGATTGGATCAAAGTGCTCATGATGACGTGTTTTGAACATCCTAGCTATAGATGAAAACATTTGTTTGGACTTACTAGAGGTGGATCATTTTGTAAAGTGTGGAAGCAAACTATGAGATATGGGTTGTGGAACCGTATCTCTAGTACGCCTACCATTTTGGCCAAACTTGTTTCATCTTAGCTTTTGTTTGCCATGAATTGTGTGTAAAATGGCATGACAAATTATGATGGATTTAATATAACTTGTGAGCTCTTTTCTGGTCTAGCTTATGTGTGTTTCATGACAGTGTTATTTGAATGTATGAGATGCTACTGTTGATTGTATGATTAAAATATAAACAGTAGCACATAATATTATATGTTAATTATTTGTATGCATAGTGATGGACAGTGGGTCGCTATAAATATATATCATCAGGCGGTGCGTCGTTATAAGTTTATAAACCACGTCAGAAGATCTGTCGTTATATCTTTTGCATATCGTTAGACGGTCCGACGTTAAAAGTCGGTCCGACGTTAAAAGTTTTTAACGTCGCCAGTATCAACGACTCATATATGTGTCGTTATAAGTTTATAACGACCGACCGTAAGATGCTGAAACGGCTTATAACGACCCACCGACCGACGCTGAATCTGGGCTGTGGTATAGTGAGAGTCGGGGCCCATCGGATGTCAAGAGCCGGTCCACAAGGCCTCCTGAAGTCTCGAAAGGGTGTGGGGGGAAAACCACGCGCCCCGTACCTCCTTGCACACGTTCGCCTAGCAGTAGTGGCATCGCTCTACCAAGTAGTCCGACCGTCCCGCACCATATAGGGCGAGTGGGATGTAAAGGATTCCCGGTGAATCTGAGTACTAGTAAGTCCTTAGGGGTGACCAAGCCAGAATGTCTTCATTAGGGTTTCCATTTACCGTGCCACCACAACACCTCCACCCCGGGCTCCACCTCTCCGAGGTTCACACCCAAGGCCACCTCCAATTACCATTTACCCGCCACAGGTATTCCATATCCAAGTGCCCAGGTAGCACCACATGGCAAGACTTGCCCCAGGCTCATCGTTATTCCAGCTCGGTCGACACAACCCTCACTCTCCACGCACCCAAGACACACGCAGCACGCTCACACACCACCAAGTCCGGCACCCATAGCCAAACCATTCCCAGGTTGTTCACCACCAGCATCACATCCCCCGACATAATGCGAAGTGGAGTTAATTAATAAGTATAGTGGTGTAATATACACGCAAGCAAGCAAGTAAGCATATATAAGCGAGCGAATGCGCAAAGCAGGGTGACGTGGTAGAGTGGGTTGCATCAGGGTAATAATGGCTCAGGTAGTAGCATGCATCAAATTACTAGCAAAGGAATAATTTATAAAGCGCTAGCAGTTCTAGATATTATGCAATGTCTAATAGGATTTTCTAAAAGAGGGTGCTGCCATGACACCTGCGATGTAGAGGTAGTAGTGGTACAATTCTCCATTCGTTGGCGTTCCATTAGCGGGGTCTCCTCCTCCTGTCTTGACTCCATTCCACAGTCCTTGTCGTCGTCCACATTCTCTTGGTCCGATCGTCAGCTACTCCGCGAAGCGACACGCAAGGCAAGCGAGCACTCAACACTTGAAAAGACGACGAGTCACAGGAAATCCAATAACGCCATCGATACAATAAGAGATACACGGCTTAGCCCTCTCGGTGGTTGTCCTATTTCCTCGGGCCAAAGAATCACAAGTGGTGGTTTGCTAAGCACAAGCTTAAGTCATGGCCAAGCCAGTATGGCTTTACGATAAACGGTTTAAGCCAGAGCTTATCTAGAGCAAACACCACGGCTCACGATCTTTCGATCCGGTGTCATTGGGTTGACGGGGATTGGAAATCGGGCCCCAAGAAAGAAGATCGACGGGGTTTGGCTCATATAGTCTTATCCCATAAGTCACTATTGGATACATGAAGCAGACAAGAACGAATGACACTATTGTGACTTGGCTCCAATGTACTTCGGCTCGCCCTCTATGGTAGAAAGCGGTAGCGCAAAGAGATTGGACATCAACGGTTCCCCTCGATCCACACGACATAATAACGTCGAGAGCCGAGAAGAGAGTCGCTCAACACGGCAAAAGATGCGGGGGTTAGCTAGGCACATCCATGTTATGTTCTCAGACACATCTTCGGGAAAGATGGTTTTAGACGGTCGATCGGGTCGACACGCATGGGTCCGAAGTACAACATAGACCATAGCTTCGCTAACCCAAAGGGAATAGTCCAGTCTTTGATCCAATCGTCATGGGCAAGACGGAATCAAACAGAGCGGGCTAGCGGTGCAACAAGAGCAAGAACAACAAGGAACAAGGTCTACTTCTTCCAACACTTGTGCCACGATGAAAGACGGGGCATTGGGAGGAGGCGACAAACACCAAGTGCGTAGACCACTCGTAGGGTACCCGACCTGGGTGTGCTGGCACTGAGATATATCTCGGATTCGAAGCGGTGCGGTTGTCACTGCGAGAATCAGAGAAACGTGATGGTTAAATAGGGTACGGGCTTGAGCACGAAGAAGCAACTAAAAGCAAAAGAGAGGCGTAGTTCCATGGTCATGGCGAGGTGAACTCGCGGCCACAAGCTATGCCTATGAGTTGGCATTCATCGTTCCATGATTGTTTACTCCTAGGTTTTCTCCCACAGGATTTGGTCATGGAGGGCTCAAAGCGTGCGGGTGATATTCGCATCGATGTTAGTATCGACATCGAATCCATCATGACCATGTTCTAGGGCCGAAGACAGGAGCTAACACTCGTGGTACCGTGAAGTCAACTAAAAAGCGAGGGGTCGAGTTACACTCGGCATCACGGTCACGGCGAGACGGATCCCGCAATCGTAACATCCGAACGAGGTATGATCCCTCAGCCGGCTCGAAGGCTCGGCACGCAGGCAACAACACCAACAACCAGCGATAAGAACCAAACACGACCAAAAGGCGCAACAACTCGACACGACTGCAAAGTAGCACATCTCCGTAGCAACAAGGGAACCTGCATAAGGGCATGGCATATGTGGATTCAGATAGGCATAGATCGTGAAAGACGGGTGTAAGATCGAGTGTATGAAAGAGCGAAGGGAGGGCTTTCATCGGCATCGGAGATGGCGTCCAACTAGGATTCATCCTTGCAGTAAGGTGAAGATGGCCAGGGGCGGTTGTAACTTGTCCCAGAGGGTCGTGGCTTCTTCTAGCCAGCTAAGGCCAGCTACGGCCTGCTGTGGCTAGCTGTGGCTTGCTACGGCTCGCTGTGGCTGGCTGCGGCTGGCTACAAGTGGCTATGGTTGGCTAAAGGCTGGCTATGGCTGGCCGGGCATGGCAGCGACTGGCCGGAAGGTGGCTACTGCTGTTGGAGACAGTTAGGGTTAGTGAAGAAAGCGTCCGGCAAGACGGTGGGGCCTTCCTACAGGTCTAAAGGAGGGGCAGGTCTCGGTCTCGCATTGTGCGGCATAAAAACGGGTAGACAAGGACATGTCCAAGGCGTAGATCTTGATTTTAGAAAAATGTGAGAACTGGTTTCACATTTTTCTGAGGTCGTATGAATTTTCTATGAATTTCGAAGTTAAATCTATTTTCTGAAAAAGAAAAAGGAAGGGGTGATCCCGGGCTTGACACGTGGCAGCGCAAGATTGGTCTAGCGGTAATAGTGGCTGACAGGTGGGCCCAGTCAACGGACAACGTTGACCGGTCAACGGTCAACGGGGATGGGCTCAGTATGGCTTTGATGGGCCGGGTTGGGCCGGCCCGGCCCGGACACGTGTCGGGCAGGTAGGCTATCCACGTGGTGCTGTGGGGCTCTTGATGGGCCAGGTCTGGACTCTGTATGTGGGAGCGGCTCATGGTGGACCGGCAGGCGCTGGTCCATGGACCGCACACTGGGTCCGTGGTGGACCATGTCCAGTCCCCTTTTCCCCTCCCTGGTGCATGTGGATCAGGCTCACGTTGCTGCTTCACTTTGGGGCTTTGGTCTATGGCGCTGGTCCATGGTGGGCTGACATGTGCGGTCCCACTGGACCGAAGGCCGGGTTTACGGTGAACTTTGTTCACGCGGGCGCAGGCATGAGCGGTGCACCGTGCACCCGGTGCTCGAAGTGATGTGAGAAGGGCCCCGGTTCTCTGTTCTCCCGCGATGACGTTCTCGCCGGCGGCAAGCCCACATGACAGGGCGTGGCGGTGGCTTGGCGAGGTTTCTAAGGTGGCCTAGGGCTTCGCGAGGGTCGCTATGAGGGCTCCGGTGGGCTAAAGGCAGCAGCCTGGGCTTCAGACGGTCGGCACGCCGGCGCGGTGAGGCCGCGGTGACGCTGTGCAATGAAGCTCTGGCAAGGGCTCGACCGCTTGAGGGGCTCCGATGGCTTCCTCGTGACACGGCGACAGGACAGGGATGTCTGGGGTGGTGCCCAGAGTTTGGGCTAAGCCGGCCACGATGGCAGCGGCACGGCAACAGCGGCGAACAATGGCGTGGCGGCTGCGGCTGCGATGGAGCCCTTTTCCCCCAATTGGGGTCGCGGACTGGATTGCGAAGGCGACGCCGGTGACCTCGGGTCACGGCGGAGTCCGTTCGGCGCCCCAGGCGCATGGTGGAGCTCCGACGAGATCTCGGCAACGGCGGTTCGGGGGTTTGGGTATGTCATCAGCTTCATCGTCTACACGGCTAGGTGCGTGAGGTCGAGGCAAAACTCTATGGCCAGATCCTGTATCACAAGGTGGCCGGAAACGGTGGGAAGGTCCGCGGCACGGCGGCGCTCTGGAGCGTGTCCACGCTGGCGAGGTGGAGGGTAGTCGGGGTACTTGGGCTCCTCCTCGGCTAGGGGCTAGAGTGGGGTGTGTCCCACATCAGGGCAAGGACGAAGAGGCCGTTCCTAACGCCTAGGTCTTCGTGGTAGGGCCGGAATGGAGCAGCGCCATGGCGAGCGCGGCGGGCACAGGGCGGTGGCGCCGGTGTTTCCGAGCCATCCAAGGCTTGGCAGGATGACATCTTGGCTCGTGGAAGCGTTTGTGAGCGTGCCGTGCTCGATGGTGCACAACAGCGTGACCCTTGGGCCTCCCAAGTGGGGAGACCACGACGGCGCTCATGGTGAAAGTACGTCAGCGAGCATAGGGGCGGCGTGGGGGCTTACCGTGGGGCTTGGGGCAGTAGGGTAGCGGTGCAGTGGCGTGTTGGGGCCGTGGCGGGTTGGTGCGGTGCCGTGCAGGCTGCGACGGGAAGGAAGACGATCGCGATGTCGTCCCTGGCTCCGACGACTTGGCAACTCCGGCAAGGCTCTGGCTTCTCTTCTTCTTATCCTCTCTTCCTTCTTCTTCTTCTATCTTCCTTCTTCCTCTTTCCCCTCTTCTAGCTCGGACGTTGGCGAATTAGAAGGCGCTGAGCGGCGGTGGGGGTAGGATGGCGCGGCGTCGGTGGCGAGGCGGCTCGCCGAGTAGGCTGGCCCGGCTTCAAGCCATGGCTGCGCATCTGCTGCGGCGAGGTGAGGAAGGCGAGGCAGAGATTTGAGGGAGCGTCTGCGGCGGCTGGGAAGGGTAATGGTGAGGGCGAGGCCTTGGCCGGGGGTTCTTATAGCCCAAAGGCTAGGGCTTCGCAGTGGGGCGCCGGCGTCCATGCCACTGATTTGATGGTCGGCGCGACGTGGCGCGCATCCAAGGCCGCGGGCAGATGAGCGACTTGAGAAGCTTCGAGAAGGGCATCCAGGCTCAGTGCGGTTGCTTCCGCGATTTGCGGCGCGAGGTGCGGCTCAGCGGGGGACACGATGATGGTGGAAACATGGGTAGGGCAGGGGTGCCATTCGCGCGAGCGCGCACGGGGCGTGTTCCTGTCGGGCGCCAGCTAAGAAAGGTGAGGCTCGGACCATGTGTGGCGGTGATCCATCCCTCCGCTGCTAACCGCCCACGCTTGGATGGCGGAAAGGCGAAGGAGCGGCATGGGATCCCCGCTGTAACAGCAGCTGCCCAGTGGGCTCGCTGGAAAAGCAGAGGAGAGGGGGAGTGGTTGGAGGAAGGGGATGACGAGCGGGTCCCTCCTGTCGGCGGCACAGGGCGAGAGAAGGGAGAGGCTGATGTGGGCGAGCTGGGCCGCGGGGCAAGGAGAGGGCAAGCTGGGCTTTCGGCTGGGAGGCCAGCCAGGCATGCAGCGCCGGTTGAGCCAAGCGAGGTGGAGGTGAGCGAGCTGGCTGCGTGAGAGTGCAAGCGAACTGGGCCACATTGCTAGCTGGGCCAGGCCAGGGCGAGGTGGGCGCGAGTGGGCTGGACCGGTTAGGTGTGAGCAGGCCGAGCTGCTTGAGCTGGTTGGGCCGATTTGGCTTCCCTGTTGTTCTTTACTCTTTTCTATTTCAAATATTGTTTGATTAATTCCCCAATCAAGTGCTTGTATGCTAAACTTAATTAGCTTAGATGTGGGCCCACTTGGGTAATATCCAAGGGTCTCTAGGGTCTACTACGGGTCTCGAAATCCAATGCCAAGGGTTGGCTTCGATGGGCATTGATTTACAAGGAATGTCGTTTTGACTTTATGAATTAGATCAAGGGATTCGAATAAGGTTCAAAAGCAAAAGATGAATTGAGAGAGAGTAGAAAGGGATTCTTAAGATATTCTAAAAGGATTTGCTATGGACTTGTGCTCTCCAGCACAAAACACTAAACCAACGAAAGAACTCCGGCAAACTCCTACAAGTAATTCTATATGCATGCAACAATTTATTTATAAATTGTTCTTAGTCTGACCTAGCATCTACATGCTTCACATATTGCAGGAAAAATTTTAAAAAGTTTGTATTTTTGGCTTCTCCAAAAACCCGATTTGTTACACAGAAGCGGACAGGGACATCTTGACCTTTCTCGTTTGATTCTAACCTCAAGCCAAACCCATAGAATCTCCTTCGAGGAGAGGCCAACGGGCCACATGAGCCTATCGAATGACTCGGGCCCCAGGAGGCGGGTTAAGAAGTAGTGGAATGCCACATGAGGGCTCTGCCGACCCCGTCAGTGGATGACGAACTCGGATTCCACTCGAACATGCCCATTAGCGAGCTCGCCGAGCACAACACTCGAGCCATCGAGGCAAGTGTCGTTAGCTTAGCCCCTCCGGTTGCAAAAACCAAGGACGGGGTGACGCATGAAACACGGTCGACCCCTACCGAACCCCACGGGGCTCGGGGGCTCGAGCCGCCCGATCCTAGATCATGAGACCGAGGTTCAAAGGCCGTCTCGCGAACAGCCTGAGGCCACCTCACGTCGAACAAAAGCCAGGGGGAAACGAAGATGAGCCCTAGTGGCCTTTGCTCGTCCTGCCTAGAAGCAGACGAGGTCATCTCAACTTTCTCATTCGATCCAAACCTCCAGCCGAGCCCGTAGAATCCCCAATGAGGGGGAGATCTATTGGAAGGTAGGTTAAGGAGCAACGGAATGCAACATGAGGGCTTTGCCGACCCCATCGCAAGCGATGGAACCGGATTCCATTCGGACATGCCCGTTAGCAAGCTCACCGAGCGCGTCACTCGAGCCATCAAGGCAAGCAACGTTAACTCAACCCCTTTGGTTGTGGAAACTATGGACGGTTGCGAAAACTATGCGCGGGACCTTGGGGAAGGTTGGACTTACAAGGAGACCGAATGCATGGTCGTAGAATGATAGCTAAGATCCTAAGGAGGGGGTATGTGCGAATACAAGAGATACTTTATCCTACTAAGTTTTGCTATCCTCTCCTCGATTTTCAGTGACATCCGACCCCAGCTGATAAAGGTATAAGTACACCTTTTCTAAAATAGTCGTCCTGTTAAACCACTTCCTCACACTAAGCCTAGTGGCAAGGTTTGCGGAAACGAATAAATTGATCATCTCTGGTTGGACTACAAAAAGCCCACGCCTCGGCGGCTATGGTGTCTTTGCTCACCAGCATAATCAAAGTTCCACCCTTACACCTTGGGCCCTATGGTCTTAATGAATGGAAGGGTCAGAATACGTGAGCCCCTTTTTCGCACACAAAAAGGGAAGAAAACAAGTCCAATCAGACAAAATGAAACTACAAATTTGTTTTTAAGATACAAAAGGGTCGGCACTTGTCCACAGATTACAATAACGATCATCCAACCAATTTGACTAACTATCCCCTCCGGGGGAGAACTATGTCTTCAACTTTGTCCGCCAGGTTCCGCGCGAGAGGAGCCACCGCCGTCTCTATCTCATCCAGCTCGAAGGCTTCGTAGCGTGGTGCGAAGCCAAGGCTCATTGTCACCAAGTCAATACTGTCAGCGTAATGAGAGCGGGCGATGGCGAAGGCTTGGGTGATCCCAGAGCAAAGAGCTTCCCTCTTGAGCTGGTGCACCTAGGCCGTGATATCTATGGCACGGGCCACAAGCGAGCTGGTCCCCTCCGGCCGCACCACCTCTAGGTTGTCGTAGACCACTCCGAGGGGAGCGCTCAGGAGATCGTGCTCATCGCTCTCCGCCTGAAGGATCCTCCATGCCTCCGTGAGCTCCTCGGCCAGCCCGGCGGAGACGCTCTCGGCCTTCAGCCTTCGGGTTGCCATGGTTCCGAGCTTGGCCTGGAGGGAGCTGATCCTCTGCTGCGGCTCATTGCTCTCTGGGATGGCCTGGTCACGCTCCCTGCGGGCCGTGCTGTGCTCTGAGCAGAGCCTCTCGGCGATCTGGCATAGCTTGTCTCTCTCCTTGCGTAGCCGAGCAACCACCTCGGCATCTAGGTTCGCCCTCTGCTGCAGGGCCATGAACCTCTCCTCAGCCCCTAGCTTGAGCTCCTGCTCCTTCTCTGCCTCGGCCAGGAGGTTGAGGATCCGCTGGCGGTTCTCGACATCCCTCTGGAGCAGCTTGTCCCACTCCTTCCGGACTCTGGCGGTCTCCTCCTCATCCTACCGTGCCCTCGCAGATAGTTCCTCAAACGTCTTCTCGGCCTCCTCCACGTCCCGACGGGCCTCGGCCTCCCGTAGTTAGAGACTGGCCATCTCCTCGGCTAGGGGAGTCAGCTCGGCCACCCTCTATTGGGTGGCAACAACCTAGGTGGACACATCCCTGCGCATCCGGGCCTCTTCGACGAGGTGGTCCCAGCTTTCCTTTTGCTCACGAAGGAATCAAAATTTCTCCTAGCTGCGAGTGATAAGGGACTGAAGAAAAGAAGATGGTCAGAACAAAAAAATACATAAAGAAAGAAGAGGGTGAAATGCAAGATTAAGTGAATACCCGACCAGTGGGAACGATGACGTCGCGTAGGGCGCCCCTGGCATGGTTGAGAGCTTCCAGCACGACCGAGATCCCCTCGTTGAGACTCTCCCGCTCTATGCTCTTAGTAGCATCATCGAGCGAGAAGAGTGTCGACGTCAGGTCTTGCGGATCTATCCACTGGAGCAGAGGCTCGCCCTGCACGGGCGAGTGGCTGCCCCCCGATGCCAGGGCCAAGGGAAACTCCCTGTTGGTCCTCTCCACCACCGCCATGACACCTGGGGACCCCTCGACTATGTCCCCCTCCATCCAGCCCATGTCGAGAGCTGTCATTTGGGCCGCCGGAGGTGCAGGTCATGGCGCTGCCTCGGGCGCCACCATGGTGACATCTAGCCGCAGCCCACCTGTCATGGCCACCACCACCTCCGCCTGCCTCGACGAGGCCTCGTTCGGCTACGTCGTGCCCGTAGGGGTTGGCGCCATGAGCACGGTCAGAAGCTCCGACCGACCCATCATCGGTAGCAGCACCGCCTCTGTCATTGGTTCTTCAGTGACCCCCGAGGGTGTCCTTTGAGTCTCCACGCCTGCTTGTCCCGCTGAGGGCACGGGCACCACCGCGGGCGATGCCTTACCGGCCGACGAGATAGTAATGCTGGCGCCACTCCTGCCTAAAATGGGTGCGACGTCAATCGATGGCCGCCGCCTCGCCTGAATGGTGACGCACTTCTTGGGCGCCAGCACCAAAGAATTGCCCCGTCTTAGGACGCTGTAAGAAACAAAAGGTGTAAGTCATGCTGAAAATAGAGAAAACAAAGGAGTTAATGACTTACATCGGCGCTGTTGGGTGGAGGATACGTTTGGGGGGATGAACCCCTAGGTCCTTGCTCCACCTCATTGGGGCGGGACCGTTTTGAGCCCGTACCCTGCTCCCAGGCAGAGGGGCACGCCTCCCTTGCATCCTGAGGCGTGGCGGCGGAGCCACCCCCCTCCATCGGCACCTCGGGCGCGGTGGCAGATCCGCCAGCCCCGGTTGGCTCTTGGGGCACGGCAGCGAAGCCACCCCCTCCACTGGCACCTCGGGCATGGCGAAAGATCCGCCCGCCCCGACTGGCTCTTGAGGTGCGGCGATGGGGCCACCCCCTCCGCTAGTACCTCAGGCGCGGTGATGGATCCACCCGCCCCTGCTAGTTTTGAGAATGGGCCAACGATCCAGCCCACCTCCTTCGGTCTCACAGACGCGCCTCCCTCTACATGAAATGGGAAGGGTCCCTTAAAGGACGAGTGGATACCTGTTACCGTATCCTCGCCCTTCAGGCCATCCCACTCGGTGTTGGCAACTACCTTGTCATCTTCCTCGTCGTCGTCATCATCATCATCACTGTTCGTATTCTCCCCTCGCTCCCATGCCCGCACCTTCTGCTGTTTCTTCCTCCTCTCGTCCTCTTTCACCTTCCTCTGCTGCTCGGCCTCTGCGCGGTCGGCGCCATCACAGACGGGTCCTTCGGAGTGGAGCCGGGTGATCCATAAGGATGAGTTTCTGTGGCTAGTCCCCCTATCTCAATATCAGCATCAAGAGGTTGAGAGTTCAATTAAAAAGGAGGCACGAGGAAAGAAAACTTATGAAGATGATGTACCCCAGTTCTGGACGCATTGGGGGGGTGTCTCGACACCGGATACACAAACTTGAGGACAGCGTTGGCGTCGTCCCACGGAGGCTCCATCGCCTCCTTGATGCGCTGCGCCACTTTGGATGGGTTGAGCAATCCCTCGGCGAGCGTCGTCCTGTCGAGTGATGCCTTGGGCGCCATCATGTGCAGGGGAAGCGCATGCTTCATTAGCGGTGCCACCCTCCGCGTGTGGTAGGTGCCGATGATCCCCGACCCCTTTATGCCCCTCTCCTTCATGATTCGGATGGCGGTGAGATGGTCTCGGATTCTCTTCTTGTCTTTCTCCAGGACTCCCCACTTCCTCCATGATTCCAGGACCTCTTCGATGAGGCCCCCGGTGAACACTAGCAAGGAAGCGGCTCTGTCATTCTTGACGTAGAACCAATGCGAATGCCACCCCTTGTTGGAGGTCGACAGATGTATCGGCGGGTACTCGCTGACCCGGTTATTGCGTAGCTGAATGCCGGTGCATCCCATCGGCATGTTCAGCTCCTGCTTCCTCTCCCGCTCCTTCAGGAAGGTGGCGGCGAAGAAATACCGCCACAGGTCAAAGTGGGGACTAATCCCCTAGAATCCCTCACACATGGCGATGAACGCCGCAATGTGCTGGATTCCATTGGGATTAAGGTGCTGCAGCTCTACCTTGAAGTAGTGCAGCAATCCCAGAAGAAACTTGTGGGTGGGGGTGGCGAATCCCCGCTCATGGAAGTGAGCGAAGGACATGACGTAGTCGTTGGGCGACGACGGTGCGTCCTCATCGCCGGGCAGTCGCCACTGCTTAGCGGCGGTCTGTGCGCAAAGAAGACCACGATGAACGAGGCCCTCTAGGCGCTGGAGGGTGATATCAGAGTGGCACCATGGCTCCATTGGAGGATTAGGGTGGGTGGATGTGAATTCAACGATGGCTAAGACACGGATGCGGAAAGCTTAGGCGATTGGCGGTGGAGGTTGTAGATGCAAAGGCAAGGAGGCAAAGTACGAAACCCTAGGGCGAACCCTTTGGTTTATAGGGGCGACGGATGTAAGGAAACCAACCATCCGCCAGGATATCCGCACCTACCATGATCCATCACCATGTCATGTCGCGGGATATGCGCCTGCAATCCCTATCCTTTCCCTCCACAGACGCGCTGGACGTTTTGCTTTCTCGGGCAGACTAGGACTCTTTACCAGGAAAAGGAATACAGGTCGAAAAGCATTTCTCCGGACCGCCTAGGCCCAGGAGTTCGAGGGCTGGCCCATCAACTGTTTTGACGGCTGTTCCAAGACACCATTACGACATGGGATGAGCCCGCAAGCGGCCAGAACTCAGGCACGCGAGTGTCACGGGAGTCTCGGCCCTCGATCGAGTCTTAGCCGGGCTAACCCTGGCTAGATCCCCTATGAACGGGATACCGGTATTCCAGTTGAACTATCTAGCTAAACAATCACCAA